>JANFOE010001599.1:0-37133 GCA_025667525.1 Glebionis coronaria | reverse complement strand
ATATATATATATACTATCTTATAAAGGAAAAACCAAAATGGTTGAATGTTGAAATAGAATGGTTGAAATATTGTGGGTCCTACTAAATATATTTACTTCCATCATTTTTCTTTCATCTCATAAATATATAGCACACAATCTAAAAAACACACATTCTCCATCATAAAAAACTAACCTAACCATCCAACACCAAAAAATACCACCACCACCGCAGCTACTTTCCAACGCAGTGTCTCGCCACGCCATCGAACCAAGCCACCCTTAATACCACAATGCAGTCCACTGAAACCACCGCACGAGACCCATCCGATTACTGTTGCCATACCACCAAAACAATCAGCTACCAAAAAGGTTTTTGAATATTTGGTACAAGCGTTTTGCTATGGTTCTGATTTAAATTTTCGGTATCTCCTCGAATTGATCACGGCTCTAAGTGGAATGATTTGTTCTTGGTTAATAAAAAGGTGTTGGTTTGTTTATCTATTTTAAACTAATGACAAATAAGTAAGTGTTGAAGAATAGAATTAAAGCTTTAAAAGATTAAACTAAAAAGACAAGTTAAAAATAAATGTTTGAAATCTTAAAGCAAAATGAGAGAAATACTTAAACACTTAATAAAACTAACACTTGAAAACTTTGTAAAAACGTGAACTCATCAAATTGGAATAATGCTAAATGGAGTGATCGGAATATAGCAAAACAACTCAAATTGGAATAATCTAAAAAGGTTCAATCGGAATAATGCAATGGTTCCAATCGGAATAACTAATAAAGGGCTCAGATCGGAATGCTTTGAATTGGAGGCAATCGGAATATTAAATTAGTACTGATCGGAATGTCAAGAAACCTTACAATCGGAATAACCCTAAACACATAAATCGGAATATGCCAAATGGGGCAAATCCGAAAGTTTAAAACCCTTTTCTGATTGGGTGATCGGAAAATGGGTGTGCTTGGTCGGAAAGTGCAGATCGGAAAGGGGTTTATAACCCTTTTCGATTTAAATGGGCTTCGAAACAAAAGCTAAGCAATAAGCTATGAATAAGCTTACCACTAAAACTAAGACGAATCTAATAAGGATCGGATCAAATAAGCTCGAATAACAACTTAACTAAACTTCAAATACACAACTTTTAAACCGAATCAATAAAAAGATGAACTTTTTATAGAAACATTAAAAAGTAAATAAGCTAAACCAACGAATAAGCCAATAAGCACAAAGATCTTAAAGCTTATTCGTGTAGAAACTTAAGGAAACATAAAAAGATCAACTTTTTAAGCACAAAATCATTGATGAACAACACGGATCATACGAGATTTGTACCAAAATCAATCAAAATCAAAGAAAGGAAGAATGAGATTAAAGATTAAAAGCTTGAAACTAAACTTGATTAATGAAAAACAATACAAAGGTTTGATCTTGAAAGAGAAAAAGATGAAAACTAGTGAGAGAAAGTGTAGAACTTTCTCTCTCTAAAACTAGAGAGAATGAAAAAACTAAAAACTAACTAGGACTAACTTAGTGTGTCAAATTTGTGAAGTAAAGTCCTATTTATAGGCAAGTCTTGTGGGCTTTGTGAATGGGCTTGGTTTTGGGCTTCTTTTCTTTTTCCTTCTTTAGTTTTCACGTTTCTTTACATAAACGTTTCCGACTTTGGATTTTGAGAAGTGTCGGTGAATAATTCCAACTCGTCTTATAATCTTTTGTTTAATAGACTCGAGTCTTCGACATGTATGAATCTTCCATCTTTGGCTCTATTCTTCGATAAATCTTCAAATAGGCACAATGACTTCAAATCTTTTGCATCTCTTAGACAATAGACTTCGTCTTGAGTCTTTTTCCTCGATAAAACCCGTGCAATCCCATGTTTTCTTCAATATTCATCTGGTTGACTCTGAAAACAACAATAAACACAAAAACCACGCATAATTCCAAACAAATGATATTAAATACGTGTTTTGGTCTCGTTTTAGCAAGAATTAAGTGGTAAAAGGATGGGTGTTTTCACACCTATCAAATCCCCTACACTTAACCATTGCCATGCCCTCATGCAATGCTTAGTGATAAAGCAAATTTACATTTTTCTCATAATCAATCAACCTTGGCCTTGTTAATATACTACTAAACAAAAATGAAAGTACTAAGAGAAATTAAAACTTTAAAGTAAACAAAAGAATAGAAAATAGCTACGTGGAAATAACTTGTAAAGAGATCTAAGACTTACATTAGGGCTTCGGTGCTGCGACGATTCATCACCCTCAAGTCTCGCGTTCCCCAAACTAAGCTTAAAAACGAGATCATTGTTATTATAAGTTAGCAATTCAAACACTTACACACATGGCTTAATTATATGCTTAAACTCCCTTATACATAGGTGTATCTCTTATATTTTATTTTTGTCTTAGAATGATCATGAAGATGCATTTTTGGAATTATTTCGATAGTTTATTTAGGCTGAAAGCAAAGTAGGACGATTTGATCAATAGTTAGCTAAAGGACAAAATCTCTTAAAACTGCTTCTCGGGATATCAAAAAGTTCATATCTTGGCATAACTCGGTTCACGATTTGAGACCTTTCTCGGGCCGATATTTGGCATGTACTTCATACTTCATATCTTGAGAGACGTTCTTGAGATAATGGTCTTCTCTTCGTTAATAGAGTTTCTTCACTTGGAGACTTTTGAGGGGTACTCCAACTTTGTTGACCACGACTTCATGATTATTTCTTCAATCTCTAATTGGGATTTTGAGATACAACGATCCGCCTCCTTTTCGGACTTGGATCTATTTATCCTCATACCTTGTTAGGGTCTTTTCGGATAGACTTCTCCATGATCTTTATGGGAGTTGATTGCTTTTCGTCGTGAGTCTTGATCCTTCATATTGATTTTGGGAATAATGCTTTTCACATCACTTTGGATCTTCAGCAATAAAATGGAATCCTCATGCCTTGTTAGGGCCTTTTCGGACTCGCCAATCTTCGCGCCCCGCTTAATAAGTTATGCCTTGGCTATGAACTCTTATCATTACCGAGCAACTTTTAAACGATCTTGGGCTAGAAGCTAAGTAACTTTTCAAATCGTACGACCTTACTTATTGCAGATAATTTATTAGCAAGTGATGGGAGGATAGGCAAATAATTACACCAAGTGAGCTTGTGCAAGAATACCGACTTATAATTGACTCTATCATTTCTCGTTCTCCACAATTTAAAATCTCAAGTAATGAGACTCGTGGATGCTTAGCCTAATAAGCCAATTAAGGTCTACATGGTTAAGGATACTAGCTAGAATAAACTTAGATAAGTCTATTCGGGTTGAGTCAAAATAATCGCAACGGGCCTAATATGTCAAATACTTCTAAACTAGCTACACCACTTTATTAATTATTTTTGACTTTATTGCGGGATATATACATATGAAAGCAACGAGAAAAATTTAAAAATTACGACTATATGGCCAAAGGTAATTAAAAATTTGAAAAATGTTGAAAAAGATTATTTTCTTGGTTAAATGAAGGCATTTTCATGGAAAAGTCCACTTAAAACTTTGATAGAAGTCCCCCCTACACTTAAGATAAACATTGTCCTCAATGTTTAAGCATGTGGGAAAAGTCTCCCCTACACTTATGACATTGTGCACGTTGGTTAACTCAAGTTAAGGAAGAGACGACTAAAGTGATCAATTTCAAATGTGAGTATGAAGAGAATTGAATCACGATAGTTGAGAGATAGAACCGGATTTTGGATAACACGGGAGCACGGTTCTTCAAAGGTTCCAAAAGTGCATTCATCCCTGTAATCACATCATCACACAAATACAAACACCTATATAGGTCCCCCTACACTTAGGAGGTTAAAATAGAAAAGGATAGATACTCGGGCTGCCTCCCGAGGAGCGCTTGTTTTTTATAACCGAGTCACGAGCCTGACTCGACCCAAAATTAGTTCATGGGGAACGTGGTGAGGGATGGAATCATCTCCTGAGAGATGTCCTCACCAAAGTACAACTTCACTCGTTGGCCATTCACCTTAAAATTCGGTCCATTAGGTTGAGCGAGCTCGAGAGTACCATATGGAAAAATTTGGGCAATGGTGAATGGGCCGGACCAACGAGATTTCAGCTTGCCCGAAAAGATTTTCAACCGAGAGTTAAAGAGTAAAACTTTGTCTCCAACATGTAAATCTAGGTTTTTAATCTTAGAGTCGTGAATGAGCTTAGTCTTCTCCTTATAGATCAACGAATTTTCATAAGCCTCATTACGGAGTTCATTCAGCTCATTGAGTTGGATCTTGCGTAGGTCACCGGCTTTGTTGATATCAAAATTAGCCCACTTCAAGGCCCAGTAAGCCTTGTGCTCCAACTCAATGGGGAGGTGGCATGCTTTCCCGTACACGAGACGATATGGTGTACAACCAATCGGAGTCTTGTATGCGATACGAAAAGCCCACAAAGCATCATCAAGTTTATCAGCCCATGAGGCACGATGCTCTCCCACGGTTCTTTCAAGAATTCGCTTTAATCCTCGGTTGGATATTTCAGCCTGGCCATTAGTTTGTGGGTGGTAGGCGGTGGAAAGACGATGCTTTACACCATACTTAGCCATGACTCTAGCAAATTGGTCGTTGCAAAAATGAGTCCCGCGATCACTAATAATGGCACGAGGCACACCGAATCTAGCGAATAGCGATTTCAAAAAGTTACAAACCACCCTTGCGTCATTAGTGGGTAAATCTTTGGCTTCAACCCATTTGAAGACGTAGTCAACGGCTACAAGGATGTATTTGTTTCCTTTAGATGAAGGGAATGGCCCCATAAAGTCGATACCCCAAACATCAAAGATTTCACATTCTTGTATGAAATTCTGAGGCATCTCGTCTTTATGTGTGATCTTGCCTTGTTTTTGGCAAGCATCACATCGTTAACCATCTCGTGAGCATCACGGTAGATGGTGGGCCAATAAAATCCCGAGTCAAACACTTTTTTGGCGGTGTAGTTGGGACCAAAGTGACCACCGGTGGGTCCTTTGTGGCAAGCATCAAGGATTTCTAAAGCTGCCGGTCCATCAACACATCAGCGAATAATCAAGTCGGCACATTGTTTGAAAAGATACGGGTAATCCCAAAAGTAAGTCTTAATGTCGTTAAAGAACTTCTTCTTTTTCTGGGATGTTAACCCGTCAACGAGAATTCCACCCGCCAAGTAGTTTGCAATGTCCGCAAACCACGAGGTTTCATCAGCAGTCGAGTTGATAGACATTAAGGTCTCCAAGGGAAAAGAATCATTGATTTCTTTGTTCGGATGATCCCCTTGGTAAGGATCCTCAAGTCTACTGAGATGATCCGCGGCTAGGTTTTCAGCTCCTTTTTTATCGCGAATTTCGATTTTAAATTCTTGGAGTAGCAAAACCCAGCGAAGAAGTCTTGGTTTAGAATCTTGTTTAGTCAACAAGTACTTCAACGCGGAATGATCGGTATACACGATTGTGGTAGAAAGGACCAGATACGGGCGGAATTTTTCAAAGGCATAGACAACAGCTAAAAGCTCTTTTTCGGTTGTCGTGTGATGCAATTGGGCCCCCGTCATTGTCTTGCTAGCGTAATGGATTGGTTGGAAGTGTTTGTTCACTCTTTGTCCCAGAACCGCTCCAATAGCAAAATCACTAGCATCGCACATCAACTCAAAGGGAAGCTCCCAATTAGGGGTAACCAAGACGGGTGCCTTAGTTAGCTTATCCTTAAGCGAGTTGAAGGCTTTAAGACATTCTGTGGAAAAGAGAAAAGGAGTATATTTTTCCAAGAGGTGGGTCATCGGGCGAGCGATTTGAGAAAAATCTTTGATGAATCGACGGTAGAAGCCCACATGACCCAGGAAACTTCTCACACCCTTCATGGTTGAAGGTGGAGGCAAATTAGCGATAATATCGACTTTAGCACGGTCTACTTCGAGACCGGCTTTGGAGATCTTGTGTCCTAGCACGATGCCCTGTTTTACCATGAAATGACATTTTTCCCAATTAAGAACAAGGCGAGTGTCTTCACACCGCTGAAGCATACGTTCTAAATTGGCAAGGCAAGCAGAGAAAGAATCGCCATAAACCGAGAAATCATCCATGAATACTTCCATAGTGTCTTCCACCATGTCATGGAAGATAGCCATCATACACCTTTGGAATGTCCCAGGAGCATTACATAAACCAAAAGGCATGCGTTTGTAAGCAAATGTTCCATAGGGACAAGTGAATGTGGTCTTTTCTTGGTCTTTGGGATCGATGGGAATTTGAAAGTACCCGAAGAAACCGTCTAAGAAGCAGTAATAGTTATTACCAGCTAGACGCTCGAGCATTTGATCCATGAAGGGAAGAGGAAAGTGATCTTTTCTCGTGGCATCATTGAGCTTGAGTTAATCAATACAAACTCTCCACCCAGTAACGAGACGAGTGGGAATCAACTCGTTGTGTTCATTGGAAACAACGGTTATTCCGCCCTTCTTGGGCACACAATGGACGGGACTTACCCACGGCGAATCCGAAATAGGGTAAATCAAGCCGACATCTAGAAGTTTGATAACCTCTTGTTTGATGACGTCATGAATTTTAGGATTAACCCTTCTTTGGCTCTGGATTGCGGGTTTAAAGTCATCTTCCATGAGAATCTTGTGAGTACAAAAGGTCGGATCAATTTCGCGGATGTCGGAAATTTTCTAAGCAATTGCCTTCTTATGATCTTTAAGAACGGTGATGAGGCGAGATTTTTCTTCTTCGTTCAAGTCCTTCGCGATGATGATAGGCGACTTCTTGTTTTCTTCAAGGAACACGAACTCGAGATGGGGCGGCAACTCCTTAAGTTCTAAATCTGGAGGATTTTCGATGGGAGGCGTTTTCAAAGTCGGAGCATCGATAGCAATAACCGTGGGAGATGGTGGAGAAAGATTGTCTTCTTTGAGAAGGTTTTCAAAGAAATGCATGTCGTCATCCCAATCGGTGGGAGAATCGTCATTTGTTGAGTTCACATCTCCCATGGTGGCTTCAAGATCTTTCTAAAAGAAATCACTTTCTCCAAATAGAGACAGTGATGAATCAATAGAGGAAACGGTCTCAACATTGGGAAGAGAGGTAGGAATACTTTTACAAGCATCTTTGAAGTGTTCTTCACAAGCCTCATCAAGAACGTCAATACAATTAACACTCTCGTTGGAATAAGGTTGTTTAGACAACTTTCCCATTTTGAAGACGATTTTATCGTCACCCACTCTCATGATAAGCTCACCGGCTTCAACATCGATGAGAGTGCGACCGGTCCTCAGGAATGGACGACCAACAATCAGTGGCACACGAGGGTCCATCTCGTAGTCGACAACGACGAAATCGGCAGGAAAAGTGAATTTGTCGACTCCTACAAAGACGTCTTCGGCTATCCCTACTGGATAAGCAACCGTACGGTTAGCTAATTCCAAAGTAATTTTGGTGGGGACTAGCTCAGGGAGAGATAATTGCTTCCAAACGCTTAGAGGCATTAGATTAATACTGGCACCTAGATCGGCGAGGGCCATGCAATTCTCTACTCCCGGGAAGTTACAAGGGATTAAGAAATGACCCGGATCACCAAGCTTGGTTGGAAATTTCCTTAAGAGTACTGCAGAGCAATTCTCATTAAGTTGGGTGTTAGCAATATCAAGAAGCTTCTCCTTGTCACTAAGAAGATCTTTGAACATTTTCGCGTACTTAGGCATGTGAGTGAGAGCCTCAGCGAAGGAGATGTTGAAATTCAATTGTTTAAACATTTTAAGAAAGTTCGAAACCTGAATATCATCCTTGCTTTTGAGCTTCTCTTTCCTCAACCTTGAGGGATAAGGTATATCGGAAGAAGAGGAAGGCTTTGGGATCATAGGATCACTCACATCCTTGGGTGGAGGAGGGGTAGAAGTAAGAGGTGGAGAAATTGGGGAAGGAGAAGGATGAGGAATAGGAGCAGGTGACTCGTTCTCCTTAGTCACAACCACCGGTGGAGGTATAGGAAGCTCGGGTTCCTTGGTACCTTTGCCACTGCGAGTGGTGATTGCTTTCATTTCCCCTCTTGGATTCGCAACGGTGTTACTCGGAAGAGTGCCCGAAGAAGAGGGTTGATTACCTTGGAAGAAACTAGCCATCATATTCTTTAAGTCATTCGTTTGACTATCCAAAGTGTTTCTCATATCAGCTCTCAGATCGTTCCCTTGTTTCACCAGGTATGCTTTCAAGTTGAGCACTTCCCACTGAAGATTTCCCACGATCACATCGTTAGTCCTCATGTAGGTTTCCACTTCTTGGTGTAAAGCGGTGGGTTGGTTAGGAGGAGCATTGTATGCGGGTGGTTGATAAGCAGGTGTCTGGTAAACTTGATTGTTTCTTTGAGGTGGTTGTTGTTGTTTGTGAGGTGGTATGTATGGTCCACGAGATTTTTGTTGTTGTTGAGGAGGGCGGTTGAGGTTTTGTTGTTGGTTTGGGTTGTTAGGAGTAAAACCGGGTGGTGAGAGATAGTTGTTGGAGCGGTAGCTAAGCAGGTTGCGGTCACCTTGAGGACGAGCTTGATAAGCGGGTTGAGGATAGGTACCGTATGCTGCATTCACATTTTCAGAAGGGTAGTCTTGGGTGGCAGTACAAGTGGTGTAAGAGTGAGGACCCCCGCATATCTCACATGGTTGGCTGACAGCATTGACTTGAGCGTCTTTAGCGTTTTTAGCGTTGATGCTGTTGGTGTTGCTGGCGGTTTGGGTAGCAAGCGATTCAAGAAGCGCAGTGATTTTGTCAAGTCGCTTATCGCTGTCACTAGTACTAGCACTAGCGACATTGGTCTGAACACTCTTGGTTTGCACACGAGACTTATTCTCAATGATATCCCAAGCAGCATTGGAAGTCTTAGCCAAAAGATTACCCCCCGAGGCACTGTTTAGTGAATCTTGGTCATTCATGTTTAAACCATTATAAAAAGTTGTTGGAAATACGTTTTACGCATTTAGAAAGTCTCGGTCACTCCAACCATGTAGTTATAGGCTCGTAGTTAAGTTAAGTAGTATTTATTACATAGCCCGACCCATGAGCATGTTCATGGGCCGGAAGCCCAAGCCCTTTAAGGACTTGGGGTATTTAAACCTCTTTCCACCATGGAAAGAGGTGTTGGTTGTTTATTTCTCTCATTTCAATATATGTGTTTTCTTTCATTTCTCTCTCTAACTTTCTCTCTCTAGAAAAACATCAACCCCCTTGTTTCACAAGATTATCATTGTTCTACAATTGGTATCAAGAGCATGGGATGAGATAAAGGCTTGTTCTTTGTGTTGAGTTGTGTATTTACATTCGTAGATCATAAACTACCTTTTTGGCCGAAACTTCCAAATTTTTTTCGTTTGATCATAGTGATAAGTAGTGTAACATAGGAATTTGGGCTTAAACGTGTTCTTGGTATCTTAGATTTCATTAAAACTTCAGGTTTCTTGGATCAAAAGTGCAAGAAAGTATGTTTTTCTTCATTCCGAAATTTCAGCAGACGCATCCATCGGAAAGTACAAAAGGTACTTTGGCCTCCATCGCAATACCTTAACCATCGGAAAGGGTTAGGGTACTACTTTGCGATCGTTTGATCTTCATTACTTATTCCGATCTGAATCATTCCGATAGCTTTTGCGATCTGAGATTCCGACGGGTATAAGGAAGGTGTGTTAAGTCGTTACTCTGCTCAAATTTTGTTAACCACTTTGCGATCTGAAGCATTCCGATAGACATCGCATTGCGATCTGAAGCATTCCGATAGACATCGCATTGCGATCTGAAACATTCCGATACCATCATCATTGCCACAAGGTTACATTGCGATCTAAAATCATTACGATCTGAGCTGATTCCGATAGTGAGACTTTCCGATCTAGGTATTCCGACAGAAAGAACATTGCGATAGAACTGGTTTAAGATACTTAGTGGATTTTCTTCTATTTGGCATTTAATTTGGAAACGTTCAAAAGCTAACACTACAACAAGATAACAATACTTTTTAGTTAACAACACAAAAAAACTCATAACCTTTATTTCATTGTTCGATCATCTTTGATAATCTTATTCAAGGGATCACAAAATGAATTCACATTCATTTATGCCAACTATGACTTCACTCACCGATATATCGATCATTTCGGGTACCGATACTCGCCCGCCTTTGCTCATCAAAGACTTATTTGAATCATGGCAAAGTCGAATGAGAACATACATCATGGGCAAACAAAGTGGTCGACTTATGCTAGAATCAATTGACAAAGGTCCATTAGATTGGGGAGAGGTTACCATCAACAATGTGACAAGGCCAAGGCAGTATCATGAGTTAACCGATGCCAACAAAGCTATTGCAGATGCCGATGAAAGGGCTATTCAGACAATTCTTCAAGCCCTTCCACCTGATATCTTCAGAATGGTGAGTGAACATAAAGTGGCTAAGAATCTTTGGGATCGACTTGCGGTTTTGCTACAAGGGACATCTCTCACTAAGCAAGAACGAGAATGTCAATTATATGATTTGTTTGATAGATTCCAATAAATTCCAGGGGAGACTCTTCATGATTTTTACTGGCGTTTTACTACTCTGATGAATGACATGAATGTCTATAATCTAAGGATTGAACAATTTCAGTTAAACACCAAGTTTTTGAACACACTACCCCCTGAATGGAGTCAATATGTGACGGATGTCAAAATGATTCATGATCTACACAAGTCCAATTTAGATCAACTATATGCTTTCTTACAACAACATGAGAAGCATGTGATCCAAAACCGAATCTCTCAAGGACCTTATCATGAACCAATGGCATTATTGGCAAATCATCCTACACTGTCATATCACAACTCTCAGCTTGCTGTAGGACACAAATCTTCATATCAACCTGTGTATCAAACACCAAGCTTTCCACAGTACTCGATTCTGCCACCGCCACCAACATCTTATCACCAACAAGCAACATCATCATCACAAGGAGCTTCACATCAGTATTCACCGTATCAACCTCCCACCAACCCTGTTAGTACCTATCCACAACTCGAGGCTCCTCAACATCATTACTCACATCAAGAAAGTGTTCCAACCAATCAGTTTGTTGCTCAACCAGCATCAGCATTATACTGTGAAGATGACATCCCTGTCCCTGAATTTAAACAAGGAGATAGCCATACTGAAGTCCTAGCTCTGTTGTCTGCATTTTTAAGTCAAACTTTAAACAAAAGAGGTTACCGAGGTTCAGCACCAACTAACAATCAGTTAAGGAACTCGTCTAACTCTCGACAACAGGCAACAATTCAGGACGGCAGGGTCATGGTGCAACCACTTCAAGGGAGATCAAATTCGTCTACTGCTGGTGCACGTTCATCCAATACTACTGCTACAAGGACCAACAGCACTGGTAAAATGAAGGTGGTTATTTGCTACAACTGCAAAGGGGAAGGGCACATGGCCCGAGAATGCAAGCAGCCTAAGAGGAGAAGGGACGACACTTGGTTTAAGGAGAAGATCTACCTGGTGAATGCTCAAGCCCAAGGTCGTGAGCTTGATGAAGAAGAATTGGCATTCCTTGCAGATCCAGGAGTAGCGGAAACTGATTGTTCCACAACAGTCATCACCAACAATGCTGCTTATCAATGCGATGATTTGGATGCATATGACTCGGATTGTGATGACTTTAACACCGCTAAAGCAGCTCTTATGGCAAATCTTTCACTCTATGGGACTGACACCATTGCTGAGGTACCAAATACTGCTACAAATACTAGCATTGTACCTTATCAAGTTGAGCAAATGTCTGAGTATTCGGAAGAGCCTCCGGTGGTTAGTAATTCAATCGATGAGACAAACAATGATAGCAATAACATTGCAAGTCCTCAGATTTTGAGTGAACCACAACCGGAAGCTCCTATGACTATTAATTCGTCTGCTCAACCTGATTTGGTTATGGTCCCTGCATCTTTGCTTAGCAGAATGAATATTGCAGTCCGTGAAACCCTTAATGCTAATCAGACGTTATCTGCTGAGCTTGCTTTGCATAAAGACAAGGTTAAAACCTTGGAAATGACTCCTGTGTCCACTACCTTAACCAATCCTGAATTTGATAGGTTTAGGAAAGTTCAAATGGACAATCTGCTTGAAATTGAAAGTTTAAGAGCAAACCTTTCGAATGAGCTTAAAGAAAAAGAGTCAGTCGTCACTAATTTTCAACAACTTCAAACAGATTTTGAAATTCTGGAATCCAAACAGCTTGAAATGGAAATTAAGACGTCTAACAGAATAAAAGAAACGAAACTTAAGCTTTTAAAACAATATGCCGCTTCACATCTAGTACACTTGTTTCATGCTTCATTTAAAGAGTTCAACTTATCGCGTCTCATAGAATTACCACCTAACCCGGGTTATGCAAAGCAAGCACTTAACCACAACCCCCGACTGTATGATGCAACAAAGTTAGGTTTGGCATTAGACCCGATAGTGTTCTCAAGTGATTCTATATCACCATACGATGAAAAGCAGTTAAAATTACTTTTGACATATCCTGAATATGATTATGCTTCAATGAATGCAAAAAATGCCACAATAGATCTTAGAACTCGTTTCAATATGAAAAAGAAAACTCTCCAAACATCCACTTTCATGCCGACTAGAGAATGCCTTAGTATAATTCCTACACTTGTCAACTCGGACAAACCAAAGGAAATTCCTAAGAATCTTCCCCCGGTTAGTACGGTAAGGCTCAGTATTGAAGAGATTGGGCAATACCTTACCGATTTTGACAAGGTCATCTTGGAATGTACGACTTCAACGGCTCAAACTGCTGGAGAATGGGCATTCGAACACATGAAATCGGTGTTTGAAGAAGCGATCGTTCCGTTTGTGAACCATATTAAACAAGGAGTCTATGATCTAGTGTGTAATTTACAATTTGAGCTTGGTGAAGTTCAAAAAGTTTTCAATAACATGGATGATGCTTATGAACAACACTTAATTGAAAAGGAAAAGATTTTATCAGAATATGACTGCTTTTTAGAACATATGGTGTCTCTTGAAGTGATGCAAGTTGTTACTACTCAATATACTCGTGAAATTTCATCTACTGTGAATATTTGTGATGATGTGCATAAATCTGTGAATAATATTGAACATGTGAATACTGTAGAAAATCATTCTTGTCATGAATCCAACGCTGAATTTTTAAAGCTTCAGGATTCATATAATACACTTTCAAAAAGTTTTAACGAGCTTCAACAACATTCTATATCTCTTGAAATTGAGAATCAATCTATAAATGAAACTCTTTCAAAACTAAATGAAGGTGGAAACTCCGTTGAGACAAGTGACAAGATGATTCAGATGGTTCAAAATTTAGAAGATGAAATGATGAGACTTAAGAGAGAATTAGTAGAAACAAAAACGGAACTAGAGGCTGCAGAGGCTAATAATCATGTCCTAGAAACAAGAATTAATTCTATACTAGGAGAGCGTGAACAAGTAAGGCAGGGAGACTCACAAATTTCTGGTTCAATAGAAGAACACATCGCGTTTAATGCGACAGAGCGAAAGTCTTTAATTGACAAACTGAACAAGAAATGTGAGGAAACCTCTGACCTAAAAATTCAGCTCATAGATAAAAACATGGTTTTGGCCGAGTTAAAGGAGACACTTCTTGTCACCCGACAAGAAGTTGTTGATAAATTAGCTACTGACTCTGCACCGTCCACTAGTGCTCCAACAACCAAGTCAGTAGTGCTTTATAAGAATCCACTTCACAAGAGAAACCAGGTTACCTATGATGATTATATGAGGAATGCCATTAAGCATGTCGATCTTCTTAGGGATATTTTAGACGATCTATATGCCTTGGATCCCTCAAGTAGCGACTATTATTCGGCTCATGCATATGTTAAGCGAGTTCAATATTGCCTAGCATATTTGCAATACATAGGTACACCAGGTTCTGCACTACTTAATAATAAGCCCATTGCTATCACTCCATTCAATAAGACTCCAGGAGCAAAACCGTCATTGACACTATCAAGTAAGGCACCTTTAAAATCTGTCACTAATGTTCCCTTGGCTTCTACAGGAGTAAGAATGTCCACTAAGGCTAAAGGATCTCGAGGAAAGAAAGATAGGATCAAGCCTTCCACTAATAGGACTGAGAAGAAGAAAGTAGAAGTGCACCCTAGGAACGTTGTTTCAGTTTTAAATAAAAAGAATCATGTAGCTAAGACAAAAGGTCCTCTTTATGAGTGGAAACCTAAGCAAAGTGTGAATTCTAATGCTAAATGTTGGAATTGTAACGAATGTATGTTTTCTAAGCATCATGATTTATGCCTTATTGATCACGTGAATGAAATGCATGCTATTAAGAACAATCTTGAATGGAAACCAACAGGTAAGAAATTTACTCACGTTGGGTGGCAATGGAAACCCACTGGTAGGACCTTTACTGCAAATGGAACTACGTGCCCTTTAACTAGGATCACATCCACGGAAGTTAGGTCTAAGCGTCCTTTAAATAGGAACACTAGCACTAAGAAAAGGAACAAGCGCCCTTTAACTAGGTCTGCCCCCACTAATGTGCCTACCAGTGGTAATGTCCCCAGTCACAAAGTACCTCAGAATACTAGACAACTAGAATCTAAGCCAAACACTAGTAAGAAAATCTGGAAACCTAAAGTTTTGTCTGATAGCAAATCTAAGATAACTATATCTGTACCTGCTAACTCAGAAGAACAATTAGAATCCGATACATCGTCTATGTTTGGTAAAATTTTCAGGTCGTCCAAATTATTCTTTGGTATTTGGACTCGGGGTGCTCCAAACATATGACTGGAGACCGCTCGATGCTCAAAAATTTCGTCAGCAAGTTTCTAGGAACGGTCAAATTCGGCAACGACCATATTGCAAAGATTATGGGTTATGGTGAATATCAAATTGGGAATGTCACGATTTCAAGGGTTTACTATGTAGAGGGACTTGGTCATAATCTATTCTCAGTAGGACAATTCTGCGATTCTAACCTTGAAGTGGCCTTTCGACAACATACTTGCTTCATTCGCGATCTTGCAGGAAATGATTTGTTAAAGGGTTCTCGAGAGGATAATCTATATACTTTGTCTATTCAAAACATGATGGCCGCCTCTCCTGTTTGCTTACTCTCCAAAGCATCTAAGACCAAGTCATGGTTGTGGCATCGTCGGTTATCTCATCTTAACTTTGATGCTATCAACCATTTGGCTAGAAACGAACTTGTTCGTGGTCTTCCGAAACTAAAGTTCGACAAGGATCATTTATGTTCCGCATGTTCATTGGGGAAAAGCACCAAGAAATCTTACAAACCTAAAGCAGAAGACACCAACCAAGAACCACTGTATCTGTTGCACATGGATCTTTGTGGGCCAATGCGTACAGCTAGTGTGAGTGGTAGAAAATACATCCTCGTCATAGTGGATGATTTCTCAAGGTTTACATGGGTAAAGTTTTTAGCATCTAAGGATCAAGCACCAGAGTGTATCATTACCTTCTTAAAAATGATCCAAGTCCGTCGGAATGCTATTGTTCGCCGCATTCGGACTGATAACGGCACTGAGTTCGTTAATCAGACTCTTCGAACGTATTACGAAAATGTTGGTATTTCTCATGAAACATCTGTGGCTCGCACTCCACAACAAAATGGTGTCGTTGAAAGACGTAACCGTACACTGATGGAAGCTGCTAGAACTATGTTAATTTATGCGAATGCTCCCTTATTCTTATGGACAGAAGCAGTGGCAACCGCATGTTATACCCAAAACCGCTCAATCATTCGCAAACGTCATGGTAAAACTCCATATGAGCTTCTTCATGGACATAAACCCGATATTTCCTTTCTTCATGTGTTTGGTGCACTTTGCTATCCAAATACAAATAGTGAAAATCTGGGAAAACTTCAACCGAAGGCTGATATTGGAATTTTCATTGGCTATTCACCTGCAAAGAAGGCTTACCGGATTTATAACCGTCGTCTTGGCAAGATTGTAGAAACTTTGGATGTCGATTTTGATTAGCTGACAGCGATGGCTTCTGAGCAACACAGCTCTGAACCCGCTTTACACGAGATGGGAACCGGTACAATCAGTTCTGGCTTACTTCCCAACAACCCTACTTCTCCATCATTCATACCACCAACAAGGTCCGAGTGGGATAAGTTATTTCAACCTATGTTTGATGAATTCTTTGATCCACAGAGTAATGATTCTTCAGTACCCGTAGCAGTGGCTCCGATTCCCGTAGTTGTTGCTCAAGATAATGGAAATGAATCCGAGGCAACTACTGTTACTCTTGATCAAGATGTACCATCCCCTACCAATTCTCAAACAACACCTGAATCATCACCCCCACTCGTTCCTAATGATGTTGAAGAGGAATTATATGATCACGATCTGGAATACGCTCACTTACAAGAGCTTCCTTTCTTTGGTTCACACATACCTGATGACCCTACGGGTGCGTCTACTTCAGAGGAAGCTCCTGCAGTCGTTCACTCCCGTCCACCAAGGATTGAAACTCACAACACTAAATGGACAAAGGATCACCCAATCCGAAATATTATTGGTGACATCGATCGACCAGTCTTAACACGTCATCAACTCCAAGAACATGCATTATATTGCTATTTTGATGCATTTCTGTCAGACACTGAACCTAAAAACTGGCAACAAGCCATGACCAAATCATCATGGATTGAAGCAATGCAAGAGGAACTTAATGAATTCCAACGTCTTGAAGTGTGGGAATTAGTTCCATTACCCAGCAACGTGGAAATCTTAACACTGTTGTGGGTATACAAGGTTAAGCTTGATGAGTTAGGTAGTGTGCTGAAAAACAAAGCTAGATTGGTCGCTAGAGGTTACAAACAAGCTTTGGGTATCGATTTTGAAGAATCCTTTGCTCCTGTTGCACGATTGGAGGCAATTAGACTATTCCTTGCTTATGCTGCTCACATGAATATGATCGTCTACCAAATGGATGTTAAGACGGCATTTCTTAATGGTGAATTAAGGGAAGATGTCTATGTAAGCCAGCCGAATGGATTCGTCAATTCAGAGTATCCTAATCATGTGTACAAACTCAAGAAGGCTCTTTACGGGTTGAAACAGGCTCCACGTGCGTGGTATGATCTCTTATCGACGTATCTCATCTCCAAAGGCTTCTCCAAAGGCAAAGTGGACCCCACATTATTCATTCTCAAGGAGGACAACGACATGATACTGGTACAAATTTATGTTGATGATATAATATTTGCTGCTACTAATCAACGTTTGTCTGACCGTTTTGAGAAAATTATGTCCACACGCTTTAAGATGTCAATGATGGGAAAAATTTCATTTTTTCTAGGGTTGCAAATTTCTCAGAATCCCAGAGGCATCTTTATTAATCAATCCAAATTTGCTCTTGAATCCTTAAAGAAATATCACTTTGAAAACTGTGACCCCGTGGATACTCCAATGGTGGAGCGATCCAAGTTAGATGAAGATAAGGAAGGGATAGCTGTCGATCCTAAACTTTACCGTGGAATGATCGGCACCCTTCTCTATCTGACTGCTAGCAGGCCTGATTTGCAATTTGCTATAGGCATGTGTGCCCGGTATCAGGCTCGGCCTACCGAAAAGCACTTACATGTTGTGAAAAGGATCTTTCGGTATCTAAAAGGAACACTTAATCGTGGTCTGTGGTATCCGAAGGATTCTTCTATTGCATTAATTTCATATGCAGATGCAGATTATGCCGGGTGTCAAGATACAAGACGTAGCACTTCTGGCAGTGTGCAACTCCTTGGAGATAGACTTATCAGTTGGGCATCAAAAAGGCAGAAAAGCGCTGCGATATCAAGTACGGAGGCTGAATACATAGCTATGTCCGGTTGCTGTGCTCAAGTTCTTTGGATGAGATCACAATTGACTGACTACGGCCTTGGTTTCAACAAAATCCCGATGTACTGTGATAACAAAAGCGCAATCGCTCTATGCTGCAACTATGTTCAACACTCTCGAGCAAAGCACATTGACATCCGCTACCATTTCATCAAGGAGCAAGTGGAAAATGGAGTGATCGAACTATACTTCGTCAACACTGAGTATCAGCTGGCAGATATATTCACAAAGGCCTTAGATCGAGCACGCATCGAGTTTTTGATCGAAAAGCTAGGCATGAAATCATTTTCACCAGCGACACTCAAAGAGTTGGCAGAAGAGTCTGAAGAATAGTACTGGTAAACTATTCTCGAGTATCCTTTTAATCGTGATCTTGTATATTATAGTACATACTTAAACCATCAAAAGCAAAATACAAAAATATAAAACCAAGAAAAACCATAAAAAAAATATAAAACCAAGAAAATCCATAAAAAATATAAAATCAAGAAAACCCAAAAATATTTTTCTTTTCAATTCGGGCATGTCTTTTAGTACGGTAATATTTACGGCTTTAGAAATGTCGATTACTATTGACACGGCGCCATAAATAGAGTCTGTATAAAAGTTGTACAAGTTTTAAAACATGCCCATTATGGCTTGTATTTATTTCTGACTGCAACCCGCTTTTCATATTAAAGTCACGTATTTCTTTCGAAAACGTTGGCTCACAACGGGAATTAAGTTTCTCGGGCAAGGTTTTTACTTTAAAACCTTGTAAGGGGCCAAGTTTACTTAATAACTTGGTCTAACACAAATTCGTGTACGTTTCAGTGCACTTATCTTGTTTAAATAAGAGAAATCTTATTTCCACCAGAATCGTTCTATACAATCACTTAATCGGCAAATGTCCTCATTAATAGTTGTGTCCCTAATATCTTTGATTACAGCTCTTTAATTAGAAAACGGGTCAGGGATTAAGGGGGAGCAAATATTAATTCTTTAAAGTTAAAAAATTTTGGTCGTTCAACAGGTTACTCAGAAAATATTAGATACCCATCATCTTCAGTTACGCTATGTGTGCTATGTGTGAATTAAGTATATCCTAGATAGGTCATTAACATTTTGGCGAAAAGTATTTGTGTTTGTGTTTGGGAATAAGTTTATTATGTGCCAAGATAACTTGCACTTTCACTTACAAAATAGGGGGACTCATTTTGCAAATTGGCAAAAATGGGAGGGGCTTGAATTAACTTTGACCAAGTCAACAACAAACCCCCCCTATCTCTCCTTCCCGTCGCATTTCAAACACACACAAAACACATTTCTTTTTCTGCCATTGTTAAGGATATCAAAAGCTTCAACTTGATTCAAAGAACTGATTAAGTGCTTCATTATCTAGGTAAATCTATTGCTTATTAACATTCGTCAAACTTGTTTCATCATCAATCAAACATAGAAACTACTGTCTCAAATCTTTCGATTTAGGGTTGTAATTTTTTTGCGATGAACATGTAGTTTTAGTGCTGGGATTTGTTAAGGATACCTTTTTACACAATGGTGTTGTTCAGAATCGCTTAAAACGCTGCCTAAAACTCCAGATCGTGAAGTCAAACATGAGATCGAATCCCAGTCACGGATTTTGATGTAGATTGCGATACAGCTTTGCGATGACATCATTGCGATGAGTCATTTCGATGATTCGTTGCGATGGGCATTGCGATGAGTTATTACGATGACTCATTGCGATGAGTCATTACGATGGTTCTATTGCGATGGGTTGTTGCGACGAGTCATTCCGATGGTTCGTTGCGACAGGCTCATTGCGATGGACTTTCGTTGATTCATTGCGATGGAATGTTGCGATGGCACATTCCGATGTGTCATTGCGATGGTTTCGCACTATGTATTGCGATAGGGTATATTGCGATGATTATTCAGTTATTCCGATGGAAATGCACATATTGCGATAGCCTTAGATATTGCGATAGGATTTCATTAGGATTACGATGTTTGTTTCATTGCGATGGTATGGCTAGGATTCTGATAGTTTGCTACATTGCGATGGAATTTGGTCTCTTATTCTTATGATATTGTCTTAGGATATACCATGAGTTCCGCCTAGATTGCACTAATCCTTCTTTAGCTTTAAGATCTTTAGGGCCATTTAAACGAAACCAAGTGTTGTTGAAATAAGCCAATTTTTATCTCATAAGAATACTTGAACGGTTTCTTATTACAAAAGTTCATCTTAGTTAATAAGTTGATTCCGATGTAAACAAAAGAGATACAAATTACTTACTCAATATCTTGGGTTTGTGTTTCCAGGCCATGGCAGACAAAGCTTCATCTTTGTTCAAGCCCACTATCATTTGGGTTGAGGGTAATCCTACAATTCCTGACGTAGTGGTTGAAACTAAATCAAAACCCACTGAAGTTTTGGTTGAAGTCAAACCAAGACCTACTGAGGTGTTAGTAGACATCAAACCCAAACCTACTGAGGTAGTGGTTGAAACTAAATCAAAACCCACTGAAGTTTTGGTTGAAATCAACCCCAAACCTGCTGAGGTTTTGGTCATGACCACCAAGAAATCCAAATATTGTAAGAACTAAGGCTAGGACGGTATCTCCTTAGAATAAAATTATCACTGGCATTCATGATATTTTCCTAAGTGCATTGCTATATGTAAAGACCTTGTTCATCTGATGTATGTGTGAATGTTGTGGTAATAAGTGTAATGATATTTCTCCTGTGTTTTAAATTGGCGTTGATTGAATATATCTACATATGTTGTATGTATCATTTGTGAATATGTCATCAAAGCAGGAAAATGTCAATCACCGAGGAAGAACAACGAGTCCGTGATCTTGAACTTGTCCCACTCAGTCATAGGCTCCCATATGCTGAGAACAACACTAGGTTGCAAGATGATTTTGATCCGGTTTTACCTGCTTTCAAAATTGCCACGGATATCCTTGACATATCACCCATCAGCGACACACTCAGACGTACTGCATCTGTTCCTGAAGTCTACATCCATGAATTCTGGAATACTGCATCTTTCGATAACAAGATCATATCTTTCGAACTGAACAAAACACCAAGGGTACTCAACTTGAGCATTTTTAGGAAATTGTTTAAGCTCCCTAGGTTGGCACAAGGAGAACAATTTGTGCCTAACCCAAAGAATGATGAAGTGCTTCGAGTTATTCGTGCCATGAATTATGAGGGTGAAATTAACAGTCCATCACAATTTAACACTTCACACATAGGGCAACCCTGGAAAGCAATTATCACCATCATCGTCAAGTGTCTCACTGGTAAAACTAGGGGCACCGATGCAATGAGACCACCACAGGCTCACTTATTTTGGGGATTGTATACTGCATCAAAAGTCGATTATGCACTTCTTCTCTGGCAAGAATTTTGCTATCAAATTACTGGAAAGAACAAGAAATCCGTGCATCTCCCATTCCCGAGATTCACCAAGCTCATTATCCACTATTTTATGAAGAATGACCCAACCATTGACACTCGCGGGAAGTTCTTTTATCACACGAAAGATGATGATTATGTGATTCTCTCAATGAATGCAGACACAAATTCCACAAAGTATGCATTACTTCCTGCACTAGTACCTGACACGATGATTAATGATGGAATCAAGGAGAGTGATAAATACCAAGAAATGCTTCGTGACATCGACGCACAATTCAAGCGGGCAAATTTACCACCATCAGAGAAACAAAAAGGTAAACGCAAGAAAACGAGTGTCACAGCGTCAACCAGCTGCTCCTAAAGATAAACGCTCAGGAAAAATGCAAATTATTGATGAAGATGATGAAGATGAGCTGATCCACACTGAAGATGAACAAGAAGAAGAAGTACCACTCCGCAGGACTAAGAAAGCAAAGAAAGCTAAAGGCAAAGAGGCAAGTGTTGCTCAAAATGATCCTGTTCAACAACAACTTTCTAAGAAAAAAGACTTCGTATTATTCTTCAACAAAGTCGACAGGAAGCCTTTGGTGGATCAGGCTCAAGGGTATTTGATGATTTAGCAGATTTTGGTAATCCTGATGATGATACGGAATTCTTCGACGAAGAAAATATTTATGAAGATGAGTATGAAGATGCTGCTACCTTTCAACTTGAAAGTCGGGAACCAAGTGAAGAATGTGAGAGCAGTGCTGACACAGATACAAGTATGATGTATCGGGATGCAAATATCACCACATCTCTGCCTGAACCGACTCACATGGTACTAAATGAAGATGCTCATGCAACTTTCATTCCAGACACACAACTTCAAAGTAAGTCTACTTCAAACTCTGATGATGTGTTGAAATATCTTAATTTAGAAGGGGAGGGTGTTGAGGTCACCAACACTGATCCGTCAACAAACGAACAAATGGTGGATGTCCCTATAACCACTATTACATCGACCACCACTTCCCTACTTTCAACCCCAATTATCAGTGAGGTCCCGACCACCACCATCACACCCGCAACTGTTGAACAACAAGTATCAACCACCACCATTACCACGGAATCTACACCGGCATCTACAGTTGAACAACCTGTATCAACCACCGTCCTAACCACTGCATCTACATCAACACCTATCCCGGTACAACCAGTATCATCCACGACCACTTTAACGGTTTTGGTCACACCTCCACCAACAGAACCACAAACTTCATCCACATCAAATCCTTTTCTCACAATCAATGATCCGTTGATCCAATCTCTTCAACAACAGCTAGAGGCTCAAGCGACCCAAATAGCTACGTTGACAGAAAGGTTTGCTACTCCTCCAAAGGAACCGCATCCTGATGAGCCCATTCTTCAAAAACTATCAGACAAAGTGTCAAAGCTCAAAGAACAACATAAAGCATTTCGTAAAGAGAAGAAAACTCGGGATAAAGAAAATGCTGCTTTTCTCGGGTCAATTGACGAGCAGATGACCGCGATCATTCAACGCGAAGTCAAGTCTTATGTTGATAAACAATTACCACATCTGGTCGGTAATGGTCTATCTACTCTTCAAATCATGACATTGCTTCAGAAACGTCTGCTAGACTTGGGAGCTCATAAATCAAAATACAAACGCAAAGTTCTGCTATATCTCAACTACGCAATTGATGAAGAGAATCCTGCAGACACTACCGACTCTGAGTCTGATGATGAGAATGAGGTAGAAGAGGAAGATGACGAGGAACATGGTGAAAAGGATGATAAGAATGAGGATAAGGATAAGGAAGGAGATGAGGAGGATGAAGAGGATGAACAAGGAAAGGATAAGAATGTTGATGATGATAAGGACGAGGACGAGGATACAGATGATGATCAGGATGACGATGACAATAATGACAAGGGTAATGAACTCAACAAGGGTGATAAGAATGACAACACTGGTACAAATGCCGACGAGACAAGCAAGGATGACAATGAAACGGCCACCGAGAAAGGTTTAGAGGACATTGCAGAAACGGTTGCTGACACCACAGATAAGCCACTGGAGACAACAGTATCAGAAACTCAGCAGGCTGCTTCAGGTATATCCACTGCACCAGAATTCACTACTGATTCTCATATTGAGACTGTAGAATACATGCAAGCAGAAGAACCGACAGACACAATGCTTGAAGAAGAACATCACGATGATATACCGGTGACGCAAACTCAACCTTCCACATCCTCTACAGCTCAACATGATGATGACATGGAAGTTGAAGATTTACATGTTCCAGAACCGACATTTGCAGAATCTCTTATCATTGATGATACGATACAAGAACAACTTTGGCTAACAAACGCAGCACCACATCATCCATTTGAAACTGCAACTGTAATGGAGATGACTCAATTCCTCAACAACCCTATCGACTTCTCGGCTTTTCTAAGGTACTCTCATGGGAAACCAACGATGACCCCGGATCTGATCAAAATGGCAGCTGCAAATGTGGACTTCTTTGATACATTAAAGATCACCCATAATGAAGCAGAATATCACCTGAATGAGCTTACCAAAGCAATGAGAGCGACAACTACAGGAATTCAAACTCCCGTATTGCAACCTCTTACACCAACGGTCATCACTAGTTCTGCCACTATCCCAATCGAGCATTTTGTCTCTCACGATCTTGAATACCTTGAAAATGGAGCAAAGAAGTATGCCACGTCACTAACAATGCTCAAGGCTGTCAATTTGGAGAATGTTCCTTGGATAGAAGACAAAGTACCTGACTCAATCTGGAGAAAGAAGCTGCTCAAATTTTATGACACCTATGCCTCACTTGGCATATCTCACTGGGACAAAAAGAAGAAGTTAGCATATAATCACTTCCATCGTCCTAAGAGAGGTGCTTCTATCGTCTCATCTCACAGAATCAAAAGTATCCTTGGGGCAACTACTCAGACGGTTTTCGGTTACGATTACTTAAATGTAATCTTGCTCAAACGTACCGATGAGAAAGAATACCGCATTGACGAAAGTGATCTCCAGTACCTTCAACTTGAAGACATAGAAGATCTATTGCTGCTTTTGGCTCAAGAGAAAGTTGACCATCTATCACCTGATATTGTCATAGCCTTGAGTTCAAACTTTCGTCAATATGCCAGGAAAATTGTCATTCAACACCGGGTGGAAGATTTTCAACTTGGGGTAGAAAGCTATCAGAAGAAGCTAAACCTGCAACGTCCCCATACGACTCCACTCAGTAACTTCCACAAGGACAAGAAGGTCTACATGGGGACTACCAAGCCGGAAGCAGGAATCTTTTATCCGAATCAGACTGGCGTCATGCAATACATGCGATTCTCAGAACTGCACAAATTCAGTGATGGAACGCTAAAGAATGTTCGAGATGATTTGTCAGTTCTCAACTCCAACTTACCTCTTCCGGCAGTCACATACACCTGGACAACCCAGTGCCGAAAAGGATCTTCGTATGCAATCAGGAAGATTGAGGAAGTGCTAAGGAAGCGCCGATTGCTACGAAGCATAGAACGATTCGTCGGTGGACGACCATATGGAGCTCACCATCGGCTTACGGAACGAACCAATTAATTTAGGTTCGTCTCATTACAGGTCAACTCCATATGTACATTATTGTGAATATGTTATCTTTTTACTTTATCAGCTTTTGTGGCTTGTTGTAGTGTTAAGGTATGATAATTTTTCAAGAATTTCTCACGAGATTCTAAATCTTTCAAAATATATCATACTAAAGCACTACAACTATCCCTTATTTAATTAAGGGGGAGCATTAACATGTTCTATGGCCAAACATCAATTTCATTTTTACCCAAAGACCGGTTAATCCATTCAATATCCAAAATATTAATGGTTAACATTTTGGATAAGGGGAGAAAATGGGATTAAGGAGACTTAAGTGATACTTGGCTAAAAGATGAAAAAGACTTAACGATAATCCAACTTAATATGTGTAAAGCACGTGTTAAGGGGGAGCGTTTTTGATAAACAAAACACCTAAGGTACAAAACTTTTGATTTCAATATCACAAGTACCTTAGGTGATTTTCAATGATTTTTCATGGTGGCAATTCCTTCCCAAAACACGCTTAATTCACGACGGATATGGTGACAAAAGGGTGGTAGGAATAGGTTTAGTCCAATGATTCATCAGAGCCGATGGAATCTTCCCAAGGACAATTCCCTAGATAGAATTAGAAGTCCTAGGAAAGATGGAGAAAGAATGTGAACGTAGCTGAATGCCGACCAAGTACTTAAGCTAGCACTGGAACAATCACAACAAGGTGCTAGTGATGACGTATTGGTAAGCATTGAAGGGGTTGAAGAATGAAAAAGAATTGTAAAGATAAAGGGTGTAAAGAAAGAAGCCCTCCTTACAACTTTAGGCAGAAACCGGGTCAATACATATGCTATTGAGGTCATTTTTGCTAATGATTCTTGGTATTGAAGAAAGACATCATGGACCCAGTGATGCAATGCACAACCCTTCCCAGCTAACTCAAATATCTCTCAAAAGGTATTTGTTTTAATCACACGGAGATCAACACGTTATCTATTGGTTTATTCACTCCGAATAGACTGGTATTGAAAAGGTGGCACTCCTCTCCAGCCATCGCTCACTAAATCAAAACGCACAATCGAGTCTAGAGCCAAGAGATCATCAAAAGTCTCATTAGGACACTTTTCATTTATTCCTTGCTTTCTCACACACTGTGAAAAGTAAGAGATTTTCATGAGTCCTACGCAATATTCCTGTAATATTGCCAGAACATCCGAGTAATACGTAAGTATTACAATGAAGATGGAAATCCTGCTTGAGCCAACATCAAACAAGCTCATGGTAGGTTACACGTGCGGTTCTTTTAGAATCAATCTTGTGAAAAACTGGAAGGTAACAGTGGTTTAATTCTTAATTGAACTTAAACTCGTTCCAGGCCTCTTCGCATTATCATATGATCTTGCCAGAACACTCAGAGTGACTCTTTATTGACCACAGTGACGAGTGGAAATCCTTCTAGTGTCAACATCAAACAGCACTTGGTAGGTGACGTGCAAGATTCTTTATGAATTAAGCTCGTGACAACTGGAAAGCAACGATGGTGAAAATCTTAATTGAGATTCACTTGTTCCAGGTTTCATGAATTGACGGCTTCTAATCACAAGGATAAATTATCCAAGTGATTCACTCTTTATGTTCGCAGTCAGCTTTGGACGGTCGAATAAAGACAACGGGTTTACCCGCGAAATCCTGTCAGGAAGTTACTTAATTGAAACTATCTGTCACGGGTACGATATCTAATATCGTCCAACGGTCTTCACCGACCGGAGGTAAAATGCTACCGAATTAGAATAAAATGTTCAAAGCCATTTTATTCGTGTCGTTGTTGTGTACCTGTCAAAGACGGTGGCGTTGCTGTGTACCTGTTGAAGACGGTGGCGTTGCTGAGTACCAGTGAAGACGGTGGTGTTGCGGTGTACCTGTAGAAGTCGTTCTCACATGCTTATGTCTTTCTGCATCAAAGTTTAACAAAAATTCAAGAAAGTACAAGATAAAGTCTTCCGCTGTACCAAACTCTGAAACTTTCGAGAATTCAACAAAAAGACATAAGTGTGTGGAACATGGAGTCACGAGAAGGCAAATTCACAAGAAAGGCAAAGATCGCACGTGAAAGGCCAAAAGAACATGTTCCAAGCAAAAAGGCTGATATCATTCAATACATATTCACAAAAGAAAAGAAAAAGAAAGAAAAGAAGACTACGAGCTCAAGAACAGAATCTAACATGCTAGATTAGGACTTTGTAAACTTGGAGTGACCTCCCTTTGGGGGAGATTGTTGGAAATACGTTTTACGCATTTAGAAAGTCTCGGTCACTCCAACCATGTAGTTATAGGCTCGTAGTTAAGTTAAGTAGTATTTATTACATAGCCCGACCCATGAGCATGTTCATGGGCCGGAAGCCCAAGTCCTTTAAGGACTTGGGGTATTTAAACCTCTTTCCACCATGGAAAGAGGTGTTGGTTGTTTATTTCTCTCATTTCAATATATGTGTTTTCTTTCATTTCTCTCTCTAACTTTCTCTCTCTAGAAAAACATCAACCCCCTTGTTTCACAAGATTATCATTGTTCTACAAAAGTATTAATTTGGTGCACTTTGGTAAAACCGTGTTGTGGGCATTTTCTCAAAAGGTCTTTGAAACGGTCCCAAGATTCACTAAACGACTCATCGTACTTTTGTTCAAAACTGATAATTTCATTTCGCAAAGCGGTAGTACGAGAGGGTGGAAAAAAGTAGTTGATAAACTTGGTCTCCAAATCCGTCCACGTAAGAATACTCTGTGGCGGTTCCTTAGCAAGCCAATGTCGGGCTTGTCCCTCTAAAGAAAAGGGAAAAAGTTGTAAACGGATTACCTCTTGTGGAACACCATTGAATTTGACCGTATTCGTGAGTTGTAGGAATCTCTTTATGTGGTCATGTGGATCATCAATGGTACGCCCCAAGAATGGTTGAGCAGAGACCATCTGGATAAAACCGGATTTGAGCTCAAAGTTGTTGGCTGCAAACGCGGGTATGACAATTGGATCATTGTTGCCATCTACATGTGCTTGCAGAAGTTCAATCATCGGGCGATTGTCTGGTAGAGGCTCATGGTTGTTGTTATTATTGTTTTTGAGCGGTGGATTGTTATTGTTATTATTGTTTTGAGGTGGGTTATTGTTGTTGTTTTGTACACCAGCCATGTCTAAGTCTTCGAGAGGCTCGGGCTCTTGATAAGACGTGGATCGTGTACGCATGCACCTGCAAAAGAACTAACAAGGCAAAAACAAAGCAAAACTATTTTTGGTTTTTATGTTTTTTTAATTTTTAGGATTTTTGAAAATTTAATATTTTTTAGGGTTTTTGAGAATTTTTATGAAAAAGTAACGTTCCCGGTGAACGGATCCTAAAATCCAAGTTCTCACAAAAAAACTATTGATCTTAACGAGAAGAGCCGGCAACGGCGCCATTTGGTACAAGCGTTTTGCTATGGTTCTGATTTAAATTCTCGGTATCTCCTCGAACTGATCACGGCTCTAAGTGGAATGATTTGTTCTTGGTTAATAAAAAGGTGTTGGTTTGTTTATCTATTTTAAACTAATGACAAATAAGTAAGTGTTGAAGAGTAGAATTAAAGCTTTAAAAGATTAAACTAAAAAGACAAGTTAAAAATAAATGTTTGAAATCTTAAAGGCAAAATGAGAGAAATACTTAAACACTTAATAAAACTAACACTTGAAAACTTTGTAAAAACATGAACTCATCAAATAGGAATAATGCTAAATGGAGTGATCGGAATATAGCAAAACAACTCAAATTGGAATAATCTAAAAAGGTTCAATCGGAATAATGCAATGGTTCCAATCGGAATAACTAATAAAGGGCTCAGATCGGAATGCTTTGAATTGGAGGCAATCGGAATATTAAATTAGTACTGATCGGAATGTCAAGAAAGCTTACAATCGGAATAACCCTAAACACCTAAATCGGAATATGCCAAATGGGGCAAATCGGAAAGTTTAAAACCCTTTTCCGATTGGGTGATCGGAAAATGGGTGTGCTTGGTCGGAAAGTGCAGATCGGAAAGGGGTTTATAACCCTTTTCGATTTAAATGGGCTTCGAAACAAAAGCTAAGCAATAAGCTATGAATAAGCTTACCACTAAAACTAAGACGAATCTAATAAGGATCATATCAAATAAGCTCGAATAACAACTTAGCTAAACTTCAAATAAACAACTTTTAAACCGAATCAATAAAAAGATGAACTTTTTATAAAAACATTAAAAAGTAAATAAGCTAAACCAACGAATAAGACAATAAGCACAAAGATCTTAAAGCTTATTCGTGTAGAAACTTAAGGAAACATAAAAAGATCAACTTTTTAAGCACAAAATCATTGATGAACAACACGGATCATACGAGATTTTTACCAAAATCAATCAAAATCAAAGAAAGGAAGAATGAGATTAAAGATTAAAAGCTTGAAACTAAACTTGATTAATGAAAAACAATACAAAGGTTTGATCTTGAAAGAGAAAAAGATGAAAACTAGTGAGAGAAAGTGTAGAACTTTCTCTCTCTAAAACTAGAGAGAATGAAAAAACTAAAAACTAACTAGGACTAACTTAGTGTGTCAAATTTGTGAAGTAAAGTCCTATTTATAGGCAAGTCTTGTGGGCTTTGTGAATGGGCTTGGTTTTGGGCTTCTTTTCTTCTTCCTTCTTTAGTCTTCACGTTTCTTTACATAAACGTTTCCGACTTTGGATTTTGAGAAGTGTCGGTGAATAATTCCAACTCGTCTTATAATCTTTTGTTTAATAGACTCGAGTTCTTCGACATGTATGAATCTTCCATTTTTGGCTCTATTCTTCGATAAATCTTCAAATAGGCACAATGACTTCAAATCTTTTGCATCTCTTGGACAATAGACTTCGTCTTGAGTCTTTTTCCTCGATAAAACCCGTGCAATCCCATGTTTTCTTCAATATTCATCCGGTTGACTCTGAAAACAACAATAAACACAAAAACCACGCATAATTCCAAACAAATGATATTAAATACGTGTTTTGGTCTCGTTTTAGCCAGAATTAAGTGGTAAAAGGATGGGTGTTATCACACCTATCAATATTCGAGTTATTATTTAAGTTTTATAATAGTCTATCGCTATTTATTATGTTTTTAATTTTTTTTGTGGATATGAGAAAAATATTCGTAGATCTATGTTTATTACTAAATTTCTTAACATTTTTTACAGTAGCTGTTGGAAAAAACCGCCGAATGACCGGAAAAAGAGGTCGTCTTCGCTTAGTCGCTGGAAAAGCTTCCAACTTCGAAAACTACGTCTCACAAAAACGGTGTTTTAAGTTTATTAAACATGTTTTAAGAGTTTTCATTAATAGATCTGTATATTTTATTGTTATAAGATCTTAGTTTTTGAGTTTTTTTTATTTTTTATTATTACAGCCACATTAGTCGCCGCATTCCGACGCCTCACACACATCAGCCGCACCACAAACAGGACCTCACCCAAAGAAAAGGTTTTTAAGATTTATGGTAAGTTTGAGTTTTCTAAAGATGCATACGTATATAAATCAAGGTTTGATGGTTTTCTATTATATATTCGTACAATTTAGTTGTGGAGGTTTTTATAATGTTTTTTAATTTTTTACAGCCACTGCCTATTTTCGTCATTGCCACTTCAGCCGCACCACACAATCATGATTACCCATAAAGTTTTGAAAGTTTAAGGTGCATTTGATCTTTTTTAATAGAGAAATTCATCTAATCAAGTTTTGATGTTTTTTATATAATTTTGAAGACTTTATTTGTTAGTGAAGGATTTCAAGGTATTTATAAACTTTTTGGTATTTTTTTTGTTACAGCCCCCGCTTGCTGTCGGAATCCTATCCAGCCTCAGCCGGAGTTCCCGCTACTGCAACGGGATACTGCTTTTAAAGTTAGTACATTTTATTTAGAAAGTTTATTTGTAAATTTTATTTTAAAGTTTGTTTAAGTTTTGTTACATAAAAGGTTGTGCGTGTCTTAATTAAGTTTGCATGTATTTTGTTTACCGAGATGTATTATTTATTAAATGTTGGAATTTGAAATAAACTTTAAAGCTTTAGAATTTTTGAAATTCAAAAGCTCTAATATTTCCATACTTTTTCAATTCAAATTTGAGAATGTAAAATTTTTGAATTTGTAATTGTAACACCCCATTTTGGTTGTCGGAGTTATTGATGGCCAGAGCTATTGGTCGTTGTGGTTGTGATTGAATCTCGGTGAATATTATGGAGATGACATATGAATATGGAAGTGGTAGCGGCGATTGTGATAAGTACAGAGCGACACACGTTTTTGTTCTTGAGCAAATATCAAGGATATAAAAATGATTAAACACTAATGTGATATGTAGTTTTATATGGATAGTATTATATTGTCTTATTTAATATAGAATATTAACACTGTTCATAACACTCGGAAGTAGTGAATGACAAACGTATATGTATTATAATATACAGATTCAGATGCAAGAACCCATTTCTTGGAGATACGCAACTCCATTGGTGGCCTACCGGTTAAAAAATTCGCTTATCAACAATATAATAGTTGCCAAACAATCTGATATAGTCCCGGAATTGTCTACTTATGTTGTGAAAAATGGAGTATAATCACTGAAACAAATTACATGCGTGACATCGATGTATCTCTTTCTACGTATCTTTCTAAAAATCGTTAGGAGTTAGCAGAATGCGAGTACCACCAAGCGATTAGTCGGTTTAGGTGATTTAGCCAAATTTTGTCTTAGTCGGTTGGTTGATGGATTTTTTACAATCCGACTAAAACATTATAAATGTTTTTAAACAATTTCGTATTACACGAAAATATTATATATTTCATAAATAATAAAAAAATATTACCCAATACACATTGTTTTAAAAACTTTTTAATATAATGCAAAAATATTTTTTATTAAAAAACATTTTATATTGCAAAAAAATATTGTCACATACAAAAGCTTAAAATATTAAAATGAGGCCAAGTGAACTAAATTAAAAGTATAGACTTACAGACAAAATAATATTATAAATAAAAAAATTATAAAACAATATATTAAATAACTTAAAAATAATCATCAAATTATCGTAAAAAATAAATTTAAAATTTTAATAAAAACATTGATCTTATACTTTTGTACACTTAAATATTAACATGCGACCAAAATCGTTCATTCAGTATTTCAGCGACTAACACTAACCTAACAAACGTTAAATCCTAATCACAAAAACAATTTTAAAACAAGATATATATGCCCAACTACAAACAAATATAACATATTCGTAAACAGTTTTAAAAAATGTAGTATATAAAAACAAACACATAACAATTTATTTGTGTATATCGAAAGATTAACATGGGACATAATTCTTTCGCTGGGTGAGCCAATCCCAATGGTAATCAAAGGTTAGTTTCTTAAAATTACAGTTAAACCGTATATGTCCAAATACCAACCAATATAACAAATCAAACAACATTCTTTCAAAAAACGTTTCCTAAAAGTATTAAAAAATTAGTTTCTTATAAGAAAAACGAGTCACACTACAAACAAATAAAAATAATACCCAAACGTACTTTAAAAAAATATTTGCGAAACGACCCCGCTCGTTAGGCGGGTTAGGCCGCTAGTATATATATATATATATATATATATATATATATATATATATATATATATATATATATATATATATATATATATATATATATATATATATATATATATATATATATATATATATATATATATATATATATATATATATATATATATATATATATATATATATATATAAATATATATATATATGTATATATATATATATATATATATATATATATATATATATATATATATATATATATATATATATATATATATATATATATATATATATATGTATATATATATATATATATATATATATATATATATATATATATATATATATATATATATATATATATATATATAAATATATATATATATATATATATATATATATATATATATATATATATATATATATATATATATATATATATATATAAATATATATATATATATATATATATACATATATACATATATATATATGTATATATATACATATATACATATATATATATATATATATATATATATATATATATACATATATATATATATATATATATATATATATATATATATATATATATATATATATATATATATATACATACATATATATATATATATATATATATATATATATATATATATATATATATATATATATATATATATATATATATATATATATATATATATATATATCTATATATTTATATATATCTATATATATATATATATATATATATATATATATATATATATATATATATCTATATATATATATATATATACTAGTGGCAAAACCCGTCCGATGGACGGGTATGACTTCTTATTCTCGTATAACTTATTTTTATTCGGTAAGTATTTGTTTGTAATATCCGATTGACTGGTATGACTTCTGATTGTTTTTATTTTTTTATAATCTTACCGATGCACGGGCCTTTTTAGTTAATTTGGATTTCAAAAAATTAGATAAGCTAAATTAACTTAAAAATATATAAAAAATAATTATCTAGTCCATAAGCAAAAAAAGAAAAGAAAAGAATGCCCATCAAATATAATCAAGGAGAAAAGATTAAACCGAACGTTTAAAGCTGCAAGTTTAAAATTTAAATAACGTTCTTTTTTCACAACGTTTGTTGTTGATTTTGTGTACTTTTCATCTTTATGACAATAAATTAAGTAATGAAAAATCAATTACAAATACGAAAGTATTTATTAATGCATAATTAACAAAATAAATGCATGTTTATCTTATATGAGGAAATAAAATTTACACGTTTCTAGTGGTATTAGCCCATGACTCCATAAAGTAACTTTATTGGTATTCAACTCTTCTATCTACCTTTGCACCTCTACTTTTATGTATATGTCAGTCAAATCTAATAATTGTGATGCAACAAATCTTTTTAGTTTTGTCAAAAGTGTATCATATAGTATATCTATAGAAAGATAATTTAATGCTCTTGGTAATGGTATATTTTTTCCGCATAACGATTAACGGTTTAAGAGTTATTAATGTTTGAAAAAAAATGAAAATAAATTTTATGTTTAATCTAATTCACTGGATTAAAATAGATATAAAAAATAAGAATTAGTCCCTTGATATCTTAATAAGGTTTAATATCCAAATGAACTTAAATCTCAATAATAACCAATACATTTAAATATACCTAAAACATACCACTGTTACATAAATAAGTTTATAGACACATTTTTTTAAGATACCGTCAACTACTTACAAAAATTAGCATAAGATGGAGTTCGAACTTCAAATCATCATCACAAAGTGTATCAATTTAAATATACATTTAAATATACCTAAAACAAATTAGTTTTGTACAACAATAATGCCTGAGAAAAAACATGCATTTGTATCATAGTGTATCAATTTGCGGTGTTCCATATATCTAAATCATTATCTCTTCATTTCTCGGATACTCCATACACACCAAAGGTCCAAAGTTAACATATCAAAATCGGGGTTTATTTTAGCCACATGTGAGTGGGGTATTGAGCAAACCTCAAGTGTTTGTGACGCTTAACCTGACATCAGCTTCATAAGTAAACTTTTACTATGGTTTCCCCTAATGCCACACGAGAATCCAAGTCGACTCCAATGTCAATACACTTGTAGATGAGGTATCATGGCAATGCAGTATTTATAGTAGGAGACTTGGTGAACAAATTTGGGATCAAGTTTTCCACCTTCAAAACTATTACCTTGAATTCCTAGTAATGTTTAACGACAAATAAGTCTCTTTTTGTGTCTCTTGTACTCTTTGGCAACTTGGCTAACATATTGATGTTTGATGCTCAAAATGTTTGTCCTTTTGCTTAGTGTTAATGTAGATTGTTCTTGCCCGTCTCTCAATTGCATACAAAAGTGTTGAGTAAAATTTACTACCTCCGTCTCAATATTATCGCCACTATTCCATTTTGAGTTGTCCTAAAATTATTGTCTATTTCCAAAACTTCCAAAATTAGATAGATAATTTTATTTGAGTTTACAATATTATCCTTACTTGAGGTTATTATTACAAACAATAAAGAAGTATAAAATTAATTGGTTAAGGGTAAAACTGTCATTCTGCAAAAAGTAAGAGAGAAAGCTGAAAAGTGATGTTTTTCTTAAACTGTGTGTTTTTTGTGTGGACAATAATTTTGGGACGGAGATAGTATTCTATTAAGAAGTAAGTTAGAGTAACTAAAAGCAATGAGATTGCTGAAACCAATTGCACAAAACATCCTCTGTGTTGTGATCCCGAGCTCATAATACAAAAAAGCCATTCTATTTGACAAGTCTTGGCAAATAAATCAATATGAAATTAAAAAAATTATAGCTTAATAACCTCCATTTATGCAATTCTCACTAAGACGATGGTCATGCAGCTTAAAGTCACGATTTTGGTAATGGCGGATGTTACTTCAGAATCAGATGTCTTAACAATGTCGGTGAATACATGTATTAGAGCATAATGTAGGCTTCTAGAATACATATATTGGAAGGCTTTTTTTCTATTGTACTTTGATCATATATTTACTTTAAACACTATAAGTCTGGTCTCAAAAGCATCTTTGCGGCCATGGCTTGTGTGATCCCACAGTTCCTGAACTGCTTTTGTGATCCGCACACTTCCTGAATTGCTTTTGTGATCCGCACACTTCCTGAATTGCGGCCATGGCTTTTGTGATCCGCACACTTCCTGATGATGCCTGCTAGAGTCTCTGACTGTATGTAATATATCATTGACACCACGTAGGCAAGATGCATAACCTGAGATGTGTAGAAATGTATGCATAGAAGCATATAATCTTTCGAATATTCAACCATTTGGCCATTCAAAAATAAACATATCCTCAATATACTCATTTGACCTGTAAACAGTATCCTGACCTTCGTTTTCTGAAGTTTCTGACCCACAATGATTTCCATCATATTCAAGATAATCAGTTGTACTTCCTGATATCTTGTTGCAGGCATCCTGTTAAAAACACCCTTCATAATCTATTAATTATGTAGACCTGCAAACACGTGTATAGCATATTACATATATCATTGAAATTATAGATGCCCGGGTGAAGATACAATAAACGGATGAGGATATAGCCATATTCAAATACTTCCCAAAGTACAAAATCCGTTTAGCGTAATAAGTTTTACGTTGTCGCTTAAGGTAAATCTAATAAGCCACCCAACGCGGTTAGTAATACCCTTTCAATTTCCATGGATTTAAAACATTCTAGCCAAAACTAAAAAGTCGGACCGTAAAAGGGTGCTTGACAGGAGTTCAATACAAAATTAAAATTTGTACCCCCAAGACTTGCATGTTCTTCGTAAATGAACTTAGCAAGAAGAAAAGGATTTTACGTATATCTAAAACCTATTAGCTTGTGTAAAGCACTGAATGATACCGACAAGGCCAAAATCTTTTTCATAGAATACGCCTACAAAGTAAAATATGTAAAACGGAAACCTGCGTAAAGATTTGTTTAATATAATATTCAACAAAAAATAACACTTACATGTATGGACATGATCTGTATTATTAACATTATCCAAAGCATCTTCCATATCAAATGTGTTATTTTGAATATCCATTTCATTTTCATAATTAAGAGGCGTGTATGGCTTGTTGAATGCATTCAGAATCCATGTGTCTTAGCGTACATGTTAGAATCTAAACATAATCTAAACCATCCTACTCCAAACAAATACGACGTATTTGACACCTCCAGTTCATAGTGTACATGATATATAGAAGATCCTAAAACTAAAGTCCAACTTACAAAATTCAAGAATGTAGACAACTTACCAATTAAAAGGGTGTTTTAGCATAAAGGTTGCAAGTAAGCAACATTATTTCGGGCAACCTGCATTAATGAATAACAGTGTTAAGAGTTTTCAAGACCATTACACAAAGCCCTCATAGAAACAAACATTTGAAGAATATACCTTTGAACAACTACAAAAATATGAACCATCAGTATAGGTTCTCTTAA
>JANFOE010001598.1:0-338333 GCA_025667525.1 Glebionis coronaria | reverse complement strand
AATATTCCATAAGTATTGCTTTGCAATACCCCGTATTTGGAAGCATTCCGTGTCCATATACGTGTATCGATCAAATTTAAATAAAAGGCAAATAGATAAATACTTTCGTTAAGCAAGAATTCGAAAAAATACAAACTATACGGTGAATAGAAAGGCGACGTGCTATAAAAGGCCGTCTAAGGAATAAGGTACTTAAGTGCTTCGCGTCACCCTCGTTTACCCCGTTTACTTGTGAGTATTTTGATAAGGAAGGCAAATCGAGGGTTTTGCCACCCATGTAGTATTACGTACATATATACTTTCTTTTGTGATATTAATATTGAACCTAGATTGGGATAATCCCTCTCCTTTCAAAGTCACCAAGGGAAATCCCCTTACTCCTCGGTTTTTAGTTGTATGTGCACTCGCGCGCGTACACACATATCAAGTGGTGTACCTCGTTCTTCTAAAAAGAAGAAGAACAAAAAGACCGTCAATCAAGCCGATCCCGAGAATCGAGCTTTCGACACTATGATGGCGGATAATCGACCTATGATCGAGATCTTGTAATCTGACGTTAAGGGAAATGATGATGCGATTGTGGTGCGCGATATTGGAGCGAATAATTTTGAACTTAAAACGGGTTTTATTCAAATGGTTTTCGCAACATCATTTTTAGTCTGTACTCATGATGACCCACACACTCATATTAAGAGGTTTTTACATTTGGACAATACCGTTAAATACAATGGGGTGCCACAAGAGGAAATTCGTTTGTAACTTTTTCCTTTCTCCCTCGAGGGACAAGCCCGGATTTGGCTTGACAAGGAACCACCCCAAAGTATCACCACATGGGTGGATTTAGAGACCAAGTTCATTAACTACTTCTTTCCACCATCTCGTACCACCGCCTTAAGGAATGACATTATTATCTTTGAACAAAAATATGGGAAGACATTTAGTGAGTCTTGGGATAGATTTAAGGAGCTTTTAAGAAGGTGTCCTCAACATGGTTTTACTAAAGTTCATCAAATTAATACTTTTTACAATGGATTGACTTTAAATGACCAAGACTCGTTAAATAGTGTCGTGGGGGTAATATTCTTGTAAAAACAATGCAAGTTGCTTGGGACACTATTGAAAATAAGGCCAAAGTTCAAAGTAAGAGTGCAAGGGCTCATAATACTAGTGGAGGGGATAATGAGGGTTCTAATCAAAATAAAGAACTTGCTTCAATTGTTAAGAATATTGCTTTAAAAGTTGAGAACCCTCCTACTCGGCACGTGCATGCCCTTAGTGAGACTTGTGAGACTTGTGGTGGACTACATTCATATTATAATTGTGACAAGGTTTATAATCAACCCCAAGAAGTCTATGCTTATAATAAAAATGATATGAGAGGGTTCATTTTAAACCTAATGTTGATGTTAACCACTTGTCGTATAAGTCTACTAACTATTTGGCTCCTACCGGTTTTGTAGCTCCTCAAAGACCACCCCCACCCGCCCAAAATACCGAATACCAAAATAGGAACCAAGGTCCACAAAGGGGTTATTTTTAAGGGTATTCAAACGTAAGGGGTTATAACCAAAATAAAGGGAATTTTCAAGGTCAAAACAAAGGGTTTAATAATCAAAGTCAAGGGTTCAATAACCAAGGTTTTAATCATGGTTTTCAAAATTATAATCAATATCAAAACTAAGGTTTTCCAAATCAAGAGTTTAATAATCTAGGGTTCAATATGCCTGATCCTCAAATGCACTTGGTTCTTCAAAAACTTAATGAGCAAGACCGTAAGCTTAAGGAAATGCAAGAGTCCACGGATAGGAAATTTATGCAAATGTTGCAAACCCTTCGACCCCAAGGTGTTCTCCCTTCTAAAACCGAAACCAACCCTAGGGCTAACGTGAATGCCATCACTAATAGGAGCGGTAAGACAACCGATGGACCTTTTTTTCACCACATATCATTGATAAACATGGACCCGAGATTCCTTCTACTTCTACCCAACATCCTTCACCACATACTTGTGAGATTCCTCCCCTAAGCAATCCTTCTACATCTTATGTTCACCCTTAACCTCAATCTTCTACCAATCCTTCGATTCCTAATCCAATTCCCGAGGTTATGAGTGAACCGGTTCTTCCTCAATCTTCTCCAAAATCCAATATACCTTACCCTTCAAGGTTGAGGAAGGTAATTTGAAGAACATGGATGATATACAAGTTTCAAACTTCTTGAAAATGTTCAAATAATTAAATTTTAATATCACCTTTGCCGAGGCTCTCGCTCACATGCCTAAGTACGCCAAAATGTTTAAGGATCTTCTAACCAACAAGGAAAAACTTATTGACATTGCTCAAAACCAACTTAATGAGAATTGTTCCGCGGTTCTTTTGAGAAAATTACCGGTTAAGCTTGGAGATCCCGATCGATTCCTTATACCTTTTAATTTCCCCGGTGTAGAGAATTGTATGGCTTTAGCGGATCTCGGAGTGAGTATCAATCTTATGCCATTGTCCGTGTGGAAACAATTATCTCTACCCGAGCTAGTCCCCACTCGTATGACCTTATAGTTAGCTAACCGTACGGTTGCTTATCCGGTGGGGATTGTCGAATATGTGTTCGTAGGAGTAGAAAAATTAACTTTCCCCGCCGATTTCATTGTCGTTGACTATGAGATGGATCCCCGTGTTCCTTTAATTGTGGGACGACCCTTCTTGAGGACCGGTGATGAGACTGCTTTTATACATAGTCTCATCGTCCAAATCGGGCATAAAATGCATTAAATATCATTAAAATTGCCAAATATATGCTCGTGTTTGTTGCTTGTGTATTTTAGGTACGGATATTGAGGAAATGGCAAAAGATCAAAAGAATCATTCAAAAACGAACACGAGAAACGAAGCCGCACAATGAACCGGACCTAAGTTTTGAATTTCCAAAAATACCCTTGAAGAATTGAAGATTGGCAAGTTTGGTCCCTCAACTTTTGAAGATTAACACTTTATACCCCTCAAATATTCATAATTATGAATAGGGTCCCTAAGTTTGAAGATATTACAAGTTCAGTCCTTGAAGAATCCAAGAATTGCATTTGAAGTCCTTATATTAAGTTTGCAAAACATTATGTGCAAAAAATGTCAACTTGCCAAACTTAAATACAAAGGAAAAGAAGTTTTGTTGCTGTTTTTACAAAGTGAAGAGAGTAAGAAACCTTGGGGGCTGTTTCTGCCTAGACAAACAAACCTACACACCCACTCATGAGCTGACACCTCACCATAACCCACCCATTTACCCAATTACCCTACCCGTCCAACCCATTTACCCAAACCCAAAGCCCAAGTTTATTAAATAAACTCAGTCAAACGAACCAGTCAAACCCCCCCTTATTTCCCTCTAAACAAGATTTTTAAATAAATCTTTTCCTCTTTTGGATTAAACCCCTCCCTAATCCCACGAGAACCCTAATAAATCCCAGGTCCAATTAACCTTAATACAAAGGGTTTTTGGCTTAGGATTTCCAGAACCTTGATTAATCATCATACAAACCCAACCCACAACCCAGATTTCATCCACAACACACCCATGTGGTTGTGGGACCCTCCCCTGCCCATCACTTTCGTCCCCAAACCCAATACCCGACCAAACCAACGACTGGATGGTAGTCCTTGGTCCCCAAGTTCAAAATGGACGTTCCTGATCACTTTACAACAGCTGGCCAAGTACAAAGCTCACATGAATCCGAATTTGACCAAGACTCCAAGACTTTTCAAAGGGCATTATAGGACTTTCAAGATTAGGGTTTCTGCTTTTCTAGAATGTACTCTTAGTTAGTATAAAAAGAAATGTCGACCTGTGGCATTCTTTTGTTCCAGTTTTTAGCAATCAACTCTTGTAATTCCTTTTTCTAAATATAAAAGTTTGGTATTTGAAGTTCAAAGTAATTCCTTTTTATGATTTTTTAAAGTTGGTATGTGATTGATAAGCTAAGCTGAGTTTCATTAACAATTTGCAAAACATTTTCTTGTTTTGAATTTTCAGAAAATGTTTCTGAAAATAGGGTAAATTTTGGTGAAAATTTGATTCAAAAGTTGGATTTTCAGGATTGAAAGGTATTTGGTGTAAGTGTTGTTGAAAGAGAAACGTTTGAGAAAGTTTTGGAAAGATTTTAAAAAAGGTTTGAAAAAAGAGATAAAATCAGATAAATGCATATTTGGTTTGTTTTCTTTTGATCTTAGCAGGTTTTTGTTGAAGGATTGTTGTCCAAGGCTCAGCATAGGCCCGAGCCTATTTGGAGGTGGTTAAGCAACCACTAAGGGACCTTGATGTAGGTCCCTTAAGGTAGCATCCTCATTCCATTTTCAGTTTTCATCTATTGTTATTTGTGATTTGCATGAAATTTGTGAAGAAGTTGGCTTAGTGTTGTTATAAGGTTTGATATTGTGTATGATAGGATTGTATGCATGATAGAAGCTGTTTAAATCAGTTTGGCTTAAGATTGAAACCATTTGTTTGTTAAAAAGGTCAATTCTGAATTTAAAGGGGTGTTTGGATTAGGGGATTAGCCAAGTTTTTTTGACAAAAATTTGTGTTAGTACCTGTTTAAACACACTTCTTTGGTTCTTGATATGTGTTATGTGTACTTAGGTTTAAGTTTAGAAAGGTTTAAAATCATTTGCATGCATAAAAAATTGGCTTAAGTGTCTAAAATCAGAAAATGCCTTGTTGACTGATTCTTGTGGAAATTGCTCATCAGATCTTGGTATTTGCTAGTTGTTTAGTCTATCTAGGGTTTGCAATTGCTTGCATGCCATTTGGTGGATTTATGTGCTAGTAATTGGCCTTAGAAATTCGTTTTTATGCATGTAATCTAGGCTTACTGTTCATCAGACACACCTTTGGCTTAATCAGAAACTTTGTGGCTTATTTGTGAAGAATTTTGTGAAGTAACTTGGTGTTTTTTGTGTTTACTCAGACTCCCCACAACCCAATTGGTGTGGGGGTGCCTTTTGTCTAAAGAACAAGCTAGCAATAAGCTTTCCTAAGCTTATTGCTTACTGACCAAGAAATTAAGACTAGCAGTGGGAACTCCTTTCCCACTGGTAGCATACTTGTTACCCCTGCTAAGCAACAAGACAAATCCAGTCAACAAGTCACTATCAGAATTCTTTCTTTTTTTGTCTTTAGTGCTCAAAAAGTGGAATTAGAGTTTCAAACTTGTTTCAATATTTTTCTTATTTAATTTAGGGTTTTTCTGTTTATTTATCTGTTAGGTTACTGTTCATTTTATATTTTTTAGATTAAATAGCATTTTTAATTAACTTTTTATTTTCTGTTTTTGGCATTTAGTGCCAAAAATCAATATTTTTCACTTTTAACAATTTTCCTAGACTTAGAATAATATTTTAAGGTTTTTGGTTTAAAAAAGTTTTTACTGTTCATCTTTTTATTATTTTTAGAATTAATTTAAGTTAATTAGGGTTTTAATTAAACTGTTTTTGTCTTTTAGTGGTAAATTTAACATTTTTCAAACTTTTTCATTTTTCTACTGTTCATTAGAGTAAAATAGGGTTTTTAAAATTGGTAAATTATTTTTAGCATTATTTAATTATTTTTTATAATTATTTTAGTTTTAAAATAGTTTTTAGTGATTTAAAAATAGAAAAATAGTTTTTTAAAATTAGGAAAAATACTTTTTAGTCTTTAGATAATATAAGTAAGTTATTAGTTCAATAAAATCATATTTTGGACATTTATTAATTATATTTGATTTTAGGGCTTTAATTAGCATTTAAAATTGAATATTTAATTAATAAAAGGTTTTAAAATAATTTTATTGGATTTTTATTCTTATTTTTATTATTTTAGACTACTTTTAGCTTTTCATTAATTTTTAGGTTTTAAAATTTTAATTTTTTAGTTTTTTACGATTTTACGTGAACGCGTTTTCGTCTTAGCTCGATCCGTCTTCGTAACCGTCTTTTCTTTCCCATTTCTACTTTCTTTCCTTTTCTTCTTAATAAAATCATCAATCATAAATCAATTCAATTCACAACACACTAGCCTCCTCGAGAACGAACTCACTTCATTGGGTCATAACTTGTGGTTTTCCTAAACTACTCGTTAATACTTACCCTAATTACCTTCCTTTTCCTAAAGGGGTAAAAATACTAGAATCCTTTTGGCGCTGCTGCCGGGGAGGCGTGTTGTGTTTTGGTTTGATCCATTGTTGTTTTTTTATATAGCCATAATTAGTATTTGTATTAGTAGCACTCTACTAATACGTATTATCGTTTTTTGGTTTTTGTGTGAATACTATTACTATATTGTATACGTATAACAATAAATTCACAAGTACTCCAAATACGTGAGAAATCACAACCTTGACTTGGGAGGTCATTACCCAATCATTGTATTCGAATCTCAAACCAAATAAAAAAGGCAAAAATAGATAAATACTTTCGAGAAGCTCGATTTTGAAAAATACAAACTATAAGGTGGGTATAAGGCGGTTGTATTTCACGACCTAAAGGAAAAAGGCTCTTAAGTGCTTCGCGCCGCCTCGTTTCATCCGCTTGCTTGTGCGTATTTGATTTTGAGAGCTAATCGAGGGTTTTGCCGCCCAAAGTATTATTACATATCATATATATTTTCTTGGTTTCATTTGATTAAACCCTCTTGAACGATTTGGTGTTCCACCATCGTTCTAAAGTCATCGAAGGCGTTCACTTCACGTGATCGTTTTCATTCCTTGAGGCTTCTTTAATCAAGAGATTTGATTAAGGAGGAGATTTGTAGATTTTTGTCTACCTAATACATTCACCAATTTCCAAAAAAGTTAATACCATCAAAAAACCACAAAAAAAATTGAAAAATACAAAACACCAAAAAGAATCTTCTTTGCTCGTCTCCTCGTTGTACGTGACGTTTATGATAACTCGTAATCAAGCAAAACGTGCACGTAGACGAAAGAACAGAACTCCCACTCCAACTCATTCTAGTGAGGAGTCTCCTATTGACGAACCCATTGTACGAGAAGCACCAACCATGGCGAATCAAACTATGATGGAGTTACTTCAAGCACCCACCGAGGGTTATGGAGAAGCTATTGTGATTCCCGCTATCCTTGCGGATAATTTTGAGGTGAAAACGGGTTTGTTGTCGATGATCCAAAACAACAAATTTCGTGGTGATGAGAAGGACAATCCCCACAACCATATCCGCCAATTCAATCGTCTTACCGCCACTTGCAAATTCAAGGATGTCTCGAATGACTCGATTAAGATGATGCTTTTTCCGTATTCCTTAGCGGGGCCCGCTAAAATTTGGTTAGAGAAAGAGCCACCCAATTCTATATTGACGTGGAAGGATCTCGTTTCGAAATTTGTGAACCAATTTTTTCCGCCCTCTAAGACTACGCATTTGAAAAATGAGATTTCTAAATTTTCACAAGAATCAAATGAAAGTTTTTCAACGGCTTGGAATAGGTTTAAGGAGATGTTACATGAATGTCCTCATCACGGTTTTTCCGACTTACATCAAATCGACACGTTTTACAATGGACATAATGATCATGAAAGAGATTATTTAAATGCCGCCGCGGGTGGTAATTTTTTGTGTAAAACGGTCGAGAAAGCTTTGGTCATAATTGATAATAGGTCTAAGGTTTATAGCCCTTGTAACACACCGAGTGTTGCTAAATTGGGCTCGTCATCGTCTCGTAGCATTAATGCTTTACATGATGAGGCAAATGAAGAAAATCGATTTTCTGATAGATTTGCTAGCCTTATGTCCCATTGGAAAGCTCAAGAAGCTTCGAATTCCGCTTCGGTTAAAGCGGTTTCTAAGAGTTGTTTGTCGTGTGGTGGAGCTCATGATCTTTCCGAGTGCATTACCGCGGATGGTAACACTTCGAGTGCTTATGTAGCCACGAGAACTTATAACCAAAACGGTCAAGGTTCCCGCCAAAATCAAGTTCCACCAAATCAAAATGCTAATAACTATCGCAACAATAACCAAGGTGGAAATTACCAAGGAAATCAAAGGAATTATAACAAGGGTAATTATCAAAGTGGTAATGGGCAAATTTCAAACCAAAACCAAAACCGTGATTTTCAAACTTCTACTCAAGGTTTTCAAAATGATCACACCAAAAATCTTCAAGGAGAATTTTTGAATTATGCTAAGGCTAATGATGCTAAGTTTGACAATATGCAACGTGAAATGGTTAGCTTAAGATCTGAGTTGAAAAACGAGCTTAAAAACAAACTTGCTAATGAACTTAAAACTCATGCTAATAAAATGGAAGGAAATATCCAACGAATCCAACAAAATCAACAAAAAATGGAGCAAGGTCAACATGAGATTAAGCAAGAATTGTTAAAAGCGGATGCTAGGCAATCTAAGTTTGAAGACCGAATGGGAAAAATGTTTGAAGCTATCATGTGTAAGCCCTCTTCTTCGGGTGGTCTTCCTAGTGATACCATCGTGAACCCGAAAGGAGAATTGAAGGTTATTACTACAAACTTTCAAAGAACCCATTTCTCGTCCAAGTACTTCTATGGAGAAGGAAAAAGAGAAAGAACCCGAGGTGGTGGTAGAAAAGGAGCAAATTACAAGCCCACGAAGTACCGCTCAAACCACACCTACGGTTGAACCTATACCAATCATGGAACCCGAGATTCCAAGGCCGATGCCTATGCCTATGCCCCAACCCACACCACCTTTACCCTACCCTTCAAGACGAGACAAGGAAAAGGCACAAGAACGAAATAATTATCAATTTGAACTCTTTATGAAAATGTTTCGTGACTTGCATTTTAATATAAGTTTTGCCGACGCCTTAGTCATGATGCCTCGATTTGCCGCGAACTTCAAAAGTATGTTGAATAACAAAGAGAAATTGCAAAAATCGTCTAGTTGTTCTTCGGTTTTTCTAAGCCGCATACCTCAAAAAGTTGGTGATCCTGGAAAGTTTTTAATCCCATGTGCAATACAAGACATGGAAGAATGCTACGCCTTGGCCGATCTTGGTGCTAGTATTAATTTGATGCCTCTTGAGATTTTTAAATCACTCAATCTTCCAAATCTCACTCCTTCAAGAATGTCAATCAAAATGGCCGATCATTCTACGATTCTAGCTTGTGGAGTTGCCGAGGACGTCTTTGTGAAAGTTGGAAAGTTCTACTATCCCGTAGACTTTATTGTTGTTGATATTCCCATCGATCCTAAAGTTCCGTTAATTTTAGGTCGATCTTTTTTGGATACCTCGAGAGCACTTATCGATGTGCTTGCAAGGAAAATCACTCTTCGTTTTAATGAGGAAGAACTCGTCATTAATGCAACCCAAAACTCCACTCTTTCTCATGTGTATTCTATCACGTCTTTGTACAATGTCAATACCATCAAAAACATTTGCAAAAACATTTCAAATAGAGTTTTAGGAGTTGTTGAGAAAAATGAAGTTCCGTCCCCTCCGCCGGTGGAGGTTAAGAGTGTTAAGCCTACGATTCCAATCTCGAGTGATTCTTCGGATGATGAATGTGTAGATCCCGATGGGGGAGTTTTCTTTGTCGACAAACGTTTTGAAAACTTACCACCACCTTTACCAAAAAGATTTCAAAATGTGAGAATTTTTAGTGTGACTAACATTGCTTTAGATACACCAAATATTTTTGACATAATTAAATCGGGTTTTCACAAGGAGAGTGTAAAAGATGAAAAAGGAAAAGACTTTAAATTGAATTTAAAAGATTTTTCTACAACTCTAACTCCGTCATCACCACGTGTATTGAGTACTACAAGCTCGTCTTCTCCTTTTGGCGATGCTTTATGTGGACTTAGTGTGGGGGAAATCCCTTATGTTCCCGCCCCTTTCTCCACCGAGGACGAGATATTTGATCCTGGAATTGCTTATAAAGGGAAGTCTCGGTCTTCCACCGATGCAATAAATGGAAAATCTTTTCATTTGATTGGTGCGAGTCTACCTCGAGTAGCTCATGATTTTTATGACTTACCCATTGTCCCACCCTCCTATTTCTTATCTCCTATTTTCTTGAAACTCTTTGAGTTTTTGTTGACTATTGATGAAGTGGCGTTGATTTGTTTTTTCCAATGAAAACGAGAACGCCATCTTCGATCCCGGTATTTTGCACCATCAAAGGACTTAGTCCTTAATACCGGTTGTTTTTGGGCCTTGTTTATCATGTAAGCCCCACCAAAAATTGACCACACCATGATTATCCCTAAATGATCACATTTATGGGGATTCGAGTCGAGCTTTTGACTCGGTTATCAAAAACAAGGTGCCTCGTGGGGGAGACCCATGCTTATCCATGTACATATTACTGCTTTCTAATTAGTTTAATGTGAGGGGATTTTTGCCCTTCCAACCTTTGTTCCGTGGTTGTTTGTGCATTGTGGTTTTTAGATCATGATCTTCACGATTGGAGCCTCTCGTGTTCATTTTATGGGAGCACTCGATCATTTGCTTTGAAGACATTTCCCAATATCCAAATGATATATCCTTTGATGTTCTAACCTTAGGTTTTTAGCACACTTCATAAACGGCTATTAACTTATTGGTTACACCATTTCCATGCTAGATTAGGCATTCGACTACGTCTCTAGTATGGGGGTGTTTGCACCCCTAGACTCGAAACATTGAGGACAATGTTTAACTTTAGTATGGGGTGGGGGGGGGTGAATAGATACTTGCCTTTCCAAACCTTCACGCTTTCCAAAGTTTATCTTTTTTTTTATCGTTTTTGTTGCAAAATAAGGCTAAAAATGGCCAATTTAAAAATTTTCTCATATTTTATAAGTGTTTGAAGACACGAATGTAGGTTTTCCGATGGCGAGAATAAGAGTAATTTTTGACTCGACCGTGCGTGTTGAGCACTTAGCTTTGATTCCTTAACTTCACATTAGGCTAAGTCTCTTAAATGAGGACGAGAAATGATAGAGTTAATTATAAGTTACTATGCTAAACGTAGAGTACTCGTATTCTTTCAAAAACTCATGTGTTCTCGTTGTTTGCTTATTCTCCCTTCGCTTGTAAATATTTTTTGCTTAATAAATATTGACTTAGCGGTTTAGTTAGGATTGTTAGGTTTCTAGTCTTTTCTAGTAGCTTCCGTGTAATTAAATTGGGAAGACATTAAGGTATCGCCAGCGTCACGGTTTTGAAGTATTGGCACCCGAATAATCGAAAGCTTCACCCAATAATAAGATTTCAAGTGCTCACCTAAATCTAGCAAACAATTTGAAGCCCCACAAGGCCTAAAATCTATGCAAAATTGAAAGTGAATCAAGCCTTAATCTTCGAAGCTTTAAAGATCCAAAATTCGCTTTAGCGTGAGGATATACGTCTTTGGCTAATAAAACCACCGATGAGGCGGATAATAAAAGGCAAGGCAAGACCGAAGTCATAATAAAAGCTTCATGGCGAAGTTGAATAAAAGATGGAGGTAAACCAAAGATAATAAGGCCCTTCCGTTAGGGGGCGTATAAAAGTCTTGGTAATAAGTCTCATGTTCAAAACCGTTATAAAACCGTGTTTATCGATTCTTCTTGTCAACTTAATTTTTTAACATCGTTGTCTATTAGGAAGGGTTATTGATTTGATGGTCTTAGTTACACCGTTAGGACTCTATTTTTAGACCTAAATCTCTATTATCGCATAAGTCAAACAATGTATCCTCGTGAAACATTCAAGACAAAATAAAATATAAGAGATACAATTTAGGAATAATGGGAGGATAAGTACGTGATTAGGGCATATGAGTAGTGTTAGCATTACTAACTTATAATGACAATCATCTCGTTACACGCTTGGCATGGAATTAGGGTGAAAATCGAGGACGATGAAATTATTTCTAACGAAGCATTCACGTGTTCTTATTCTATGAACCTAAACGTCCCATTTTGCGATGAAAATCATACATTATGTCTATAACACAAGTAGTAGTAATAGTAGTAGTGTAGCTAGTTTATCATTTCAATAAAGTAAATAAAAATGAATTTTGGAGATGCTACGATACTTTATTCTAGCATTGCGTGAGGGCACGGTAATGGTTTAGTATGGGGGAGTGATGAGACTGCTTTTATACATATTCTCATCGTCCAAATCGGGCTTAAAATGCATTAAATATCATTAAAACTGCCAAATATATGCTCGTGTTTGTTGCTTGTGTATTTTAGGTACGGATATTGAGGAAATGGCAAAAGATCACAAGAATCATTCAAAAACAAACACGGGAAACGAAGCCGCACAATGAACCGGACCCAAGTTTTGAATTTCCAAAAATACCCTTGAAGAATTGAAGATTGGCAAGTTTGGTCCCTCAACTTTTGAAGATTAACACTTTATACCCCTCAAATATTCATAATTATGAATAGGGTCCCTAAGTTTGAAGATATTACAAGTTCAGTCCTTGAAGAATCCAAGAATTGCATTTGAAGTCCTTATATTAAGTTTGCAAAACATTATGTGCAAAAAATGTCAACTTGCCAAACTTAAATAGAAAGGAAAAGAAGTTTTGTTGCTGTTTTTACAAAGTGAAGAGAGTAAGAAACCTTGGGGCTGTTTCTGCCTAGACAAACAAACCTACACACCCACTCATGAGCTGACACCTCACCATAACCCACCCATTTACCCAATTACCCTACCCGTCCAACCCATTTACCCAAACCCAAAGCCCAAGTTTATTAAATAAACTCAGTCAAACGAACCAGTCAAACCCCCCCTTATTTCCCTCTAAACAAGATTTTTAAATAAATCTTTTCCTCTTTTGGATTAAACCCCTCCCTAATCCCACACGAACCCTAATCTATCCCAGGTCCAATTAACCTTAATACAAAGGGTTTTTGGCTTAGGATTTCTAGAACCTTGATTAACCATCATACAAACCCAACCCACAACCCAGATTCCATCCACAACACACCCATGTGGTTGTGGGACCCTCCCCTGCCCATAACTTTCGTCCCCAAACCCAATACCCGACCAAACCAACGACTGGATGGTAGTCCTTGGTCCCCAAGTTCAAAATGGACGTTCCTAATCACTTTACAACAGCTGGCCAAGTACAAAGCTCACATGAATCCGAATTTGACCAAGACTCCAAGACTTTTCAAAGGGCATTATAGGACTTTCAAGATTAGGGTTTCTGCTTTTCTAGAATGTACTCCTAGTTAGTATAAAAAGAAATGTCGACCTGTGGCATTCTTTTGTTCCAGTTTTTAGCAATCAACTCTTGTAATTCCTTTTTCTAAATATAAAAGTTTGGTATTTGAAGTTCAAAGTAATTCCTTTTTATGATTTTTTAAAGTTGGTATGTGATTGATAAGCTAAGCTGAGTTCCATTAACAATTTGCAAAACATTTTCTTGTTCTGAATTTTCAGAAAATGTTTCTGAAAATAGGGTAAATTTTGGTGAAAATTTGATTCAAAAGTTGGATTTTCAGGATTGAAAGGTATTTGGTGTAAGTGTTGTTGAAAGAGAAACGTTTGAGAAAGTTTTGGAAAGATTTTAAAAAAGGTTTGAAAAAAGAGATAAAATCAGATAAATGCATATTTGGTTTGTTTTCTTTTGATCTTAGCAGGTTTTTGTTGAAGGATTGTTGTCCAAGGCTCAGCATAGGCCCGGGCCTATTTGGAGGTGGTTAAGCAACCACTAAGGGACCTGGATGTAGGTCCCTTAAGGTAGCATCCTCATTCCATTTTCAGTTTTCATCTATTGTTATTTGTGATTTGCATGAAATTTGTGAAGAAGTTGGCTTAGTGTTGTTATAAGGTTTGATATTGTGTATGATAGGATTGTATGCATGATAGAAGCTGTTTAAATCAGTTTGGCTTAAGATTGAAACCATTTGTTTGTTAAAAAGGTCAATTCTGAATTTAAAGGGGTGTTTGGATTAGGGGATTAGCCAAGTTTTTTTGACAAAAATTTGTGTTAGTACCTGTTTAAACACACTTCTTTGGTGCTTGATATGTGTTATGTGTACTTAGGTTTAAGTTTGGAAAGGTTTAAAATCATTTGCATGCATAAAAAATTGGCTTAAGTATCTAAAATCAGAAAATGCCTTGTTGACTGATTCTTGTGGAAATTGCTCATCAGATCTTGGTATTTGCTAGTTGTTTAGTCTATCTAGGGTTTGCAATTGCTTGCATGCCATTTGGTGGATTTGTGTGCTAGTAATTGGCCTTAGAAATTTGTTTTTATGCATGTAATCTAGGCTTACTGTTCATCAGACACACCTTTGGCTTAATTAGAAACTTTGTGGCTTATTTGTGAAGAATTTTGTGAAGTAACTTGGTGTTTTTTGTGTTTACTTAGACTCCCCACAACCCAATTGGTGTGGGGGTGCCTTTTGTCCAAAGAACAAGCTAGCAATAAGCTTTCCTAAGCTTATTGCTTACTGACCAAGAAATTAACACTAGCAGTGGGAACTCCTTTCCCACTAGTAGCAAACTTGTTAACCCTGCTAAGCAACAAGACAAATCCAGTCAACAAGTCACTATCAGAATTCTTTCTTTTTTTGTCTTTAGTGCTCAAAAAGTGGAATTAGAGTTTCAAACTTGTTTCAATATTTTTCTTATTTAATATAGGATTTTTCTGTTTATTTATCTGTTAGGTTACTGTTCATTTTATATTTTTTTAGATTAAATAGCATTTTTAATTAACTTTTTATTTTCTGTTTTTGGCATTTAGTGCCAAAAATCAATATTTTTCACTTTTAACAATTTTCCTAGACCTAGAATAATATTTTAAGGTTTTTGGTTTAAAAAAGTTTTTACTGTTCATCTTTTTATTATTTTTAGAATTAATTTAAGTTAATTAGGGTTTTAATTAAACTGTTTTTGTCTTTTAGTGGTAAATTTAATATTTTTCAAACTTTTTCAATTTTCTACTGTTCATTAGAGTAAAATAGGGTTTTTAAAATTGGTAAATTATTTTTAGCATTATTTAATTATTTTTTATAATTATTTTAGTTTTAAAATAGTTTTTAGTGATTTAAAAATAGAAAAATAGTTTTTAAAAATTAGGAAAAATACTTTTTAGTCTTTAGATAATATAAGTAATTTATTAGTTCAATAAAATCATATTTTGGACATTTTGATTAATTATATTTGATTTTAGGTCTTTAATTAGCATTTAAAATTGAATATTTAATTAATAAAAGGTTTTAAAATAGTTTTATTGGATTTTTATTCTTATTTATATTATTTTAGACTACTTTTAGCTTTTAATTAATTTTTAGGTTTTAAAATTTTAATTTTGTAGTTTTTTACGGTTTTACGTGAACGCGTTTTCGTCTTAGCTCGATCCGTCTTCGTAACCGTCTTTTCTTTCCCATTTCTACTTTCTTTCCTTTTCTTCTTAATAAAATCATCAATCATAAATCAATTCAATTCACAACACACTAGCCTCCTCGAGAACGAACTCACTTCATTGGGTCATAACTTGTGGTTTTCCTAAACTACTCGTTAATACTTACCCTAATTACATTCCTTTTCCTAAAGGGGTAAAAATACTAGAATCAACCGGGTGTACATTGATTGATGTAGCCGCGGGTGAACTTATCATGAGGGTAGGGGATGACAAAATCGTCTTTAATATGGATAAACTTTCTATGCTTCCTGATGAGCCCGAATCCGTGAATTTAATCGATGTGCTTGACAAAGCATGCGAGGAACATTTTCACGAGGCTTGTAAGAGCGGGATTTCTCCTTTACCTCATGTTGAGACCGTAGCTTCCATTGCTCCTTCCTTGACTCCTTTTAGAGCAAGTGACTTTCTTTTACAAGAATTTGAAGCAAGTTTAGGAGAGTGGATTTACAATATGACGATTCTCCCACCGATTGGGAAGAATACATTCGTACCATTGAGAGACTTCTCAATGAGGATCATATTTCTCCACCTACTCCTAAGGAAGTTACAAACGATGATCTAAATTTGACTAAGCCTTCCACCGAAAATCTACCAGATTTAGAACTTAAGGATTTACCATCTCATTTAGAATACGCTTTCCTAAAAGGAGTTGATAAGTTACCCGTCATAATTGCTAAAGACTTAAAAGAGGATGAAAAATCTAGGCTTATTGAAGTTCTTAAAAAGCATAAGAAAGTTATTTCTTGGCGACATTCGCGGAATTGATGCTAATTTTTGCACACATAAAACACTCATGGAAGAAGACTTAAACCCGCGGTCTAAAGTCAAAGAAGGGTAAATCCTAAAATTCATGAAGTCATCAAGAAAGAAGTTATCAAACTTCTAGATGCCGGCATGATTTACCCTATTTCGGATTCACCGTGGGTTAGTCCGGTACATTGTGTGCCAAAAAGGGAGGAATAACCGTTGTTCCCAATGAAAACAACGAGTTAATTCCTACTCGACTTGTTACGAGTTGGCGAGTTGGCGAGTTGGCGAGTTTGCATAGACTATCGTAAGCTTAATGATGCCACTCGTAAGGATCATTCTCCTCTTCCTCTCATGGATTAAATGCTCGAGCGTTTAGCGAGAAATGAGTAGTATAGTTTCTTTGACGGTTTCTCCGGATATTTTCAAATTCCTATCAATCCAAAAGACCAAGAGAAAACCACATTCACTTGTCCTTATGGAACATTTGATTACAAAAGAATGCCTTTCGGCTTATGCAATGCTCCCAGGACTTTTCAAAGGTGGATGATGGCCATATTCCATGACATGGTTGAACAAACTATGGAAGTCTTTATGGACGATTTCTCGGTTTATGGATATTCTTTCTCTTCTTGCCTTGCTAATTTAGAAAGTATGCTTAAACGGTGTGAAGATACTCGTCTCATTCTTAATTGGGAAAAATGTCATTTCATGGTAAAAGAAGGCATCGTCCTCGGTCATAAAATTTCTAAAGCCGGTATCGAAGTCGACCGTGCTAAAGTTGATGTCATTGCTAAATTGCCTCCACCTACCACCGTCAAAGGAGTTAGGAGTTTCTTAGGTCACGCGAGATTTTATCGACGCTTTATCTAAGACTTTTCTAAAATAGCCCGACCGATGACTCATCTTCTTGAAAAGGACGCTCCTTTTATCTTTTCACCCGAATGTATTGAATCCTTCGAAATTTTTAAATGTAAATTAACTAAGCCACCTGTCTTAGTCTCTCTAAATTAGGAGGTACCTTTCGAGCTAATGTGAGATGCTAGTGATTTCACGGTAGGTGCGGTTTTAGGTCAACGAGTTAATAAACACTTCCAACCTATCCATTATGCAAGTAAGACAATGACGGGGGCTCAATTGCATTATACCACTACCGAAAAAGAGCTTTTAGCTATAGTTTATGCTTTTGAGAAATTCCGCCCCTATCTTGTGCTTTCCACCACCATCGTTTACACCGATCGTTCCGCCTTGCAATACTTGTTGACCAAGCAAGATGCTAAACCGATACTCCTTCATTGGGTTTTGCTCTTACAACAATTCAAAATTGAATTTCGTGATAAAAAAGGAGCGGAAAACCTAGCCGCGGATCATCTTAGTAGACTCAAGAATCCTTATCAAGGAGAATTACCCACCAAAGAAATCAACGAATCGTTCCCTCTTGAGACTTTAATGTCTATCCATTCTAAGGAGGATGACACCCCATGGTTTGCGGACATTGCAAACTATTTAGCGGGTGGTGTTCTTATTGAAGGGTTATCGTCCCAACAACGCAAGAAATTTTTCAAGGACATAAAACACTACTATTGGGACGACCCTTATCTTTTCAAGCAATGTGCGGAACAAATTATCCGACGTTGTGTCGATGGGTCGGGGGCTTTACATATTCTTGAAGCTTGCCACAAAGGACCCACCGATGGTCACTTTGGTCCAAATTACACCGCAAAGAAAGTTTTCGACTCCGGATTCTTTTGGCCATCCATCTATCATGACGCGCATGAGATGGTTAAGCATTGTGATGCTTGCCAAAGTCAAGGAAAGATCACTCAGAAATATGAGATGCCACAAAAATTCATTCAAGAATGTGAGATTTTCGACGTTCGGGGCATCAACTATATGGGGTCATTTCCCTCGTCTAAGGGTAATAAGTACATCCTTGTAGCCGTAGACTATGTTTCCAAATGGGTTGAAGCTAAGGCTTTGCCTACTAACGATGCTAGGTTGTAGTTAACTTCTTGAAACAATTGTTTGCTCGATTCGGTGTGCCTCGTGCTATTATTAGTGATTGCAGGACTCATTTTTGCAATGATCAATTCGTACGAGTCATGGATAAGTATGGTGTCAGTCACCGACTTTCCACCGCGTATCATCTGAAAGTTTATGGACTTATATTTAATAGTCGTGTGATAGGATCGAACAAAGAGTTAATTCATTTAATAAATATATTTATTATATTTATTAATTTATTTAATAATTATATATTTATTATATTTATTAAATTAAACCGAGTTAAGTATTAACGAGCGTTAAGGAATACATAGTAAGTAGAATAAATAGAAAGAAGGATGGAAGATTCTGGAACACCCCTTAGGGGTGTTTTGGGCCATCGGTTATGGAGGCAATGGGAGGGGGAAACTTTTCTTTTATTTGTTTTAGACTACAAGAATTAGGTCTATATAAACAACACCCACCTCATAATTCACAACACTAATCTCTCCCTCTCCTCACTTTCTTGCGATCGTAACACATAACCCACAAAAGGGTTTCGGTTGGTTTTTGTGTTCTTTCGGTTTTACTTATAATCTAGTCCTAGCCCCTCTCTAGGGTTGTTGGGTAGATTTTTCCACTAGCGTAGAAGCTCGGTTTACACGTGCTAAAATCACGGTTAGCTCGTTGTATTACGTGTGTACAAGATCGTAATATAGTCTTACTTTATACTATATCTTAGTTATATACGGTATAAACCCGAATTGGTGATTTGTTCTTCATCTTGTGGATTTGCTTTAGCATAAAGGTATGTAACCCTGATTCGATTAATTATAATTGTGTTATTATTATGATCTTGTTAAATCACTTCCGCTATGTGTGCTTTGATCTCATTTAGGTTTGTGTGTAATTGTTATGAACTTTATAAACCTTCAGTGGTATCGGAGAGCCATTTTAACATGTTATAACTATCGAAAATCTAAAGTTTTTAACTAATAATTGTTTTGAGTTAAAACTACATGTTTTTTAGGTTTTGTTAAAAATTAGGGTTTTGTTTTTTAAAATTAGGGTTTTCCGAATTTTATAAGAAAAAGAGAATTGTTTTTGAAACCCTAAATTATATGTGGGATAATTTTAGATTAAATTGCATGATTAATTGTTATGTCATATAAATTAAAGGTTACGATCCGAAGAGATTTAATTGTTAAGATTTGAGGGTGATCCATGATAAACGTGCATGTTTTCATGGAACGTAAAATTGTATGTTTATATGATTTATTTGCTATTTGTTTTATTTTATTCAATAAATCTTGAATTAGGGAAGACTTTTATATGAATATAAAACCTAGATTTGATGATTATTGAATAAATCGTTTACATGTGGCTATTTGATTTATTTATTACACATATAAATTGTATTATGTGTGTATGATTTAGTTTTTTTACTTGTTTATGTTAAAATTGTTAGAATTCTTGTAAACAGGAGTTTTTTTGAAAAGAAATAATACGGACTAAATCGTATTAAAATTAAGATTTGTTTAAGATCTAAATTACATAAGATTACGTTGATTGGTGAATTGCAAAAATAATATAACGGTCTACTCCTTTTGACAAGCTATAAAGTGGGTATAACGCATCGCTGGTCATGTACCCGGTTAAGGAAGGAGGTGTTAACCCATTAGTCACTGACCAAATTTCCAGCTCGCCATTGCGTCATATTGAAATTACCTACGATTATTATTTGAATTGTACCTTAGGGTTGATTCATCGCAAGTTCACATCCGAATTTCACAATGAATAAGGTTATTGCTTTGTGCTTTACCCATAAGTATGTTGTGAATAGTTGTGGGTAAATTATTTGATTGGTTAAACCAATACCTCAATATAATTTATGTAGAAATTTAGTCTTGTGAAAAAGTTTACTAAATGTTTTATTGAACTTATGCTATGGAGTTTTATGCATGCTTCTCCATACATTGATTTTGACATCAAATTTATACCCTTAAAATTTAAGTCAAATGCTCCTAATTGACGAACACTTGAAATTGCTACGTTATCAAATGAGATTTTTGGATGATGTTGTGATGGAGAGAAAACTTTCATAGAATAAGAATTCGTATGATGGTTTTACGTTACTCAGATTAGACGACTTAATTAAGTTACTCAGTGAGATTTGGAAACTTAAGGCACTTAGAAGGGATGAAACATGTTTATAATGCAAAACGTTTTGGCAATTTAAATCCCTTAAATAAACTAGAAATTGAAAATTGTTTGTCAATTGAATTGTTCAACAAGTCGCTATGTTGAGTACATTCATTATTAGAAGATCAACTGATGTGATGGGTCTATGTCAATATAGTTCTAGGATTCAAGGAAAATACTTTGGTTTATAGACCGCGGTAATTTTATTTTCTTGAAAGTATTTTATTATCGAAAATACTAATATTTGAACTTATTTATGTAGAAATGGCTCAACCCAACAATAACACTATAAGTTCTGTGTTCAAAACGTTTTTTGAGCGTCCTGAACTTACTGGCCCAAACTTCAATGATTGGTACCGCTCACTAAGAATTGTCTTGAGAGTGGAGGGTACTATTGATATCTTCACTACTCCCTATCTGGAGGATCTTGCTGAAGGAGCTTCTAAAGCGCAAAGGCTTGAACACGCTGTTAATGTTAAGAAGCACTCGAAGGTGGCTTGCTTAATGCTAGGAAGAATGGTTCCTCCACTTAAGAAGAAGTATGAGCTATTTTTGCCTAAGCGAATGCTTGATGAGCTCAAGGCTATGTTCGAAAAGCAGTACGCTGTGGAGATCTACGACTTAGTAGATGCTTTGCATAGCTGTAAACAAACTCCTGGAAAGTCTTTTTGTGCCCATTACATAGAGATGAGGGGTTATATGGAACATCTCATTGCACTAGGACAACCCCATGATCATAATATGGCTGTCAACTTGATCAATAGGTCCCTTAACAAGGACTTCAATGACTTTGTTAGAAACTATAATATGCATTGCACGGGGAAGACAGTTAATGATTTACATGCAATGCTCATTGACTACGAAAAGGGGTTAAAAGATAAGGCATCTACTTCTACTCCTTCTGTACTAACCATACAAAAGGGTAGAGTGAGTAAGCCAAAACCGCAAGCGAACAAGAAGAAAGGCAAAGGCAAGGGTGATAAGGGCAAGCAAGTTGCGACTTATTCAAAACCTAAGCAGAACTTTGTCAAGAAGAATCAATCTCAGAAGGATGAGACTTGTCACCATTGCAAGGCAAGTGGCCACTAGAAGAGAAATTGTCCTCTTTACCTCGAAGATTTGCGCGAAATAAAGAAGAAGTCTGAGAAGAGCGCTGCAGCTTCAGGTACTTTATTTATGATCAAATTATTTTATTTGACATACAAATTAAATGCCTGGGTATATGATACGGTATGAGGTATTAGCATTTGTAATACGCTGCAAGGATTTAATTTGGAAAGGAAGCTATCCTATGGGGAACAATTTTTGCAAATGGGCAATGGCACACAAGCAGCGGTTGAAGCTATAGGAACATTTAATTTAGTTTTACCTTCGGGTTTAGTACTGATTTTAAATGATTGTCATTATGCACCTACAATTGTTATGGGTGTTATTTTCTTTTCTTATTTTTTGAATAATGGATTCGTTCACACTATTGATTATAATGGAATTTCTGTTTGGAAAGATGGTATTTTCTATTTTAATGCAATTTCTGTGAATGGTGTGTTTGAAATAGACATGCATGATAATGAATCCAAGAATATAATAATTATGTTTTTAGCATGAGTAAGAAGAGAAAGTTTGACAAGAACTCTTCTTATCTTTGGCATTGTAGACTTGCCCATATTGGGAAGACTCGTATACAAAAGCTTCAACATAAAAGTCTTTTGAAAAATATCAATGATGAATCATTTGATAAATGTGAGTCTTGTATCTCTAGAAAGATGACCAAGAAACCTTTTAAAGTAGAAGTAAAACTGCAAATAGGAAAGAAGATTAAAGCTCTTCGTTCTGATAGAGGTGGTGAATATTTAAGTCAAGAGTTTATAGATTATCTAAGTGAGAATAGAACTGTTCAGCATCTTACTTCTCCCTATACTCCACAACAAAATGGTGTATCTGAAAGGAGAAATCGTACATTATTAGATATGATGCGATCTATGTTTAATCTTACAACTTTACCTTTATCCTTTTGGGATTATGCTTTAGAGTCTGTTGTTCGTATTTTAAATATGGTTCCCACGAAGAAGGCTGATAAGACACCATATGAACTATGGCATGACAAGAAGCCATATTTGTCTTATTTAAAGGTCTAGGGTTGCGAGGCGTATGTGAAACGTGACTCGACCGATAAACTCCAACACGGATCTGTAAAATGTATCTTTGTAGGATACCCTAAGGAAACTATGGGTTACTACTTTTATTATCCACCTGAGAACAAAGTGATTGTTGCTAGGTATGGAGACTTCCTTGAATGTGATCTTGTAAATCAAGAATTCAGTGGGAGAATTTATGATTTTGAAGAGAGTCATATAGATACATTACCTTCTGAAAACACTAGCGATGTAATTCCTATAGAACCAGAAAATCTGGTGGTTCCACCAGAATTAGTTCCTCTGCATAGATCTGAAAGGATTAAAAATGCTAATAGCAATATATGTCTTAAAATAGAGGATGATGATGAAGTATAGGATCTTGGAGAACCTGCTAATTATAAATCCGCCACGCTTGATCCTGAAAGGGATAAGTGGATGGTTGTTATGGATGAGGAAATGAAATCCATGAAAGTAAATGATGTTTGGATTCTTGTAGATCCACCACCAAATGCTAAAGTAGTGAGACATAAGTGGATATACAAGATGAAAACCGACATGGACGGTAGAATACAATCCTATAAAGCTTGTTTAGTAGCTAATGGTTTTACTCAAACTTTTGGCGTAGACTACGAGGAGACTTTTTCTCCTGTAGCAAACTTAAGAGCTATAAGTATTCTCATAGCTATAGCAGCATACTATGAATATGAGATATGGCAAATGGATGTTAAAACTGCCTTCTTGAACGGTCGCTTAGATGAAGACATCTATGTGCAACAACCGGAAGTGTATGTTGATCCTAAGAATCCAAAACATGTGTGCAAACTTCTAAGATCTATTTATGGTTTGAAGCAAGCATCACGTCAATGGAATAAACGATTTGATGAAGTGATACTGAGATTTTGTATGTATTGCAATTAATGTTCGTTTCCTCGACTCACCCGAATTGATTTCCAATTATCGTTTTGACTTAATTTGTTTTTGGTGAAAAGTATATTTGAAATTTTAAACTAAAATCTATTTGAACTAAATACCATTTAATAAAACACTACTTAATCTATTTAAAAAATTAAACTAATTTAAATAAAAACTTTTAAATAAAAATCTATTTTTAAATGAAAAGTAAATTTGAAACTAAATTTAAAAACTCAATTTAAAAACATGAAAGAAAACTATTTTAAATAAAAGTAAATTTAAAACTAATTTAAAATTTATAAAAGTAAATAAAATAAAAATATATTCTTTTTTTATCTTTTTATTATTGTAAAAAAAACTGGATTAAAGGAAATTAAAATAAGACTTTTTAATTAAAAGTTAAAACTAACTAAACTTGTATTAAACTTTTTAAATAAAACTGCCACTAGTTAAAACCCTATATTAACTAAACTATGCATATTTAAACACAAGAAAGGGTATTAGCACAATGGTTGGTGCGTTTGGCAAGCGAACAAGAGGTCGGGGGTTCGAATCCCACCCCAAACCAAATTTAAGCTATTAATTTTTTTGGAACTTTAAGGACTTTATGGAGCTATCATATCAAAAGGATAATAAGCAGTAATATTTAGCAATGCGAAAATAAATCATATAAGCTAGAAAACAGTAAATAAGCAAAATAAGCAGATACAAAAATAAGCTAAAAATGAATAAGCAAAACACATCAAATCAAACCAAACCGATATGCAGATATCAACAGATTTTAAACAGTACTAGGATAAACTCAAACAGATAAAAAACAACTGATTTAAAAACAATAGACAGATAAAAGTAATCTTAATACTAAACATATCCAAATAAAACAAATCCAAAAGCAGTAAAAACATAAAAACAAATCGAATCAAAAGCAGAATAACAACCTATCAATATTAAGCAGATTTATACTTAAACTAGATAAACTAAAACATATTTAACACTAATAAATCAATAAGATCCAAACAAAAATTAATCAAGCAAAGCAGATACTGAAAAAAACATAAGCAGATAAGAAAAACCTTAAACTAAAACTTAACAGTAAAATTAAAAAGAGATGAAACCCGATGTTGAATCCGTTGAGCCGAAGACGCAGCGCTGAGCTGTCTTTTCATTAATCACGATCCAAATACTCCTCTCGAACCAAACAACGTCTCACGAATCATACAGTAGGCCTCGAACCGAGAACTAGGAACATGAACAATGAACAGTCTTCGAGCCAAACAAAATCCAAACTGAACAGTAACTTTTATATACCTTTCCAGTTGGGAAAGATAACTTACACTTTCTTTATTTTTTTTTTATTTTTTTTATATATTAATCGAATGATAATAATAAAGATAAACAGTAACAAAAACCGGATTTAAAGATTTAAATAAAACTTGACAGAATTTAAATTGAGACAAGATTAACTAAAATTAACTTTTCATTAATTAATTAAAAGAAATTACAATCGACTGAAAATTAAAATTACAAAAATTAAACCTAATCTAATTTGCAAAAATTAAATCTAAATTAACCCTACTCCTAAAAACAGTAAATTAAAATAAAGAAAAAGTGCTATCTATGAATTACAATGAATGGGTTTTTATAGAGAAAACCCTAAACTTGGAGCCCAAGTTCTTTAATCCTAGCTGTTGATTTTCTTCTCTCTCTTTTCTTCACTTGATCAACGGTTGTAATCAATTCTTGTGCCAAGGATTGCCCTCGTGGCATGTGTGATTTGTTTAATCCAAAGAAAACAAGGGATTTGGCCACGTCATGATGAATTGAGGACCACCAGTGGTGTTTTGCTGCGAAAATTGGGGGAATTAATTCCTTATTGATTGAATTAGCAAATAAAGGTAAAACCCCTAATTTTTTTGATGGGTAAAATTGGTGATGTAAATTAGGGTTCTTTTGAGGGCTGCGTTTTTGGAGGAGAGAAAGTGTGGGTGGGAGTTTTACTTTGTTTTTATCAAATGGAGACAAAAGGTGGTGTGGGGTAAACTAAAAAAAACGTTTGATTTAATGGGTGAGTGGGTAACAGTTGGGGGCACACGTGTGATAGGAGAATTGTGGGGAGTGAGGAACGGTTTAAAAAATAAATGGAGTTTGACCAGCATTTGGAAAATTTGAGGATTTGTCTGGACATTTGACCTAGCTTATGTTCCGTCATATACTTTGTAGCAAATGGGCTTTGGGCCTAATTAAAATCAATCCGTCCCAAGATTTATATTATAGGCTTTTGTTTTGGGTTATGATCCGTTGTAGCATTTTAATTCAATTCTCCAAATGGGCTTGTGGGCCCAATTAGCAATGTGGGACCCAAAAGGCCCATTAAAATCAAATGATATTAAATCCACTAAGTACGAGCTCGATTTCGGTTTTCTTTGATCGTTTCTTCAAAACCGTGTTGGTTTAGTCAGTTTTCATGAATTTGGGCACACTTATAGTCTTTTGACTTTGTCTTCGTCTCTTTATGGACTTTTCTTCAACATTTGACCGTGAAATCCCGTGTTTTCTTTCCTTTTGGTCATTTGTACCTATTTGAACACAAAAACACAAAACCACGCGTAATTCCGACTTTTATGACATTAAACACATGATTAGGTCTTGTTTTTCCTTGATTTTAGTGGCAAAAGGATAAGTGTTTACACACTTATTATGAAGAAATCAAAAAGTTTGGATTTATTAAAAATCATGATGAGCCATGTGTATATCTCAAGGCTAGTGGGAGTGATGTAGTATTTCTAGTCTTATATATTGATGACATATTGATTGTAGTGTTTTACTACTCTTTAGGAAAAGAGCGTAAATAGTGGAAAGTATTAAGTGATGATTTAGGAAAATCAAGCACTAATGACCCTTAAAGGTAAAAGTTCGTTTCCCAAGGAGGTATATGTGTGTGAATAATTCGTAATGATTTGAGATTAATATGAGAAAGAAGGGGTGAAAAAAGAGAATGACGGTTACGTTAAAATTACAGTACGACGACTAAATTAAAAATCGTAAAAAGTGATAAAATAAAAATTAATTCTAAAAATTCCCAAAAAATTACCAAAAATCAAATTAAAAAAACTAAGAGTTTACAAATGATCAAAACTTTTTCAAACCTTTTAATTATTTAAATATTAATTTTTAAATGCTAATTAAAGCCCTAAAAATCCAAATAATTAATAAAAAGCCCAAATAAAGATTTTTTGCTTTGTAGAACTCTGAAATGACTTAATTAGATTAAAAGCTATTTTTAAGAAATTTTTTAACTAAGGAAAACTATTTTTAAATGATTAAAAACTATTAAAATATTAAAATAATTCTAAAAATTAAGAAAATGATGCTAAAATTAATCTAAGAGTTTTAAAAATCCTAACTTAATGTATTTGACCTAAGAAAAATGTAAAAGTTGCAAAAATGTGAAAAATGAAATTTAATAATAAAATGATATTAAAATATTTTTAAAAATCCAAAAAGTGTAAAAATTTCTAAAAACTTGTAAACTAGTTTATTTTAACCTAAATAAACAGAAAATGAAAGTGAAATTAACAAAATACCCCTATTGGGCCCCCCAAATGGGCTAAAAACAAAAGCAGTCCAAGTGAAATGGACTTTTTGGCCCAATAAGATGAAACTTAACCAAATAAGCTGAAAATCACCAGTCTTGCTTAAAATTAAATTCTAAACACAAAAGTCTGATAGGCCCAAAAGCTGAATGTGATCTTATCACAGCTTAATAGAACCACAACTTATTCTTAATGGGCTTTTTGGCCCATTAAGCTATAAGCCAATGCCATAAGCTCTAATTTGAGACACAACCTTATTTTGAGATGCCTAAGAGATTTGCAAAAGGAAATTTCAAATAAGCACAACCAATAAGTCAGAAATAAGCAAAGTAAAATTTCACTAAAAGATAAAATAGTCGACTTGGAGTTTTAGACCACCTCAGAGCTTGATTCAAGTTGAAAAAGACTCTAAATGACTTAATTAAGACAAATCAACAAAGAAAAGATCAATAAGCCAAGCCAAATAAGCTGATAAGCACTTATGTAAAAGTCAATGTAACTGGTTTTCTAATCAAAGCTCAAAGTCAACCCCTCAAATGCTCCAGTATGAACAAATGGGTCAAATAAGGAACGCCTATGACAAAATTAAAGTTGAAACAATACTAAACCATTTTCGTGCCCTCACGCAATGCTATAATAAAGTATCTAAGCATCTCCAAAATTCAATTTTATTGGAAAGTAAAACTTGCAACAGTACTATGAAGATGTGTAAAGACATAATGTATGATTTTCATCACAAAAGCGACTTTTAAGGTCAATGAATAGAAACAAGTGAATGTCTCATAGAGTAAAGTTCTTCATCCTTGATTGTCATACATTCCATGCTAAGTGCAAAAACGAGATCATTATTGGTACAAGTCACAATGCTAACACTACTCATACGTCCAAATTGTGTAATACTTTTTCTCCCCCAATCCTAGTTATTATGAAAAGAAATGGGTTTCTAGAATTTTTTAACTATTTGTCATGGATCACAAGTGATTCATAATGACTTATTTGAGTATTTATTAGTCCGAAAATAAAGTAGCACGATTTAATCGATAGTTAGCCGAAGGACAAAATCTTTTAAAACGGCTTCTCGTGTATCTCCTTAAGTTCATATCTTGGCATAAGTCGTTTCACGATTTGAGACCTTTCCCGGACCGATATTTGGCATGTACTTCATACTTCAAATCTTGGGAAGACGTTCTTGAAATTGTGGTCTTCTCTTCATATTTTGGAATTTCTTCACTTAACGTTTTTGAGAGATTCTTCATACTTGGACCACGACTTCATCACTTTTCTTCAATCTTTATTTTGGATTTTGATATACAACGATCCGCCTCCTTTTCGGACTTGGATATATTTATCCTCATACCTTGTTAGGGTCTTTTTGGATAGACTTTCTCCATGATCTTTAGGGGAGTAATTGCTTTTTGTCGTGTGTCTCGATCCTTCATATTGATTTTGAAACAATGATACTTCACATCATCTTGGATCTTTAGCAACAAAATAGAGCTCCTCATGCCTTGTTAGGGCCTTTTTGGATCTTCAACAATCTTCGCATCCCGCTTCAATAAGTTATGCCTTGGCTATGAACTCTATTCAACCCCGAGCAACTTTTAAACGATCTTGTGCTAGAAGCTAAGTAACCTTTCAAATCGTACGACCTTACTTATTGCATTTATTTTTATTCCTAATGCATTGATCTTATGGGAGAAAAAGCCACAATTAAAAACATATTAGTTTTTGAAAGAACATTTTCATGTCCTACGATTAGCATGATCACTTGTCTAACTCTATCACTTCTCGTTCTTCACTATTTAAAGACCTCTAATTAAAGAGACTCGTGAATACTTAGCCATGCAAGTCAAAATTGAGCGAAATTTGGATTAGCTTTCATTAAGACTATATCAAATCGAAGTTTTGGGTTTTCAAGCCACCTATAGGCTCTTGCACTTTCTTGTACTTTTTCAAGTTAGAGAATGCATTTTATAGTTCCCTTGATAAGTGACTTTCTAGGATCAATTATAGGAACTTGTGAAAAGTTCTTGTTCTTAACCCGAATGAGCTAAGACTTTCGCGTTTTAAAGTTTCCTATATAAAAGTCTAGCAAAACTTGATTCAAGCGGGTTAAGGAATGTAAAGGGCTCCAAATGCCCATCAAGTCAAAAATTAACTCTTATTCTACCCATCGGAAAATATACATTCGTGTCTTAAAAACACTTATGAAAACTAAGAAATTTTTTATAATTTGGCCATTTTTAGCCTTATTAGCAACAAAACAAAACAAAACTTTGAAAGTTGGAACACGTGAGGGTGTAGCAAGGCAAGTATCTATTCACCCCCCATACTAAAATTAAACATTGTCCTCATTGTTTCGAGTCTAAATGTGGAGCACCCCATACTAGAGACGAAGAGTCGAATGCTTAAGATCTAGCATGGAAAGGGTGATCAACAATATATCTAAAGCCGTTTATGAATTATGTTAAAAGATAATTGTTATAACAATAAAGGATATGTCATGGATTCGTGAAAATTCTTCAAGCTAACGATCGAGGCTCACGTAAAGGAACACGAGAGTCTTCAATCGTGGCGATGATGATGATCTAGATAACACATTCACAAACAACCACGAGACAACGAGTTGGAAGGGCACAAATCCCCTCTCATTAAACTATTAGAAAGCGATAATATATACAATGGATAAGCATGTGATCTCCCCCACGAGGCACCTCGTTTTTTATTACCGAGTCATGAGCTCGACTCGATCCCCTTAATGCTAATTATCATTAGGGAATGTGACTTGGTCGAGGTCGTCCAACAAAGGGACTTCCCCACCGAAGTAGTGCTTAAGCCTATGTCCATTCACCTTGAAATTAGGACCATCATTTTGAGCTAGCTCGATGGTCCCATAAGGAAACACTTGTGTTATGGTGAACGGACCCGACCAACGAGATTTCAATTTCCCAGAAAATATCTTCAAACGAGAGTTAAAAAGTAACACTTGATCACCAACGTTAAAAACCCGGTTTTTAATCTTTGCATCATGAAACCTTTTAGTCTTTTCTTTAAAAATACATGAATTTTCATAAGCATTATCTCTTAATTCATCCAATTCATTCAATTGTATTTTCTGGTGATCTCCTGCGGTCTTCAAATCATAATTTTCATGCTTAAGGGCCCAATATGCCTTATGCTCCAATTCAATGGGCAGATGACAATTCTTTCCATAAACCAACTTATATGGAGTACAACCGATAGGTGTCTTATAAGCGGTCCGAAAGGCCCATAAAGCGTCATCGAATTTGTCGGACCATGAAGCACGGTTTTCTCCAATCGACCTCTCTAAAATCCTCTTCAAAGCTCGGTTTGGAACCTCGACTTGCCCACTTGTTTGCGGGTGATAAGCCGTAGAAAGACGATGAGTAACTCCATATTTTTTTAAGACCTTCTCGAATTGGTCATTACAAAAATGGGTTCCACGATTGCTTATAATATCCCGAGGGGTTCCAAACCGAGAGAATAGTTGCTTCAAAAACTTCTCTACCACACGAGCATCATTAGTAGGTAAAGCCTTAGCTTCCACCCACTTTGAAAGGTAGTCGACGGCGACGAGGATATACTTGTTTCCATGAGATGATGGGAACGGCCCCATAAAGTCTATGCCCCAAATGTCAAAAATCTCACCCACTTGAATTATGTTTTGCGGCATTTCATCATGGTGAGACGATTTTCCTTGACGTTGACACGAATCAAACGACTTCACAAGTGTGTGTGCATCACGATAGATCGTAGTTCAAAAGAAGCCGGCATCGAACACTTTCTTAGCCGTGAGATTAGCACAGTGGTGACCACCCGTGGGTCCCTCGTGACAAGCTCTAAGGAGGTTAGAAGCTTCGGTACCAAAGACACAACGTCGAACGAGTTGATCTGCACAAACCCGAAAGAGATAGTCGTCCCAAAAATAGAACTTGACGTCATGAAAGAATTTTCTCTTTTGTTGTGTCGTCATACCCTTGATTATGAAGTTCCCCGCATGGTAATTTGCAATGTCAGCAAATCATGGGTTGGTGTCTTTAGAATTCACTACACAATGCTTTTAGTTAAGACGAGATAAGGTCAGAATTTCTCAAAAGCATAAACCACGACAAGGAATTCCTTTTCTGTTGTGGTGTACTTAAGTTGAGCCTCGACCATCGTCTTACTAGCATAATGGATAGGACGGAAATTCTTTTCATAACTTTGCCCTAAGACGGCCCCTATAGCATAATCAATTGCATCGCCATTGATTTCAAAGGGTAATTACCAATTAGGAGCAACAAGAATGGGAGCTTCGGTAAGTTTCCTTTTAAGAGTTTCGAAAGCTCTAACACAATCCTCATTGAAGTTAAAAGGAGCATCCTTCTCGAGAAGGTGTGTTGTAAAACCTCTGATTTTACCTTATTGACTTTGTCAACTGTTGTACTCTTTATTTTTGGAATCTATATAATTCCACTTTTATATGACTTATTATTAATCATATACCTTTTTTCATACTACCTTTCATATTTATTTTATATTTATATGGACCTTTAGTCATTTTTGACTACTCTGGTAACTGACTGGCCACCTAAATGAAAAAGGACTCATCACCTCAGTACATATTTTGAGATAAACTGTAACCTTACTTAATTTAATTATTAAGTACTTGGACTTATTTATATATGTATATATTTACATATATTTCATAATAGTAAGAAACACCTAACACCTTAAAACAATGTACATTATTTTACATTGTCATTTATTTACTTTATTTTAGTAAAATAATTATAATGATGTATTCATTATATACTTTCACTAAATTACCTAAAGCTTCAACTAAAATATCTATAACTTAACAAATGCCTACAATAATATACAAGAACAATTATTCTCATACAACACTTGATAAAAATTGTCAAAAACCTTCCCACATGCATGTATATGCCGTGTATGTATACACATACTTACACATTCATAATTATTTTGCTAACTTACAAGTATAATCATGTACACTCCACTACTACACTATAGCTTAGGCTTAAACTATGCTTTCTTACACATTCATACTATACTACTTACACACACCATACATAACACTATGCAAGACTTTTCTTGTCCCCTTTTGACCTCAAATCACACAACAACTCTTTGCCACTTGAGGGGAAAAGTCCATTTTGCTATTTTAAGCATGTGTGGGAAAGGAAACAAGTATATCACAACCAAATCCCAAAACATATCTAGGTAAGATTCATTGTACAAACAAAGATCACATAAGGATCCTCTCTTTCTTCATAAGCCGAAACATACACACACATGCCAATGATACAAGGCTTTTTACACCAAGTATAAAAATTATATGTTCGTTGTTCTGGTCTCTTCGAATTGAAAAATGGATTAACTATGCGACTCAGTCGTTCTTTGGTGAAACAAATAGTTGTGTCGTTGTAGTAATTAAAAGTGCAAGACGTAAAAGTAACTGACGTTAAAGTAAATCTAACTCTAATTTAAAATAAATGGCAAGTATTTAAAAGCGTGACGGAAAGTAAATGGGCACTTAACGTAAATAACGCAAACTTAAATCTATCTAAGGCAAACTTAAAACGCAACTAAAACTTAAAACTAAGGCAAGGCTAAAAAAAATCTAAGGCAAATAAACTTAAAGTGCGACTAAGAAAAAAGGCGGGAAAAGTAAAGCTTGAAAATTAAAAACAGAAAGTTAAAAACTGAAACTAAAAAGAACCTGAAAACAGCTCATCCGGAATATGACTCGTACCTCTTATCCGGAATGTGCGTTGTCACCACTATCCGGAATAACTGGAACAAAGCCTTATCCTGAATACTAAATCTTGCAGCTTATCCGGAATAATTCCATGAGTCCTTATCTGGAATGATATTCAAGCTGCTTATCCGGAACACCGTTCGGAGTCTTATCCGGAATCACCAAGAGAAGCTTATCCAGAATAAATCACCTGGACCTTATCCGGAATCTTTAGTTGACGAGTTATCCGGAATACACGAAGACTCGCTTATCCGGAATAATCTTTGCAGCTTATCCGGAATATCTTCCGGATCTTTACCCGGAATACCCAACTCGCAGCCCTTATCCGGAATAAACATAACCATTCTTATCCGGAATACTTTGTCGCGAAGCTTATCCGGAATCCCCTGCATGTTGCTTATCCGGAATAACCTGTCACTTTTATCTGGAATATACAAAAGATAGCTTATCCGGAATACACTTCGAGCACTTATCCTGAATATGCAGATGACCCCTATCCGGAATAAGTGTTAAACTCCTTATCCGGAATAACTTGATCTTCTTATTAGGAATATACAAGAAACCACTATCCGGAATGTTGTGTTTTGAAGGATGTTCGGAATAAGAGGGTTTACCAAACCCCGGATAACTATTAAATCAAATAAGCTATATACTAAAAATAAGCAAGAATCTAATAAGCACTAATCTAAAAGTTTAACCAAATCAATTTTAAGAAAAAGCTATAAGACCAAAATTTAAAAACTTTTAAGAAAACTAAATGATAAAAATATTAAAAATCAACATTTTATAAATATTAACTAATAAGCACTTGATTAAATTTAAGAAAAAACACAATAAGCTATAAAATCAATAAGCTAACAAGATCAAAAACATAAAAACATGAACATAAATCAAACAAGCAACACAATAAGCATATAAACAATAAGATTAAAGCATAGAAAGAAAGGTAGAATGAGATGAACAATAAAAGTAAAGATTGACAAGAATTAAAAGGAAACTTAATTGAATTAAAGGTATTTAAAGTGCAAGACAAGTATTTAAATTTGACATGAAAAGTAAATGTGCAAAAAATTAAAGGTGGAAGAACTAGGGTCACTCTAGCCAACAAGAGAAAAATGAATGAAATCCTAATCTATTTATAGGGGAGATTATGGAGGTGCTTAGGAAGCTTCCTCCCTTCTTTCTTCTTTCTTTAATTGGGCCATTAAGTCCTTGATCTTCTTAATTCTTTGTTAATCTTCTTAATCTTTTGACTTTAACGACTTTGTCTCGGGATTTCTATAAACTCGTCTTGACATTTCTTCATAAATAAGACTTGAGTTCTTCGGCTTTTAGTAAACTTCCGTCTTTTGACTTTTTCTTCGATAAATCTTCAGAATTGGTCTTGGACTTCCGTTCTTTTTGCACTCTTGATTTCTTGACTTCGTCTTTCGTCTTTTTCATCGATAAAAGCCCGTGAATGCTCGAGTTTTCTCCACTTTTCACATTTTCGTCCTAAATCACAACAAAACACAAACCACGCATAATTCCGACATAAATGACATAAAATACACGTTTTGGCTCGGTTATTATTGTAATTAAGTGGTAAAAAGGATGGGTGTTTACACACCTATCAAATCCCCTACACTTGACCATTGTAATGACCCCATGCAATGCATTATTTTAAAGCATAAAGTTACGTTTTTCTCATAATTAATCCATCATGGCCTTTATTACTATTACTACTACTACTGCGATGAAAAGATAAAGAGAAAAGTTATAACAATTTATTAACATGGAAATTATTTGATGGAAGAAACTCGTAAAGAAATCTAAGACTTGAATTAGGGCTTTGGTGTCATGAATATAAATCACCCTCAAGTTTCACGTTCCCCAAACCAAGCTTAAAAACGAGATCATTGTTTACGATAAGTTCTTAGGTTAAAACCACTTATATAAGACAATTGTGTAAAACTCTTTCTCCAAGTCCTAGGTTGTATCTCTAGATTTTATTGATTGTCATTCACCCGTAGGCTCATTTGACTTATTTGATAATTATTATTCCAAAAATGAAGGCCAAACGGTGAAAACCCGACACTCAAAACCTAACCTCGTCCTCAAAAACGTTGTCACTAAAGTAAGCCCACATCAAGGATGATTTAACACGATTTGGGGAATAAATTCCCGGACCCAAAATTTGGCCAAATAGTACTACTTATTAGTTATTTCCTCCAAAGTCATGTAGACTTTATGCGGAGTTTATCAAATTCACATCATATACCCTTAGGCTCTTTAAGATGTAAAAATGCTCCCCGTCTATTGTCCACACCCTAAGGCTCCTTGAACGATAAACGAGGGAATTGATTTTTGAATAAATTTTTATTCAACACTTACCATGCCATACACCCTAAGGCTCTAATGACAAGGTTCGTGCTACATGCCCCACACCCTAAGGCTCCTTGAGGTCATGTTTTAATCTTATTCTTTCTTTATTTATGATATGTATAGTAGGCCAAATTCCGCGGTCCCATGGTCTGAATACCTCCTACTTAGTGGTTATGAGCCACCTTAGTCGGCAGTCCACAACGCTGGCACCCTCAATGTGTTCATGCTTTAATTACAAGGAGAATAAAGATTTGGCTAAGAGTTAAGATATCGAATCGACACCACAAAAATCCTCATTTATTAAGCAATTAAATGTACAAGCGGGAAGAAAGAGCCACAAAAACTCATATAAGCAAGAATTAACCCTTAAACTTATTATCAACTCTATCATCTCTCGTTCTCCAGAATTTAAAATCTCAAAGAATGAGATTCGTGGATGCTTAGCCTAATAAACCAATTAAGGTCCATATGGTTAAGGATACTAGCTAGAGTAAACTTGGATAAGTAAACTCGGGTTGAGTCAAAATATTCACGACGGGCCTAAAATATCGAAGATATCTAAATTTGTTAAAACCATTTTATTTATTATTTATTTTTGACTTTATTCTTGAAATGGAAAAATAAGATGCGATGACAAAAGGAAAATAAATAAAATTACTACAAGGCCAAAATAGATCAAAAATTTGAAAAACGTTAATTTTTTTTTAAAATTTTCCGGTTAAATGAGGTCAAATTCATGGAAAAGCCCACTAAAATTTCGATACAAATCCCCCCTACACTTAATATAAACATTGTCCTCAATGTTTAAGCATGTGGGAGAATAAACTCCCCTACACTTAGGACATTGAGTACGTTGTTTAAAATCGAGCTAAGGAAAGGAGAACTAAAGTGATTACATTTATTCACGTTTTATTTATATACAAGATAGAATCACAATAGCAAAAACTTATCGAAGGAACCGGGTACACGGGAAACACAGGAACACGGGTCGTGTCAAAAGTACCAAAAGTGGATCATTAAGCAAATGTCCCTGCATAATCACAACACACAAACAACCTACTTGGCTCCCCACATACACGTATTGCTGAAAATGGGTGAAAACGGTGGAAAAAGTAAAAATCTAACCTAGTTATACGATGCTTGATTTTTCATCACGAGTCTCTAGCTTGACTCGAACTCCAGAATGTCATCATTCAAATTGGAAAATCATGGAAAACCGAGATTTCCAAGGGAGGAAAATCTCTCCATGATAGAGGGGTGAAACAAAGTCCTATAAGGCATACCCCAATAAAAATCCATCCGGGTCAAACACATAATTTCCATCACAAAAGGAAATAAACCCCGAGGTGGTACGCAAGTCAACGAAAAGTGGGGTATCCTTAGGCAACGATCTCTTCAAAGGAAGGATAAGGTGATTTGGAAATGATAGCACAAAAGTCTCTATGCCGGGATCAAATACCGATTCCTTAACGGGAAAATAGCAAGAGGTGTTGACATTTAAGCTTAAAATGTCATTTTGATCCGAAATGGGGGTGTCGTCCTCTTCCGAACTCGATTTGAAAACATAAGTATCATCGGAGTCATAGGAAAACTCGTCCTCGTGAGGAAAATAGGAGTTTAGAAAGTTATCTAAATCCTCCTCAAATGGAATATTCTCTAAAATAGGGGCAACCTCTAAAGGTGGAGGATCCTCCTCATAAGTCGTAACCCCCAAATTAGGAATATAAGAGTCAAAGGGGGACTCAAGAATGGGAGAATCACTCATAGAGATAATAGGATCATTAGGCTTTCTCGGTGTCTCGTCAAAACTTAAAGAAATGAGATCACTTAAAGAAGTGTCGTCATCATAGTCATCGTAGATTGGGGTGTCAAAGATTTGAGGCTCTAAAGGTGTCTCCCTAAGATCGTAAGGAAAGTGAGCACTTGAAGAAGTGTCCTCACTATCGGTATCATAGAGTGGAGTATCCTCAAAATCCGAAGTGGAATGATCACTTAGGGAAGAGACATCACTAAAATCCTCATTGTCTTCAAAAAGTGGATTATCATTTGAAGTGTCAAAAAGTGGATTTGAGTGAACCACAAAATCATTAATGTTAAACTTTTAAAAAGGATTGATAAAAGTTTCTTCATTATCAAAATTTAGCACATCATCATATTGACCGATTCTTTTTCATTTGATTTATTCACCATTTTCCCCGGCAGCGGCGCCATTTGATACAAGGATTTTTACACCAAGTATAAAAATTATATGTTGTTCTGGTCTCTTCGAATTGAAAAATGGATTAACTATGCGACTCAGTCGTTCTTTGGTGAAACAAATAGTTGTGTCGTTGTAGTAATTAAAAGTGCAAGACGTAAAAGTAACTGACGTTAAAGTAAATCTAACTCTAATTTAAAATAGATGGCAAGTATTTAAAAGCGTGACGGAAAGTAAATGGGCACTTAACGTAAATAACGCAAACTTAATTCTATCTAAGGCAAACTTAAAACGCAACTAAAACTTAAAACTAAGGCAAGGCTAAAATAAATCTAAGGCAAATAAACTTTAAGTGCGACTAAGAAAAAAGGTGGGAAAAGTAAAGCTTGAAAATTAAAAACAGAAAGTTAAAAACTGAAACTAAAAAGAACCTGAAAACAGCTCATCCGGAATATGACTCGTACCTCTTATCCGGAATGTGGTTGTCACCACTATCCGGAATAACTAGAACGAAGCCTTATCCTGAATACTAAATGTTGCAGTTTATCTGGAATAATTCCCTGAGTCCTTATCCGGAATGATATTCATGCTGCTTATCCGGAACACCGTTCGGAGTCTTATCCAGAATCACCAAGAGAAGCTTATCCAGAATAAATCACCTGGACCTTATCCGGAATCTTTAGTTGACGAGTTATCCGGAATACACGAAGACTCGTGATAGGTGTGAAAACACCCATCTTTTCTACCACTTAATTACATTAAAACGGGACCTAAACGTATATTTTATGTCGTAAATGGCGGAATTATGCGTGGTTTGTGTTTTTATTGTGTTTCAGGGTCGAGAAGGTGAAAAGTGGAGAAAACACGGCTTTCACGGGCTTTTATTGAAGAAAAAGACAAAAGACGAAGTTGAAAGATCAAGAGTGGAAAAAGAACGGAAGTCCAAGACCAATTCTGAAGACTTATCGAAGAAAAAGTCAAAAGACGGAAGTTTACAAAAAAAGCCGAAGAACTCAAGTCTAAATTATGAAGAAATTACAAAACGAGTTCAAAGAAATCCCGAGACGAAGTCTTAAAAGTTGAAGAATTTAAGAAGGCTGAAAGACTGAGGACCAAGATAGAAAGAAAGAGGAAGCCACCAACCCTTCCCCTCTCCTATAAATACCACCCTCACAACATGTGAGAGGGTTGGTTAGTTTTTAGGATTAGATTAGGAGTAGGTAGTTTCTCTCTCCAAAAACTTCTACTTTCTCTCTCTAGATTAATTTGTGTTTTAAGCTTTTGTTATTGAATCCATACTTTTTAATTAAGCTTTTAATTCATCATCTTCTTCCTTTCTTGTGTGATTTGTTCTTATTCTTCATCACTCATGTTCTTGAGTTTTTATGATTTTGATCAAGTGGGTTTTGATTAATTTGGTTATGTTTGTTAGTTTTTATGATTTGTTTTGATTGATTATTGTTAGTTGATGCTTTTTTGGTTGTTTTGGTTTAATCTTTCGTTTAGTTTTGATTAATTTGTGAATCGATTATTGTTACTGTGTTTCCCATGTTCTTCGTTTGAATGTTACTGTATTCCTTCAACACCAGTTGTTCATTCGGAAGTTTGAAGTTCCGAACCAAGGGAATTTGTTCATTCGGAAGTTTGAAGTTCCGAACCAAGGAATTTGTTCATTCGGAAGTTTTGAACTTCCGAACCAAACTCCTTCATTCGGAAGTTTTGAACTTCCGAACCAAGCACCTTCATCCGGAAGTTTCCGAGCCAAAATCCTTCATTCGGAAGTTTCCGAATCAATTGTATTCATTCGGAAGTTTCCGAATCAATTGTATTCATTCGGAAGTTTTAAACTTCCGAATCAAGGTACTTTCTGTTTTTAATTTTAAATTTACTTCTTTTAATTTCAAGTTTGATTTTTCCCGCCTTTTTATTTATTTAAATTTCTATTCTCGTTTCTTTTAGTTTAAGTTTTTATTTGCATTATTTACCTTTTGTCAAGTTTTAATTTTACGTCCTTTCATTTTTCGCCATTTACTTTTGAGTTTTAAAATATCGCACCATTTACATTTTAACTTGTTTTAATTTCTCGTCATTTATTATTTAGTCTTGCTCATTTATTTTCCAAAACCAAAAATATGTGTTTCACCAAGAACAACTAATCTCACACAATTAACCGAAAATCAATTCGAAGAGATACCGAGAACGAAACTTTCAACGAGTAAAAAAATTTATACATTAAAATGGCGCCGCTGCCGGCTCTTTTCGTGAAGATTGAAGGTTTTTTGTGAGTGACGCGTTGGCTTTTGGGATCCGTTCACTTGTGAACGTTATTTTTCTTGTCAAAAATTTTCAAAAATCCAAAAACATTTGAAAAATCATAAAAAGCATTTCTTTTTCAAAGTTTTGCACCACAAATATTCTTCTTGCTTATCTATCTTTCTTCATGGATTTTTATGTCCATTGCGTCCGGTGTGGGAAACAATTATCTGGGAACAACTCTTGTCAATGGTGTACATGTGAGCGGTGCGGAAACGATATCGACTACACACAATCCGGATTTTGTCCTTTGTGCAACTCGACTAATTCGTACTTTTTGAACCTACCTCCTGTTCCCCCGTGCATCTATTGTGGAAGCGATTCTCATTGGCATGTTTCGTGCCCGGTTCGATACCCGTATGGCCACGGGCAAGAACCGGGGTACAATTATGACAATAACAATAGCTATCCACAAGAAGCACCTGATTTTTCTCCACATCCGGTTTGCAACAACTTTGGGGGTCCTCACGATACCTATTATTGTCAACCAATGAATTATTATGAGCAAAATCCGGATCCTCAGTTTTCTTCACCTACGGATTATTATGAACCAAACCCGGTTTCTAATTATTCCCAACCGATGAACAACTATGAGCCACAACCTTGCTATAATTCAGGTTTTCAACACTATGAGCCCCCACCGCACTCACTCGATCATCAGCCTCGTCACGGGATGAGTTACCAAGAACCAATTGTCGATCTTGCTACAGCTTTTCAAGCACAATCAAAAGAGCTTTTACACACGCTGCGAACTTGTATGGAGTCATTTTTACAGCAGCAAGATCAGACGAGCACCCATATCCCTGAGCATATTATTGACCCTAATGAGGAGAGTGATGATGATATTGAGGTTATTTTCGACGAGGAGGAATTTCTAAAGCAAACTACTTCACTCCTTAGTGATGATAGCTTTCACATTCCTGAGATCGATGAGTTTCTTGCTATTGATACACCCGTGGAATACACATCCGGGTATGCTGATGTGGATGGAGATATACTTTTTCTAGAGGATTTACTACACGATGACACTACACCTTCTATCCCAGAGGTGGAAAGATGTGAATCTACTGAAAAAGGAACACAGGTGGAAGGTAATTGTTCTGATACTCCTCATATTATATTGCCACCTCATCCTCCCACGTGCACACCCAAGCGGGTGATGTATCACTTTTACTCTACTCGTTTCATCCCGGGAAATGAGGATGAGTGTTTTGATCCGGGAGGTGACATTGATTATACTATGATTGATAACAATACGGCTTTGCCGTTTGCTCAGCCTCCATTGTCTTTGGGGGATGACAATGTGCTCACTATACCCAACCCACCTCTAGTGGATCTTGAATTCACATACAATACGTATGTTGAAAGGACCTTTCTCCCTTTCAAAACTTATTCCCCCGCCTCTCCTTTGTTGATGTCAACCGGGAACGAGGATAAGGTCTTTGATCCCGGTATCACATTCGAGGCTTCCCCATGGACCATTTAATTCGGGGACGAGTCAGGCTCGTGACTCGGTCAACAAAAACAAGCGCTTTTTGGGAGGCAACCCAATTATCTATCTATTTTCAACATAAGTGTAGGGGGGAGCCCCGTTGGTGTTTCTTGTTCTCTTTCTTATCATATGCAGGGATTAGAACTTCAAAGACACACTCTTGATGACTTTTGACGAACCGTGATTCCGTGTTCCCTTCTTCCCGGTTCTATCCTAAACTCTTTTCGATTCACTATTTTATATTTCTCAATATTAAAATAGGGATCTCTTTAGTTGTCTTTTCCTTAACGCGATTTAAACAAAGTGCACAATGTCCTAAGTGTAGGGGAGTTTACTCCCACATACTTAAACATTGAGGACAATGTTTATATTAAGTGTAGGGGGGACTTCTATCGAAGTTAAGTGGTCTTTTCCTTGTATTTGCCCTCATTTTAACCGGAAAATCAATTTTTCGACAGTTTTCAAAATTTTTAATCTATGTTGGCCTAGTTGTAGTCCCCTTTATTTTTGCTATTTTTCTCCTATTTTAATAAAATGGTTTTAACAAGTTTAGTTATATTAGATATATTAGGCCCGTTGTGAATTTTTTGACTCAACCCGAGTTTACTTATCCAAGTTCACTCTAGCTAGTATCCTTAACCATGTAGACCTTAATTGGTTTATTAGGCTAAGCATCCACGAGTCTCATTCCTTGAGATTTTAAATTGTGGAGAACGAGAAATGATAGAGTTGGTTACAAGTTTGGTATTCTCTCATTAACTTATGTGAGTTAATTATGATCTTTTTCTCCCATCACTTGCTAATAAATTATCTGAAATAAGTAAGGTCGTACGATTTGAAAAGTTACTTAGCTTCTAGCCCAAGATCGTTTAAAAGTTGCTCGGTAATGACGAGAGTTCATAGCCAAGGCATAACTTATGAAGCGGGGCGCGAAGATTGGCGAGTCCGAAAAGGCCCTAACAAGGCATGAGGATTCCATTTTATTGCTGAAGATCCAAGGTGATGTGAAAAGCATTATTCCCAAAGTCAATATGAAGGATCAAGACTCACGACGAAAAGCAATCAACTCCCATAAAGATCATGGAGAAGTCTATCCGAAAAGACCCTAACAAGGTATGAGGATAAATAGATCCAAGTCCGAAAAGGAGGCGGATCGTTGTATCTCGAAATCCCAAATAGAGATTGAAGAAATAATCATGAAGTCGTGGTCAACAAAGTTGGAGTACCCCTCAAAAGTCTCCAAGTGAAGAAACTCTATTATGATGAGAAGACCATTATCTCAAGAACGTCTCTCGAAGATATGAAGTATGAAGTACATGCCAAATATCGGCCCGAGAAAGGTCTCAAATCGTGAACCGAGTTATGCCAAGATATGAACTTTTTGATATCCCGAGAAGCAGTTTTAAGAGATTTTGTCCTTTAGCTAACTATTGATCAAATCGTCCTACTTTGCTTTCAGCTTAAATAAATTATCGAAATAAGTCAACAATGCATCCTCGTGATCATTCAAGACAAAAATAAAATATAAGAGATACCCATAGGAATAAGGGAGTTTAAGTGATTAATTGAACCGCATGAGTAAATGTTTGTTATGCCAACTTGTACTAACAATGATCTTGTTTTTAAGCTTGGCATGGGGAACGTGAAACTTGAGGGTGATAAACATTCATGACACACAAGCCCTAATGTAAGTCTTAGATTTCTTTACATGTTTCTTCCTTGTTGCATCTTGTTATTTTCCTTAGTTGTTTAATAAAGGCCAAGGTAGGTTGATTATGATGGAAAGTGTAAACCTTGCTTCATCACTAAGCATTGCATGAGGGCATTGCAATGGTTAAGTGTAGGGGATTTGATAGGTGTGAAAACACCCATCTTTTCTACCACTTAATTACATTAAAACGGGACCTAAACGTATATTTTATGTCGTAAATGGCGGAATTATGCGTGGTTTGTGTTTTTATTGTGTTTCAGGGTCGAGAAGGTGAAAAGTGGAGAAAACACGGCTTTCACGGGCTTTTATTGAAGAAAAAGACAAAAGACGAAGTTGAAAGATCAAGAGTGGAAAAAGAACGGAAGTCCGAGACCAATTCTGAAGACTTATCGAAGAAAAAGTCAAAAGACGGAAGTTTACAAAAAAAGCCGAAGAACTCAAGTCTAAATTATGAAGAAATTACAAAACGAGTTCAAAGAAATCCCGAGACGAAGTCTTAAAAGTTGAAGAATTTAAGAAGGCTGAAAGACTGAGGACCAAGATAGAAAGAAAGAGGAAGCCACCAACCCTTCCCCTCTCCTATAAATACCACCCTCACAACATGTGAGAGGGTTGGTTAGTTTTTAGGATTAGATTAGGAGTAGGTAGTTTCTCTCTCCAAAAACTTCTACTTTCTCTCTCTAGATTAATTTGTGTTTTAAGCTTTTGTTATTGAATCCATACTTTTTAATTAAGCTTTTAATTCATCATCTTCTTCCTTTCTTGTGTGATTTGTTCTTATTCTTCATCACTCATGTTCTTGAGTTTTTATGATTTTGATCAAGTGGGTTTTGATTAATTTGGTTATGTTTGTTAGTTTTTATGATTTGTTTTGATTGATTATTGTTAGTTGATGCTTTTTTGGTTGTTTTGGTTTAATCTGTCGTTTAGTTTTGATTAATTTGTGAATCGATTATTGTTACTGTGTTTCCCATGTTCTTCGTTTGAATGTTACTGTATTCCTTCAACACCAGTTGTTCATTCGGAAGTTTGAAGTTCCGAACCAAGGGAATTTGTTCATTCGGAAGTTTGAAGTTCCGAACCAAGGAATTTGTTCATTCGGAAGTTTTGAACTTCCAAACCAAACTCCTTCATTCGGAAGTTTTGAACTTCCGAACCAAGCACCTTCATCCGGAAGTTTCCGAGCCAAAATCCTTCATTCGGAAGTTTCCGAATCAATTGTATTCATTCGGAAGTTTCCGAATCAATTGTATTCATTCGGAAGTTTTAAACTTCCGAATCAAGGTACTTTCTGTTTTTAATTTTAAATTTACTTCTTTTAATTTCAAGTTTGATTTTTCCCGCCTTTTTATTTATTTAAATTTCTATTCACGTTTCTTTTAGTTTAAGTTTTTATTTGCATTATTTACCTTTTGTCAAGTTTTAATTTTACGTCCTTTCATTTTTCGCCATTTACTTTTGAGTTTTAAAATATCGCACCATTTACATTTTAACTTGTTTTAATTTCTCGTCATTTATTATTTAGTCTTGCTCATTTATTTTCCAAAACCAAAAATATGTGTTTCACCAAGAACAACTAATCTCACACAATTAACCGAAAATCAATTCGAAGAGATACCGAGAACGAAACTTTCAACGAGTAAAAAAATTTATACATTAACTCGCTTATCCGGAATAATCTTTGCAGCTTATCCGGAATATCTTCCGGATCTTTATCCGGAATACCCAACTCGCAGCCCTTATCCGGAATAAACACAACCACTCTTATCCGGAATACTTTGTCGCGAAGCTTATCCGGAATAACCTACCACTTTTATCCGGAATATACAAAAGATAGCTTATCCGGAATACACTTCGAGCACTTATCTTGAATTTGCAGATGACCCCTATCCGGAATAAGTGTTAAACTCCTTATCCGGAATAACTTGAGCTTCTTATTCGAAATATACAAGAAACCACTATCCGGAATGTTATGTTTTGAAGGATGTTCGGAATAAGAGGGTTTACCAAACCCCGGATAACTATTAAATCAAATAAGCTATAGACTAAAAATAAGCAAGAATCTAATAAGCACTAATCTAAAAGCTTAACCAAATCAATTTTAAGAAAAAGCTATAAGACCAAAATTTAAAAACTTTTAAGAAAACTAAATGATAAAAACATTAAAAATCAACTTTTTATAAATATTAACTAATAAGCACTTGATTAAATTTAAGAAAAAACACAATAAGCTATAAAATCAATAAGCTAACAAGATCAAAAACATAAAAACATGAACATAAATAAAACAAGCAACACAATAAGCATATAAACAATAAGATTAAAGCATAGAAAGAAAGGTAGAATGAGATGAACAATAAAAGTAAAGATTGACAAGAATTAAAAGGAAACTTACTTGAATTAAAGGTATTTAAAGTGCAAGACAAGTATTTAAATTTGACATGAAAAGTAAATTTGCACAAAATTAAAGATGGAAGAACTAGTGTCACTCTAGCCAAAAAGAGAAAAATGAATGAAATCCTAATCTATTTATAGGGGAGATTAGGGAGGTGCTTAGGAAGCTTCCTCCCTTCTTTCTTCTTTCTTTAATTGCGCCATTAAGTCCTTGCTCTTCTTAATTCTTTGTTAATCTTCTTAATCTTTTGACTTTAACGACTTTGTCTCGGGATTTCTTTAAACTCGTCTTGACATTTCTTCATAAATAAGACTTGAGTTCTTCGGCTTTTAGTAAACTTCCTTCTTTTGACTTTTTCTTCGATAAATCTTCAGAATTGGTCTTGGACATCCGTTCTTTTTGCACTCTTGATTTCTTGACTCCGTCTTTCATCTTTTTCTTCGATAAAAGCCCGTGATTGCTCGTGTTTTCTCCACTTTTCACATTTTCGTCCTAAATCACAACAAAAACACAAACCACACATAATTCCGACATAAATGACATAAAATACACGTTTTGGCTCGGTTATTATTGTAATTAAGTGGTAAAAAGGATGGGTGTTTACACACCTATCAGCCAACACAAAATATTTGAAAACCAAATCTCACTTCACTCTCTCTCTCAACATACGATTTATATACTTTCCACCATTAACAAAACCTTCAAGCTCATTTATTAGGTCACCTCTTACTTGAATGCTAATCATTGGTTCATTCCAATAATTATCTTGATCTCCAAAACTAGAAAAGAAGCCCTAGAAGCTCCATTAAAGCCACGACTTGTTTTTTGCTACTAGAACCACCATTGTTGAAGCTTAGCTCTTATTCCTACTCATTCTCCTATCAACTCCTAAACCTATCTAAACAAGTAAGTCAAACTTAAAACCTATCTTTCAATATGTTTACTTTCATTCACATTAACATACACATGGTTATTTTTAGTAAAACTTAATGTTGAAACAAAAATATGAAACCCTAGACCTAATATAGGTCACGGCTTAATATATTTCATGAGCTCAAATGATGAAAAACCTTAATAACCATGATGAACCTGACACTATGAACTAGTTAAACTTGAAGATCTATGAAAAACATGTCCATGCATATATTGGACGTGGGTTTTAACCCCATGGTTCAATATGGGTTAAGCTTCTAATGTTTAAATGTGACTAGAAATATTAAATCTATAATTATAGTTGCCTTAAAATGATAAGCTCACTATTTATGCCTTATAAGATTTAGTTTTAAGCTGACTATAATAAATTTGCCTAAATAGACTTTATTATTACTAAATAATATGTTTATAAAACTTTTGGTGTCAAAATATAACTTTATAAAGTTTCGGGTTGAAAACATAAATCTATAAATGTTTTGGACTAAAATGGTAGATCTATGAAACTTTGGGTTAAAAAAGGAAAAATAAAACTTTCGGGTTAATATTGTAATTTTTCTAAGTGAAGGGGTCTAAATGAAGAAGTATATAAACTCATTTTTCCAAAAAGATAAACATAAGGGCTATTTTTGTAATATGTCATGAGTTGAGGGTGGTGTTTTGACACTATCCGAAACTTCAAGTTAACAAAAAGGACTTAAATGAAATTACTAAGGCGTTAGGGTAATTTGTGTAACTTAATAAAAACCTAGGGATCCTTTTTTCCATTTGCAAAAAGCCAATATAAGCCCTAGGGACCTATTGCCAAGTTAGCAAACTTTAGCAAGCCCTAGATAAACCCTAGGGGTGATTTTTGGCTTAAGCCGAAACTTATATAAGCCCTAGGGGGGGCATTTGCGAAACTTATAATAAACTTAATATAAGCCGAATATTATAGGGACTAAAAAATGAAACATTTACAAACCCTAGTTACACGTGTAACTAGGGAGGGACCAATATTGTAATTACTAGAAATATTTAGAAACCCTAGGGGTATTAAAGTAATTTAACCGCAGGTAATTATATAAGTAGAGGGACTAAAACGCAATTTATACAAAGTATAACGAACCCTAAAATTACTATATATTTATACCCGATATTTAAGACGTAAAACTTAAATAAACACAATGTCCGTTATTTTTCCAAACTTATAATTTAATTATTATAAACACTAAGGAAACGTGGAATTTAATTAAAATATTATACGTTCTATAAACCTTATTTATATATATTATATAAATTAAAAATGGTTAATTTAAAAAAATAAATATATTAATTATATTTATTTTCTATTACTTTAAATATATATATATAACTGCCTTTTATAAATATTTAAATTATTTTATAAACAATTTAAGTACAAGAGTATTAATTAAATAGATTAATTAATTTAACCTTATTATTTATTTTATACTTAAAATAAATACTACTATAACTTGTACAACGATGAACTAAAATACAATTATCATAAACTTTTATGCATTATATTATGCATTTACTGAGACCTTATAATTATTTAGGTCGTTGACTGTATCGTGAGCATCATATCAGATTTATCTATTGACGTATTGTTGTACTATTGAGGTGAGTTCATGGCCCCACTTTATATATTGACAAACTTTTAAACCTTTTAATGGGGAAGAAAACATGCAACATATTTTATTTTATGGACAAGAATTGAACTGTGAAACCTTTGATTACATTGCCTATTGTAGATGAACCCGCATGACCCGTGCATCTCAAACTGTTAGAACTATTGAATTACCTGAATGTTATAAATAGATCTATTTTGGGATTGACCGTCCCCATCTGGGTGAGTCATGGTCACTGTGCCTAGGCCAGGACAACAAATGTTTCACATGTCAGCCCTTATTATTTTTATGGGTGCCTTTTTATAAGGTGAAGGGTCCTTATTTGTTAAGGACTTAACTGTCAAGTCTCAGTTTCAGGCAATATGGGAATGTAATTACTTTTAAGTATTGATGCTTTGTGCATTACTACTTCAGTGAATGTTTATTGTCCAAACTTATTTTATTAAACCTGTGAATTCACCAACTTTATGTTGACTCTCTAAGCATGTTTTCTCAGGAAACTGAAGCAGGTAATGGTGTGCATGGAGTCAAGCATCATGATAGGCTGCATTTATAGGGCTCATCTGGGGTTTTATAAACTGGGGAATAATTCAAACTGTTGAACAATGTTTAAGACTATTTTAATACTATTTGCACTTTTATCCATGTAATAAATGTAATGATAATCTTTTATCTGTCGCTCTATACGCTATCTGCTGTTGATCCACCTACGTGACACCCAAATATTATTTCTGCTGCATTTGACTCAATTTGGGTGTGTCACAGAATGGTATCAGAGCGATAGTTATAGAGAACCAGAACAAAATTTAAATAAATATAAAAATAAAATTTTTATATAAACTGGATTATAACTGCTTTAAAAATCTTTTCGGATTTTCGGGACTAGAATAGTTAAGCATATAGAGTGTAGAGCATACATTCTTACGTGGCTACCTGTGCATTGATTATTAACATCCGGTTAATTAATCTCATAAGTATTAACGTAACCTTTAACATCGTCATGTCGAATGGCACTAATATATATAATTTAATCATTATTTCCCAAAAACTTTTAACTTGAGTAAGTTTATACTTATGTCAATTAAAACAATATTATTTTCAGATTATTATGGCTTCACCTATTGACACTCCTGCTGCCGTATCACCGACGTCCGTCTTATGTGGATGGATTTTTGCTAGCGACACCGACGACAGTCACGCATCTGGTGACACCGCTCTTGTTGCTGCTCTCATTACTACTCCACCTGTTTCACCTATTTCCCCCGCTGGGGAAGAGGTTCAGCCACCTGCTGCCATACCACCTGTACCACTAGTTTCTTCACTACGGGACTACGCACCCGAGTCTCTGCCGCCTCGTTAGAGGAGGTATGTGGCACCCGTCGACTCTACTTTTGAGGTCGGCGAGGGTTCGGGTACTAGGCGCATGGATCCTGTCCAGGCCCAGATCACTGCACTGGCTGCACGCCAGGGACAGGATGTAGCAGAGATTCATGCTCTCTTGGCCGATGGACAGCTGGGACGCACTGCTCTGCAGTCGCGTCAGGACCTCCCTTGGACCGTGAGTGCTGAGGTGCACGCTGCACGAGGGGCGTGGTCTACTACTTACCATTCTATCCAGTGGTTGCTGGAGGAGAATGAGTTCCTCCGTGAGCAGATCTACCTACTACAGAGTCAGCAGACGGAGACTCACACCGCTCTCTTGACCATGGAGGAGACTCTTACCATCTTCTTCGATCTCCAGGACGTCCGCCATCAGGGATTGACATCAGAGACCGCTCATCTTAGGGAGTTCAGCAGACCCTCAGAGACCAGTTCTTGGAGGCACTCCGACTGCTTAAGGAGACCCGAGCTGCCATGACCGCGATGCAGGATGCCATGCAGGCACCAGCCGTCTCATCACCGCCAGTGGCACCAGCCGTATCTGAGGAGTCCGTTAGACATGAGTAGACTAGGTGTACTAGATCTTTTGTAAATCATGATAAGCTATTAGGGTTGCATCCCGGCTATCATGATATAGGACCTCATGTAATTGTACTTTCCTTTATCAGTTGTATCTTTGTACTATACTATTTAGATTAGGGATTCATAGATGATGTACTTTATATTTTGTGTACCACCATCCCAGACAGGTGGTCTGTGCTCTGTCTTGGATTGGTTGTACAATTTGTATTGTATTCCTATTCTAGACATATGACATGTACTCACTAGCTTTTATTATATCCTGTACTGTATTATATTATGAACTTTTAAACAGGTTATCCAATTTGTTGCAAAGTCTATGCATGAATTTCTTTTCGTGTATTTATATAAAACTGTGCTAACACCTTAAACTAATGATTTCATTTTTGTGTATAATTATAGAAAAATGGTAATCACTAGAACGAACCCCAACAATGCCGACACTACCCAAAACGTCACTGCTGCCCAACTAAGGGAGATGATTGATCAAGGCATCGCAACTGCGATGGCTGCCAGCAGAAACGTAGACGATAGTCAAAACTCCAAAAACCGGAATAATCAGACCACCAGGGGTTGCTCTTACCCTGACTTCTTGAAATGTAAGCCTTCCTACTACTAGGGTAAGGAAGGAGTGGTGGAACTGATGCAGTGGTTTGGGAGGTTGGAAACGGTTATCTGCATCAGCGACTGTGCAGAAGAGAACAAAGTGAAGTTTTCCACCTGCACCCTATTTGAGAGTGCTCTTACTTGGTGGAACTCTGTAGTTGCTTCTCTTGGACACGACACTGCCTATGCTCTCAACTGGACTAAGCTGAAGGAGAGAATGATAGAGAAATACAGTCCAAGGGGTGAAATGAAGAAGCTTGAAATCGAATTGTGGGATCTCAGATGCAGGAACAATGACATCACTGCATACAACCAAAGGTTCCAAGAGTTGACTCTAATGTGTACCAGAATGTTTGTGAAGAAGGAAGATAAGATTGAGAAGTATGTGGGTGGACTCCCAGACGCCATTCACGACAGTGTGCTCGCATCTCGACCTACTACCGTCGAGAATGCCATTGAGTTCGCTATTGAATTAATCAACAAAAGATTCCGTACCATATCCGAGACGCAAACTGACAACAAGTGAAAGGCAGATGAGTATTTCCGCAGTCAGCACCAGCAGCATCCTAAAAAGAAAAATGTTAGGCAAGTTTACAGTGCTACCTCTGCAGGGACTATCTCGTACGTGGGCGCTAAACCTTTGTGCTCAAAGTGCAACTATCATCATACTGTTGATAGCCCATGCCAGACCTACTACAGATGTGGACAAGTGGGTCATTTTGCTAAAACCTGTCGAGTTAATGTTGTCACTCAGGCCCGACCCAATCAAAACACTGGGAACTACCATAATAGGGGCGGATACAATGCCCGTACGAACGTGAATGGACAGCCGGGGAACCACAATGCTGCTAGAGGAAACAACAATGGACCCAAGACGGGAGTTGTGTGCTTGTTGGGTCAAAAAGTTGATGTGGCAGAAACTAAAAAACGAAGAAAATATGATAGAATTTGTCTAAGCGTTGTCAAGAGCAAATCAGGCGTTGTCAAGAGCAAATCGGGCGTTGACAGAAGTCAACATTGGCAAGCATTGTCATGTGCAATCCAAGCATTGTCACATGCAATCCAAGCATTGACATAAACTTTGACAAGTGTTGTTGGAAGCTTCTATTTAGATAAGTATGTAGAATATATTCTGTATTAGTTTATTTGAATAGAAGATTTACATGTTTATTCATTCTTATCTCTTGTAAACCATAATCCTTACTCTATAAAAGGAACCAAGGGTATTAGGTTTATTCATATAATTCATATACAATGTAAACCTAAAGCGTGTGTTGCACTAGACGTGGGATTAAATGTATACACGTCTAGTGGTTGTTTGTTATTAATATAATGAACAATCGTCGAGTAATTTATGTGTCTTGTGCCCTAAACACCTTGTTAATGTGTCGTGTTCTAATTCTGCTTTGATTATCTAATCATATGAACATGATGCATTCCTAGAAGCTAAAAGATCGAGGAAACCAAGGTTTCCACAGTTGGTATCAGAGCCTCGTGGCTCGTGATGCTAGGACCAACAAGGTGTTCGTGTTTCGAGAAGAAAAGAAAAATCCGTCTAGGGTTTTTCTAGACGTTTTTGTGTGCGCAACAATATTCAGAAGGTCATAACTTTTTATTGGACCGTTGGATCGTCAGGAAATTTCTTGTGTGTGTTATATACATATATATCTAGACATCCACCGGAGGGATTGTCAAGGTGTATCCCCAAGAAAAAGTTATTAAGAGTCAAAGTCAGCAGCAGGATGAATGCAGTTTTCTGTGGACAGCCATGTTTAAAACACGATTTCTCCTTCGTTAACCGTTGGATCAATGTGAAATTCGCGCTGTAGGTTCTTGGAACATGTGTCTTGGATCTCACCAAAGGGATCTTCGATCTGAGGTCTTATGAACGAGATATTATGAGTCAAAATTGGCTGCAGAGAGATGTCCTTTGGTTTTCTGATGTTCTTATTATGATATTAGGGTTTCTACAAACCCTAGGATCAGTTCTATAACAGAAAAACAAGAAGGTTTGTAAGTTTTGAGGTGCTATGATCTACTGTGTGAAGCTAAACGAAACGTGTGAGTTAAAGTCGATGGGGTCCCTAGGATGCCTTTATATCAAAGGTTTGTCCACTTGCTGATACAACCATTTATTCACCTGATTATTATATTCTTGCTAAAGAAAGAGATAGATCTTCTCAAAAATTCAGTTCTTTATTGTCTATAAAGTTCACGTGTGGTCCTAGGCTGTCTTATTATGTTCGTACAATGGCTTGAAACAACGCATAATTTTTCACGTGGGATAAAGAAGTAAAAGTAAAGATATTCCCAAAAGATAAGTGTTTCAAGTTATTCACATGGGAATAATACTTGCATGAAAAGGGACGTGATGTGGGTTGTTCAAGTAAAAGGTAACTACGTTTTATTTATGGAAGTAGATCTGATTTAATGGAAGTGAATGTAATTGTTGTTTGAATAAAAGAATGATGGGGACGTGACTTGTATAGCTTATGGACAAAGTAATTTGTATTCCTCATATATGTTGATCACGTGATGGGATAAAGCAAAAAGTTTCACGAGTGTTTTCTTTCACTTTTGAAATTATCGCTGCTATGGTTTGATCGACGAGAAATAATTCATCACATGATTGCAGCATGTGTGATTTATGGTCCCAAGTGTCATAGAAAACATGTGCTAGTTGTATTCCTACTTTGTAGGAATTACTGTTGGATGTATATCTTTGATATCTTTATCAAAATGTGTTGGTCTGGTAGGAAACAGAGTATATGCTTTCGAAGACGTTGACGTTTGTAATCGAGACACTGACAAGTTTAGGTCAGCCGCTGACAGAAGTAGACGCTAATAGGAATAAGTCAGACGCTGACAAAAGCGCTGACAGAATGATGTGTTGTCAGAGATATGTCAACACATACTGATGGGATCTTGGACAATTAAGGATCTCAGATAAAGGAAGAAAAGCTACTGTTTGGAAATTTGATTCGGTTTTGGCACACAAAAAGAGTTATTTACACGCAAAGGTACATGGAATCTCTATTTTTATTCAGAATATCGACTTGATATTTATGGCTCGGATATTTTTAAAAGGGATTAATGATTTTAATGCGAGTTGGCAACAATTTGTGAAGTAATTTATTGGATTTGATTATGTAATCGGGGTAGCCTTGTAAAAGAGTTATCCGTCTAAGTGCTTTTACATATGATATGAAGATTAAGATTCTTCATGAAGAAGTGTTGGCTTAAGGGGAAGAATTCCTATGATAAGTTTGATGTTCGAAGAAGATTTTCGCGAGTTTGTGTTCTATCATATCTTTAAAGATGGTGCCTAGTCAACATTATTCTTTAAAGGTAACTTGTTCATGCTTACACGATTGGTGACGAAGACTTGTCATAACACTTGAAGGAGTTACATTATCGTGCTCAGTGTCTCACAAAGGATGAGAATATTGACAAGAGATCGAGGTCTACTTATATTTAATCATCAGTATAAGTTCTTCATCACATGGATAGTGCAAGACATGGAACACAAGGTTGGGTTATTCTACTTCTACATCAAGAATATTATATTTGTTTTTCTTCAAGATTATTACATAGAGCCTACATTTGGAGAATCTTCAAGATTGCATACATTGTTTACTTCCCTGTTGATGTGACAAAAAGGGGAAGACATACATGCTACAATTGAGGGGAAGAAATTTGAAGATAATGTACAACTTACAAGAGATACACAAAGAGTTTTGCCGACATCAACTAGGGGAAGATAAAGCGTTGACAAGAAGAAGAAGTCAAGCGTTGATAGGTTGAAGACAAGCACTGATAGGAAGATATGGTCTACGCGTATTTTGTTTCTAGTTTCTTTCTAGTAAAGATAAGTTCAACATTGTATTTTCTATAATTATCTTTACCTAGAATAGTTGATGCGTAGACTCTTGTACAAGGCTTCTTATGTCTATAAAATAAGACCTTTAGGTTATGTTTGATAATAAGTTTTCATACATTAAACACTTTCATTGTAAGCAAGTTTGTTATTATCAATCAAGTGAAAGTTTGTTTTACATCTTTGTGTGTTCTTGTTTAAGTGTTAATTCCACATAACACTTAGATTACTCTATACATAAACAAAGTTTCTCTACGTGTATAACTTGATCTAATCTCGTATACACAAGCTTAATCGATCTAAGTTTGGGATCAACAAGTGGTATCAGAGCTTGTTGAGAAACTTTTGATCTTAAAGAACACAAAAACCCTAAAATCACCAAAACCCTAATTTTCACAAAACCCTAAAAACATCATGTCCAATCCAGAAGTAACCTCCTCCTCCTCAAACCACAACATCAAGATTCCCATGCTTGATGCAAACAATTTTGAGCTGTGGAAGTTCAACTTTGAGCAATATTTGGGGATCTATGACTACACTCTCTGGGAGATTATTGAATATGGAAACACATTCAATAAAGCTCAAAAGATTGCTAATGCCATCGCTACAAGATCAGCTGTTCAAGGATGTTCAGAAGAAGATAAGAAAGAAAAACCTAATGATGGTAGAGCCGTGTCTGCTGAAGACATAGCAAAGAAAAGGGTTGATATGAAAACCCTAAACATTCTGAAACTCTCCTTGGGACAAGAAAATCAGCACAAATACAGAGGTTAGGAGTCTGCAAAAGACCTTTGGGCAGCCCTTGAAGTTGCCTATGGTGGTAATGCTGATACAAAGGAAGAGAAGAAGAAGCAACTCATTCATGAGTATGCTGTTTTTAAGGCTCAACCTAATGAGAAGCTTAGTAGTGTGAGAAGCAGACTTCTTGACATTACAAGCAAGCTGTCCTTCGTGGGGACACAAGTTGGTGATATTGACATTATTGCCACTTTTCTTAAAAGCCTTGGTGATGCGTGGAAGATTAAGGCAAGATCTATACTTGCCAAAAACACTCACAAAAGTTCTACTTTTGATGATATCTACAACAAACTGAGGCTGTTGGAGAATGAAACTCTTTTAGAGCATGGAAGTAAGTCTACCAATAGTAACATGGCCTTCTTCTCACATAGTGAAGGTCAATTTGATCAGAAGGACTCATACATGCACCCAGTTACTGGATCAACATGTGTCAACGCTGGATCATATCCTGTCAATGCCTCACATTTAGACGCTGACACATACAAAATTGACTCTCCAAGAGTTAAGCCTGCTGGTTTGGATTTGGATACTGTGTGTGCATATATTGCTTCTTTGCCCAATGGTTCAGTGATTACATATGAGGACCTTGAGCAAATAAGTGATGAGCACTTGGAGGAGATGGATATAAATTGGAACATGGCTCTTGCAAGTATAAGAGCAAACAGGTGGAATAGAAGGTTTAAGAAGAAGATGACCTTTAATGCAAAGGACACTGCTGGATTTGATAAATCCAAGGTGGAGTGCTACAATTGTCATCGTATGGGGCACTTTATGAGGGAATGCAGATCTCCAAGAAGATCTGATGCTGGAAAACCCTCAAGCCAAATTGTTAAGGCTCAGGATCCTAAGGCCATGGTAGCAGTGCAAGAAATTGATGGTATTGGATGGGACTGGATCTATTTGGCTAAGGATGGGGAAGAGGATAAAGCTTTGGTTGCTGAGATAGAAGAAGAAGAGCATGTTCAATATGCTCTCATGGCACACTCCTCCTCTTCATCATATAATGAGGTATACGATGATGATTTTTGTAGTAAGGGTTGTCGTTTAAATACTGAAAAACTTAACAAAGAGGTTTTAAGATTGTTAAGTGATGTGAGTACTAAGAGTTGCAAGTTGTCTAACTATCAAATTGCTCTCACTCAAACTGAAAAGACAGTTGAGGAGTATAAGAAAATGGAGCTTGATCTAAAAGATAAAATAAATATCTTAAAACATGATTTAAATGCTAGTAATGATGTTAGAAACATCATGGAAAGGGTCAATGCTGAAATACAGGCTAAGTAGATGAGGCTATCAAGAATAAGGATAATGTTGATCTTAAAATTCAGAGATTTGATAAGGCCTCACAAACCCTAGGAGAATGTGTTAATTAACAGAGAGATCATAAGGACATGACTGGAATTGGGATGAAAGACTATATTGTTGTTCGGCCACCAGTTGGGGACTTCTATGGTGTCCAAAGAAAGGACTTATCTTGGACTGGTTTACCAGACTACCAAGAAGAGGAATTTATTCCACCACCAAGAGTCCTTACCCCAGTTGAAGAGTATAGACAAAAGTTGACTGACTTGAATGAATGGAAGAAAGCCAACCCTACCTTATTTGTCAAGGGTGGCAAGCTTTGTGATAGTCCAAATGAGTCAACCCCTATTAAAGTAATAAAACCAATCACTGGCAAGACTGTTGACCTTGGCTCAAACACTGTTAGAAAACCTAGCATTAAGTATGCAGAAATGTATAGGAATACTAGGTCACCTAAAAGCCAAGTTAGTGATAATGGAACAAGCTTCTTCTCTTCTAGACCTAGAGTTGTGTCTAGAAAAGCCTGTTACACTTGTGGTAGCTTCTCACATTTAGCATATAAGTGTGTCAACGCTTCCAAGGTCAACACTGTTAAAAGGTCAAACATTGTCAGACCCAAAACTTTTGTGGAGCAAAGTCCACAAGTTGTTAGACCAGCCCCATTCTTCACTAAAAGGTCTAACACTCATGGACAAAGACCATTTCAGAAGACCAATACTTGGTCTAATAGGCAATGGGTTTCTGTAGCAAACCCTAGGTTCAACGCTGACAAGGGTAATTTCAGCGTTGACAAGACCAAATCCAACGCTGACAGAAACGTTGCCAGACCTAAATATTTGCAACCACAGGGTAAGGGGTCTAAAGCTTCTTCTAGCTTGACATGGAGACCTAAGCAAGATCAAAACCCTAATTCTAATGGGATTTCTATGACCTGCAACAGATTTAATTATATTTCAAAGGTCATTACAAAACCAACTGGGGTTAACTGAGCATTTCATCCAAAAATGGATGAACAAGGGGTTGTTATAAGAACTAAGTCTGTTCTTGTTGAACAACCAGATGAATCCAAGTCTGCTCAGGCTTGGGTTTCCAGAAAACTAACTTGTTTTCTTTATGTGCAGCGCATTCAAAAGCAGGTAAATGATTATGGCTATTAGGATATTGGATGCTCTAGGCACATGACTGGGAAGGAAGATTATCTTACTAACTTCAGTCCCATTACGGATGGTGATAAAGTTCACTTTGGAGGCAGATATGGAACTATCACAGGCAAAGGAACTCTTCTCACCAAGAACTTGTGTTTTGAAAACGTGTTTCTGGTAAAAGAACTTGATTACAATCTTTTTAGTGTGTCACAAGTGTGTGATAACAAAAATAAAGTTCTTTTTACTGATACTGAATGCTTGGTGTTAAGCAAGGATTTTAAAATTCCAGATGAGAAATATATTGACTATAGAACACCTAGGCATAAAGACATTTATAATGTGAATCTTAATGGTATTAGGATGAATAATAATATGTCATGTTTTTATGCTAAAGCTTCAGGTGATGAGAGTAATCTATGGCACAGGAGACTAGGGCACATAAAATTTAAGAATATAAACAGACTTGTGAGACTTGGTTTGGTTGATGGTTTGCCTGAAAAGGCTTTCCACAATGACCACTCTTGTGTTGCATGCCTTAAAGGCAAGCAGCACAAGGTCTCATTTAAGTCTAAACAGGTGCACTCTAGTTCTAAACCACTTCACTTGCTGCATATGGACCTATTTGGTCCAACTAATATAGAGAGTTTGAATGGTAAATCATACTGCTTTGTCATCACAGATAACTTTTCTAGGTTTACTTGGACTTTTTTTTAGCTATGAAAAGTGACACTGCTGATACTTTAATTCGCTTTCTTACTCAGATAGAGAAGAAAACTGGTAATGAAGTTAAAATGCTTAGAAGTGATAATGGTGGTGAGTTTAGAAATAAGCTATTAGATGATTTTTGTCCCAAGAAAGGGATTACTAGGCAGTTTAGTGTTGCCAGAACCCCACAGCAAAATAGGGTTGCTGAGAGAAAGAATAGAACCCTAATTGAAGCAGCTAGGACTATGTTGGCTGATGCTTACTTTCCCATAGCTTTTTGGGCTGAGGCTGTGAATACAGCTTGATATGTTCAGAATAGAGCATTGGTCAATAAGATACATAACAAAACACCTTATGAGTTACTTTAGGGAAGGAAACCTAATATTGGTTTTCTTAAACCTTTTGGCTGTCATGTAGTTGTGTTGGATACTAGTGATGCCTTAGGTAAATTTAGTGCTAAAGGTGGTGAAGGCTATTTCATGGGTTATTCAGTGCTGAGTAAGGGATATAGGGTTTACCTTAAGAAGGAAAAATGTATACTTGAAAAAGTACATGTTAGGTTTTTAGAGAGTAAACCTAGTGATCCTGAAAGTGGTCCAAATTGGTTGTTTGACTTGGAACCTCTATCTAGGACTTTGAATTATATGCCTGTTACTAATCTAGACATTGTGAAGGTAACTTCAAATGTTGTGGAAGAACCATTTGTTGATGTTTCAGGTACACAGGTTAATTAAGAGGTTGGATCACACGCAGACAAGTCATCTCCCATACAAGAGTATGTCACTATTCCCATATGGACAGATGCTTTTGCTGCTGCTGCTGGAAAGGAAAATGGTGGTCCCCAAGTATCACCAGTTAACAACATGCATGGTCCTTCAGGCGTCGACAAAGGAAAATCTGGCGCTGACAGGACAAATTCAGGCGTTGATGGCTCAAACGTTGACAACACCATTTCAGGCGTTGATAACTCAAACGCTGACAACCTTGGTTCAGGCGTTGACAACTCTTTTGAGCATATTTTCTCTTCAAATTTTGAACAAGGTGAACCTTCAAACATAGGTGAAGAGGTTCATACTAATGTTGATGGAAGAGATCTGAAGAAGATATTGGCAACTTGGATGATGAGATTGAAGACAACAGACTTTTTGAGGGAGGAGTTCTTACTTCCACTATGAAGAATCACCCCACTTCTCAAATTATTGGAGATGTGATGTCTCCTGTTCAGACTAGAAGATCTCATCAGAGTCTTGGTAGATTTATTGCCAATATACACAAGAAGGTTGATACCCCTCTTATTCAAGCATGTTTGTTTGCCTGTTTTCTATCACAACAGGAACCCAAGAAGATTTTTGATGCTCTCAAAGAACCAAGTTGGGTGGAAGCAATGCAGGATGAGCTTCACCAATTTGCTATTCAGGATGTTTGGGAGCTGGTTGATTGTCCCAGATATGTCAGACCTATTGGGACAAGATGGGTTCTAAGAAACAAGAAAGATGAAAGAGGCATTGTGTTCAGAAACAAGGCACGTTTAGTGGCTCAGGGATATACACAAGAGGAAGCGATAGACTATGAGGAGGTCTTTGCACCAGTTGCAAGGATTGAGGCTATAAGGATATTTCTAGCCTATGCTTCCTGCATGGGCTTCACTGTCTATCAAATGGATGTGAAGAGTGCTTTCTTATATGGCACAATTGTTGAGGAGGTGTATGTTATGCAACCTCCTGGTTTTTAAGATCCAGAGAATCCAGACAAGGTATATAGAGTCAAGAAAGCTATGTATGGACTTCATCAAGCCCCAAGAGCATGGTATGGCACATTGTCCACCTATCTGGTGGAAAATGGATTCAAAAGGGGCACCATAGACCAGACAATATTTACAAAGAAGGCTGGTAAGGATGTCTTACTTGTTCAGGTTTATGTTGATGATATCATCTTTGGCTCCACCAATCCAAAGATGAGTGAAGACTTTTCCAAGATCATGAAATACAAATTCAAGATGAGTGCAATGGGGGAGATGAACTTCTTTCTAGGGTTACAAGTTCAACAGAAAGAATATGGTATCTTCATCTCTAAGGATAAATATGTGGCAGAGATCTTGAAGAAGATTGGATTTTCTCCACATGAAAAGATAGCTACTACTCCTATGGATAGAGAACACCCTTGGGGAAAAGTTAGAGATGGAAAAGATGTGGATGTCAGGCACTATAGATCAATGATTGGTTCATTGATGTATCTCACAGCCTCAAGACCTGACATCATGTTTGCTGTGTGTGCATGTGCACGCCATCAAGTGACTCCCAAAGAATGTCACCTTTATGTTGTCAAGAGAATCTTTAGGTACCTTAGATGTTATCCAGATCTTGGCTTGTGGTACCCAAAAGATTCACCATTGGAGCTTATTGCATATTCAGACAGTGACTATGGTGGTGATAAGTTTGATAGAAAATCCACAACTGGTGGATGTCAGTTTCTTGTGAGTAGGTTGATATCTTGGCAATGCAAGAAACAAACAGTGGTGGCCAATTCTACAACTGAAGCAGAGTATGTTGCTGCAGCTGCTTGTTGTGGACAAGTGTTATGGATTCAGAACCAGCTATTGGATTATGGGTATAATTTCATGCATACCAAGATTTTTGTTGACAATAACAGCACTTTATGCATTATTAAAAATCCTGTACATCATTCTAAAACAAAACACATAGAAATTAGACATCATTTTATAAGGGATTGTTTTGAAAAGGGTTTAATACAACCAGATAGGGTTGACACAAAAGAAAATATTTCTGATTTATTAACTAAACCTTTTGATGCTGGAAGGTTTCAATAATTAGTAACAAGTATTTGAATGATCAATCTCACATAATATGTGTTTTGGGGTCGTAATGTAAAAGTATGTACAGGATAATGCATTGTTATTGGTCTTTTGAAGTTAGATTTTCCACTATATTTTTCTAACGCTGACAAAGGTTGCCTTAACGCTGACAAGTGTTATCGTGGCGTTGTCAGCAACATTGTTAGTTTTGTGGTTTTTAATCTAAATGTGCAGGTGGTGTTAGCATTATACCATTGGATACAGAGTTGCTTATGGATCCTTGGAGAATCACTTGAGCATGTTTTTATTTATGGATGATGGTTGGAATTCATATTCCTATCTTGACATAAATTTTTTTATGTTCATGCATATTTTTGGGCAACATATGTATCACAGTTTAAGGGGAGGTTTTAGGAACCTTTAGGACTTTTGGGTATTCTTATAATACTCTTATCACAATTCTAGATTGTGTCCACAGGTGAGTATGAGTTAGTTTTACTAAATCATGAGGCACTGTAGCATGCAAAGTTGATATACTATGCATGCTGCCAAGACATTTTTGGCCTAGAATTGGTTGTGGTATGTTAGGAGGCTTGGGAATGATTTTATCATGGGTTTACCTGGGAGTTACAAGGAACTTTATGAGATAACTTAGTTGTTAAGAGTTTTGGTTAGCAAGGGACACTAGAGGACTGTTATGTCTATCTTGCATAAGCAAATGTGCATAACTAGACAGTGCTTGCCGCCCTATAATAATTATCAACTTATAGGTTATCTTCACTAGGATAAATTACTTTGTTAAAGTCCTTTTTCATTTTTATTACTTTTATTTTTGGACGCTGACAAGTATTTTTCCAAGCGTTGTTACAACCAATTTGGACGCTGACATGGTTTTGGCAAACGTTGACAAGAATATAGCCGTTGGGCGTTGATAGGTTATTTTTGACCGTTGACACTCATTGGGACCTACCCAGTTGTTACGTTTTGACGAATTTTGGGGCCGTAATTTTGGGAGCAGATAACTTTTAATTAATGCATGAGATAACTTATTTTCTTTTCAATATTTTCATCATTATATTTTGAAAATAGTTGCCTCATTTTTTACCAATCACATGCACCTATCTCTCCTATATATTTGGCTCCTATTTTTAAACAGGGTACCTCATATTCTTGTCTAACAATTTTCTCCTATGATTCATCTTTCTAAATATTCACAAACAACTTTCTTCTACAATGACACCAATATTTAAACCAAGTGATTTGGTATTGGGATTCAGGAGTCAACACAACATGATTGCATATTTGGACGCTGATGACACTCTGTTTCCACAATACACCCAGATGGTGGCGTATTTGAATGCATCCCCAATTAGGTATGCTCTTTCTCATCCTCCTCTCATCTCTGTCACACATATTAAGCAGTTTTGGAACACTGTCAGTTCCTCAACAGTTAATAATGTGACTACATTATCATCTATTGTTCATGGGCATACATGGGTGGTTACTGAAGCCTTGGTTCGCCAGGCTTTGCATCTTGATGACGCAGATGGTATAACCACCCTTCCCATTCATGAAATAGAACAAGGACTAAGGGCTTTGGGGTATCCTTTCCCTGATGAGGGCACTTTAAACAAATATCATAAACAAGAGTTTCCCTCAGCCTGGAAATACCTCATACATGTCATCTTACAATGTTTGAGTCCCAAGTGTACTGCACACAATGTAATTAATAGATCAATTGCTAGTGCAATTTGTGCATTGCAACTGGGCAAAAGTTTAATTATTCTAAAATGATTTTTGATGGCATGTGTAAAAACAAAGGGAATAAGATGACTTTGGCTTATCCTAGATTTTTACAAATGGTTTTTGATGTGCAAAAGTACTGCACAAGGGATCATGATGACTTTTATGAGATCCCTGTGCAAAATAAAGCTATTTTTACCAAGATGAATTCACCCCCTCACCGTGACTTACCCCTCACTCCCGTTATGCTTGCTGTTATTGCAGCAGGACAACCCCAACCAGACCCTCAACCACAACTTGACCCAATACCAGAACCTTTGCCTTCACCTCAACACATGGAAATTGACCAACAACCCTTTGACGCTGACACATTAAATTTTGGCGTTGATACAAGTAATCCAAACGTTGACACATTTCCTTCACAGACCCAAACACCCCTTAACCTTCCAACATCCACCCAATCCACATCATCTTCTACTCCACCACAATATAGGTTGCAAAAACACCAAAGGACTACTGGAGCGTTCTCATCTAGTGGTCCTAGCCATGTAGCAGAGAGAATCACCACCACAAGTGTGGTTGGTGCTATGGATGAGGCTGGGACTATTGGTTCTGGTTTAGATGTAGGCCAAGACAGTCCTAACATCTTTAAGACCTCATCCATGCCCCATGAATCTAACTTGGGAGGTCAAATACCCATTTTAGAGGAGGGCAGATTAGAACCATACACATTGATGGAATTGATGGCTGTCCGCATTAGCTTGCAAAAGCAAAATGCAGACTTTGTACAAATTGTCAGTACACAAGGCCTTGAACTCAAGCAATTGAGGGAGAGGATTGTCATTTTGGAGCATGCTAGCACAAGGCGTGGGATGGAGGAATCTTCCAAAGGGGAGGATGAGCAGATTAATGTGAGTGATAAGGGCTCACATGATGGTGAATCTTTGGGTGTTGCTGAAGCCCTCACTGAATTGAAGAAGCAACCAGGTTTTGACACATCTCTGGTAACTCCTACCAATTTAGACATGTCTTTTACAGCTATGTTGGAGCAAATTACAAGAGGCGCTGAGACAAGTAATTTGGGTGTTGACAAGCAAAATCTGAACGCTGACACACCAAGCGTTGGCATGAGAAAATTGGGCGCTGACACAAGGAATTTGAGCGTTGACAGACCTGCAAATGAAGTTGTATTCCAGTCATCAGCTATCATCAAAGAAGTATCTTCATAGGTATAACCATCATCCTTACCCATCATTGATCAGTTAGATAAGGGTAAAGGAATTATGGTAGAAGTAGAAGTTCCAAAGGATGCAGTACAGGTAAAGTTTGATAGAAGGTTGGCTGCACAACTTGTGGAACAAGAAAGAAAGAAGGTTGGTGAATCACCATTTGTTGTCACTTCAGAGGAACAAGAAGGAAGTGATGAAGCCAGTTCAGATTCAAGTGTGATGATAATTGAGCAACCTGAGAGACTTGAATATGGTGATGATTTGGCAAGAGAGAAGCTTAGAGAGTTGAAATTGCAAGTAGATTTTGATATGCCAGAAGTTGTTCAGATGTACCATGCTTGGGAGGATAGGTGTATGGAGAATCCAGATTTGACTATTTCAGACCAAATATGGGGTTTGGAGATTCTTCTAAGAGTACAAAAAGACTGCAAGGTAATTCTGAAACACAAAGCTAGCAATGTTCTCTCCATGCTAAAGAGGGATAGAAGGAAGTTGTACTACATTCTACTCAGATGTCATGGAACCGGATGGACCTATAAGAAATTGTTGGGAGTATCCTTTGAAGATTTGGAGTACAAGGCTTATCCCATTTGGGCAAAAGTGCAGGAAATGAATACTATCAGACTTCTTTTAGATGAAAGGAAACAAGAACTTGTAGAAGAGATGGAGCTTAAGAAGACAATGATTGTTCCTAGACCTTTGAAGAAGGGAGTTCCTCTTGAGATTCCTAAAGATATGGATAGATTGAAGCCTAGTGAAGCTGTTATAAAAAGGAACATCAAGCTCTCACCATTGGAAGCTTCAGATATGTTACAAGTGTTACCTCTTGATGCCAGAAACCCTATTATAAGCTATGAAGAAGATGAAAGTGGGTTTTGGAAGATTGGCAGGTATGGGAAAGAGGTACAAACTTTTACTACACTTATATCTCTCTTTGCAAGTGTTGATAGAGAAGACTTGGTAGACCTTTGGAGGTTGTTGGAGGCCAAATATGAGACTGAAGCTCCTACTTCAGTCAATGGAATAAAACTTTGGTCCACAATCAAGAGAATGTGTCGACCAACAGAAGAAGATCCTGCTGTTTGGAAGGATCTTGAGGGTCTCAGTGGTCTTCAATGGCGTTTGTATTCAGCTGCTGGTGTATATTATTTGAGCTCTACAAAGTTTGCTGAGTATCTTCTTGTAGATGGTCAGTATCCAATGTCCAAAGAAGTTTTGGAAAAGATGAAGACAACACAGCTGGAGATTGACTATTCAAGTGACGTGGCCAAAGATTTGATTAGGCATGTTTATTACCAATATGATAAGCTGGTTGTAAGATTCCTCCTAGTTCTTAATTTTTTATTCAGAAACTTGATTACTAGAGTAGATATCAAGTTTAGGGGAGGATTGTTGGGAATAAAATGTAGCTAGTCCACTTGAGCGCTGACAAGAGGAAAACAAGCGTTGATAGGAAGAAAACAAACGCTGACAGATCAAGCGTTGACAAGAAGAAGTCAAGCGTTGATTGGTTGAAGACAAGCACTGATAGGAAGATATGGTCTACGCATATTTTGTTTCTAGTTTGTTTCTAGTAAAGATAAGTTCAACATTGTATTTTATATATTTATCTTTACCTAGAATAGTTGATACGTAGACTCTTGTACAAGGCTTGTTATGTCTATAAAAGAAGACCTTTAGGTTATGTTTGATAATAAGTTTTCATACGTTAAACACTTTCATTGTAAGCAAGTTTGTTATTATCAATCAAGTGAAAGTTTGTTTTACATCTTTGTGTGTTCTTGTTTAAGTGTTAATTCCGCATAACACTTAGATTATTTTATACATAAACAAAGTTTCTCTACGTGTATAACTTGATCTAATCTCGTATACACAAGCTTAATCGATCTAAGTTTGGGATCAACAGTGCTATGAGTGTGGAGCACCAGGACACGTGAGACAAGGTTGTCCTAAGCGGGCCAACCAGAACAAGAACAGTGGAGGAGCTTCGTCCAGAGTGTACGTGGTCGGCAATGCCAAAGCCAACCCCAATTCTAATGTTGTTATTGGTACGTTCCTACTAAACAATCGTTATGCATATGTTTTGTTTGATACTGGAGCAGACCAAAGTTTTATATCTACTAAATTTAGCCAAGTACTAGAAGTTGTTCCTACAAGCTTAGATCAACGTTACTCCGTAGAATTAGCTGACGGTAAAACTGTAGATGCTGACACTATCATTAGAGGTTGTACCTTAAATCTTTCCAAACATCCGTTCAACATTGACCTTATCCCCTTAAACCTTGGTAGTTTTGATGTTATTATTGGTATGGACTGGTTAGCGAGATACCGCACAGTCATTGTCTGTGACGAAAAACTAGTCTGTATCCCATGGGGAAACGAAACTTTAATCATTCGAGGAGACGGTAATACCGACCTCACTGACACTAGACTTAGTGTTATCTCTTGCACTAAAGCTCAGAAATATTTGTTGAGAGGATGTCCTATATTCTTGGCCCATATTTCTCAAACAGATGAAGAGGACAAGCCCGAGAAGAAACAAATCAAGGACGTACCCATTGTCCGAGATTTTCCAGAAGTATTTCCTGATGAGTTGCCATGCTACCACCGACCCGACAAGTGGAATTTCAAATCGACTTGATTCCCGGAGCTGCACCTGTGGCCAAAGCTCCATACCGGTTGGCACCATCAGAAATGAAAGAACTAGCTGAACAACTCCAGGAACTATCTGACAAAGGATTTATTTGACCCAGTTCCTCACCATGGGGAGCTCCTGTGTTATTTGTCAAAAAGAAAGACGGTTCTTTTCGAATGTGCATTGATTACAAAGAACTGAATAAGCTAACTGTGAAGAATCGTTATACGCTTCCTCGCATTGACGACCTATTTGACCAACTGCAAGGGTCAAGTATGTATTCCAAGATCGACTTGAGATCTGGATACCATCAGCTACGGGTCAGGGAGGAAGATATTCCAAAAACAGCTTTTAGAACCCGTTACGTTCATTACGAATTCCAGGTTATGCCATTTGGGTTGACCAATGCACCAGCTATTTTCATGGACCTTATGAACCGCATGTGCATACCCTACCTGGATAAATTCGTGATAGTCTTCATTGACGATATACTCATTTATTCCAAGAATGAACAAGAACACGGTGAACATCTTACACAAGTACTAAAGGTACTCAAGGAGGAGCAGCTCTATGCTAAATTCTCCAAGTGTGAATTTTGGATTCCCAGAGTGCAATTCCTCGGTCATGTCATCGATTGTGATGGTATTCACGTAGATCCAGCAAAGGTCGAATCTGTCAAGGATTGGGTAGCTCCTAAATCACCGACATAGATCCGCCAATTTCTAGGCCTCGCCGGGTACTACCGCAGATTCATTGAAGATTTTTCCAAGATATCCAAGCCAATGACCAAACTCACACAGAAAGGAATAAAGTTCGATTGGGGAGAGAAGGAAGAATCAGCTTTTAAACTGATCAAGCAGAAGTTGTGTAGTGCACCTATATTAGCCTTGCCTGAAGGCAACGATGATTTCGTTGTATACTGTGATACTTCATATAAAGGTTTAGGAGCAGTATTGATGCATAGGATGAAAGTGATTGCCTACGCTTCAAGACAACTGAAGAAGCATGAGAAGAATTACACCACTCACGATCTAGAACTTGGATCTGTAGTTTTTGCTTTCAAAATCTGGAGACATTACCTATACGGAACAAAGTGCACAGTGCATACCGACCATAAAAGTTTGCAACATATATTGGATCAAAAGGAACTGAACATGAGACAACACCGCTGGATTGAGTTGTTGAGTGACTACGACTGCAAGATCAAATACCACCACGGTAAAGCAAATGTGGTTGCTGATGCTTTAAGTCGTAAGGAAACGGACCCTCCTATGAGAGTTCAGGCATTAGTTATGACGATCAGTTTGGATCTACCCAAACAGATTTTGGAAGCTCAGACTCAAGCCCAATTACCTGAAAACCTCGTGAAAGAAGATGTAGGGGGAATGCTCGAAACCGACCTTAGTAAGGAGAAGCTAGAACCAAGAGCAGATGGAACCCTATACCTTCACGGACGAAGTTGGTTACCTTGCCATGGAAATTTGAGGAACGTGATCATGCACGAGTCTCATAAGTCTAAATATTCTATACATCCTGGATCTGAAAAGATGTATCATGATGTGAAGAAATTATACTGGTGGCCGAATATGAAAGCCGACATCGCCACCTACGTGCAGAAGTGTTTGACATGTTCACGTGTCAAGACTGAACACCAGAGACCATCGTGTTTACTTGTACAACCCGAGATACCGAAATGGAAGTGGGACAACATCACCATGGACTTTGTCACCAAACTTCCAAAGTCATCCCACGGTTACGATACTATCTGGGTAATCGTCGATCGACTCACCAAGTCCGCTCATTTCCTGCCAATTAGGGAGAACGATTCCCTTGCAAGACTAGCAAAAACGTACCTGAAGGAGATTGTGACCAAACACGGGATACCAGTGTCGATAATTTGTGATCGAGACGGTAGGTTCACATCAAACTTTTGGAAGGCTTTCCAACGAGCCTTAGGTACCAATTTAGACACGAGCACTCCTTATCATCCATAGACTGATGGTCAAAGTGAACGAACCATCCAGACTCTAGAGGACATGCTACGAGCATGTGTGATTGATTTTGGAAATGGATGGGTTGACCACATTCCTTTAGTGGAATTCTCCTACAACAACAGTTATCACGCCAGTATTAAGGCTGCCCCTTTTGAAGCACTGTACGGTCGCAAATGCCGTTCACCCGTGTGCTGGGCAGAAGTAGGTGAATTTCAGCTCACTGGACCAGAACTAATCCAGGAGACTACAGACAAGATCGTCCTCATTAAGCAAAGAATTCAAGCTGCTCGCGAACGACAAAAGAGCTACGCGGACCTGAAACGCAAACCTATGCAATTTGAAGTAGGTGACCGTGTTATGCTCAAGGTATCACCTTGGAAGGGTGTTGTACGTTTTGGCAAATGTGGAAAACGGAATCCACGTTACGTTGGCCCTTTCAAAGTAATAGCCAGGATCGGGGAAGTAGCTTATCGTTTAGAGTTACCCCAGCAACTGAGTCGGTACACTCTACCTTTCATGTGTTTAACCTGAAGAAGTGCTATGCTGAAGAACCATTGGCTATGCCATTGGAGGGAGTTCAGTTTGACGACAAACTCCAGTTCATAGAAGAACCAGTAGAAATCATGGAAAGGATAGTTAAGAAATTGAAACGCAGTCGCATCCCGTTGGTCAAAGTACGTTGGAACTCTTGGAGAGGCCCTAAGTTCACTTGGGAACGAGAAGAATCATTCAAAACCATGTACCCACACTTGTTCACCTGACCAATGACTTCATCCTAAGCTTTGAGGACAAAGCTAAAATAACGGGATGGTGCTGTAAAACCTATGATTTTACCTTATTGACTTTGTCAACTATTGTACTCTTTATTTTTGGAATCTATATAATTCCACTTTTATATGACTTATTATTAATCATATACCTTTTGTCATACTACCTTTCATATTTATTTTATATTTATATGGACCTTTAGTCATTTTTGACTACTCTGGCAACTGACTGACCACCTGAATGAACAAGGACTCATCACCTCAGTACATATTTTGAGATAAACTGTAACCTTACTTAATTTAATTATTAAGTACTTGGACTTATTTATATATGTATATATTTACATATATTTCATAATAGGAAGAAACACCTAACACCTTAAAACAATGTACATTATTTTACATTGTCATTTATTTACTTTATTTTAGTAAAATAATTATAATGATGTATTCATTATATACTTTCACTAAATTACCTAAAGCTTCAACTAAAATACCTATAACTTAACAAATTCCTACAATAATATACAAGAACCATTATTCTCATACAACACTTGATAAAAATTATCAGAAACCTTCCCACATGCATGTATATGCCGTGTATGTATACACATACTTACACATTCATAATTATTTTGCTAACTTACAAGTATAATCATGTACACTCCACTACTACACTATAGCTTAGGCTTAAACCATTCTTTCTTACACATTCATACTATACTACTTACACACACCATACATAACACTATGCAAGACTTTTCTTGTCCCCTTTTGACCTCAAAACACACGGCAACTCTTTGCTACTTGAGAGGGAAAAGTCCATTTTGCTATTTTAAGCATGTGTGGGAAAGGAAACAAGTATATCCCAACCAAATCACAAAACATATCTAGGTAAGATTCATTGTACAAACAAAGATCACATAAGGATCCTCTCTTTCTTCATAAGCCGAAACATACACACACTTGCCAACACAAAAACATTTTAAAACTAAATCTCACTTCACTCTCTCTGTCAACCTACGGTTTATATACTTTCCACCATTAACAAAACCTTCAAGCTCATTTATTAGGTCACCTCCTACTTGAATGCTAATCATTGGTTCATTCCTACAAGTATCTTGATCTCCAAAACAAGAAAATAAGCCCTAGAAGCTCCGTTGAAGACACGGCTTGTTTTTGGCTACTAGAACCACCATTGTTGAAGCTTAGCTCTTATTCCTACTCATTCTCCTATCCACTCCTAAACCTATCTAAACAAGTAAGTCAAACTTAAAACCTATCTTTCAATATATTTACTTTCATTCACATTAACATACACATGGTTATTTTTAGTAAACTTAATGTTGAAACAAAAATATGAAACTCTAGACCTAATATAGGTCACGGCTTAATATATTTCATGAGCTCAAATGATGAAAAACCTTAATAACCATGATGAACATGACACTATGAACTAGTTAAACTTGAAGATCTATGAAAAACATGTCCATGCATATATTGGACGTGGGTTTTAACCCCATGGTTCAATATGGGTTAAGCTTGTAATGTTTAAATGTGACTAGAAATATTAAATCTATAATTATAGTTGCCTTAAAATGATAAGCTCACTATTTATGCCTTATAAGATTTAGTTTTAAGCTCACTATAATAAACTTGCCTAAATAGACTTTATTATTACTAAATAATATGTTATAAAACTTTTGGTGTCAAAAATATAACTTTATAAAGTTTCGGGTTGAAAACATAAATCTATAAATGTTTTGGACTAAAATGGTAGATCTATGAAACTTTGGGTTAAAAAGGGAAAATAAAACTTTCGGGTTAATATTGTAATTTTTCTAAGTGAAGGGATCTAAATGAACAAGTATACAAACTCATTTTTCCAAAAAGATAAACATAAGGGCTATTTTTGTAATATGCCGTGAGTTGAGGGTGGTGTTTTGACACTATCCGAAACTTCAACTTAACAAAAAGGACTTGAAATTACTAAGGCGTTAGGGTAATTTATGTAACTTAATAAAAACCTAGGGATCCTTTTTGCCATTTTCCGAAACCTAATACAAGCCCTAGGGACCTATTTTGCCAAGTTAGCAAACTTTAGCAAGCCCTAGATAAACCCTAGGGTTGATTTTTGGCTTAAGCCGAAACTTATATAAGCTTTGGGGGGCATTTGTGAAACTTATAATAAACTTAATATAAGTCGAATATAATGAAACATTTACAAACCCTAGTTACACGTGTAACTAGGGAGGGACCAATATTGTAATTACTAGAAATATTAGAAACCCTAGGGGTATGAAAGTAATTTAACCGCGGGTAATTATATAAGTAGAGGGACTAAAACGCAAATTATACAAAGTATAACGAACCCTAAAATTACTATATATTTATACCCGATATTTAAGACGTAAAACTTAAATAAACAAAACGTCCGTTATTTTTCCAAACTTATAATTTAATAATTATAAACACTAAGGAAACGTGGAATTTAATTAACATGTTATACGTTCTATAAACCTTATTTATATATTATATAAATTAAAAATGCTTAATTTATAAAAAAATAAATATATAAATTATATTTATTTTCTATTACTTTAAATATATATAAAACTGCCTTTTATAAATATTTAAATTATTTTATAAACAATATAAGTACAAGAATATTAATTAAATAGATTAATTAATTTAACCTTATTATTTATTTTATACTTAAAATAAATACTACTATAACTTGTACAACGATGAACTAAAATACAATTATCATAATAAAATGCTTAAAACCAGTATAAGCATGCACAGATTTATTCTGAAACTTTTATGCATTATATTATGCATTTACTGAGACCTTATAATTATTTAGGTCATTGACTATATCGTGAGCATCATATCAGATTTATCTATTGACGTATTGATGTACTATTGAGGTGAGTTCATGGCCCCACTTTATATATTGACAAACTATTAAATCTTTTAATGGGGAAGAAAACATGCAACATATTTTATTTTATGGACAAGAATTGAACAGTGAAACCTTTGATTACATTGCCTATTGTAGATGAACCCTCATGACCCGTGCATCTGAAACTGTTAGAATTATTGAATTACCTGAATGTTATAAATAGATCTATTTAGGATTGGCCGTCCCCATCTGGGTGAGTCATGCTCACTGTGCCTAGGCCAGGACAACAGATGTTTCACATGTCAGCACTTATTATTTTTATGGGTGCCTTTTTATAAGGCGAAGGGTCCTTATTTGTTAAGGACTTAACTGTCAAGTCGCAGTTTCAGGCAATATGGGAATGTAATTACTTTTAAGTATTGATGCTTTGTGCATTACTACTTCAGTGAATGTTTATTGTCCAAACTTATTTTATTAAACCTGTGAATTCACCAACTTTATGTTGACTCTCTAAGCATGTTTTCTCAGGAAACTGAAGCAGGTAATGGTGTGCATGGAGTCAAGCATCATGATAGGCTGCATTTATAGAGCTCATCTGGGGTTTTATAAACTGGGGAATAATTCAAACTGTTGAACAATGTTTAAGACTATTTTAATACTATTTTCACTTTTATCCATGTAATAAATGTAATGATAATCTTTTATCTGTCGCTCTATACGCTATCTGCTGTTGATCCACCTACGTGACACCCAAATATTATTTCTGCTGCATTTGACTCAATTTGGGGGTGTCACATGTGTCATTGGTCAAGAGATTTTCGAAAAGTCTTTGATGAAACGACGATAAAAGCCCGTGTGTCCTAGGAAACTCCTAACTCCCTTAACGGTTTTGGGATGAGGTAACTTGGCGATGACGTCTATCTTAGCTTTATCAACCTCAATCCCCGCTTTCGAGACCTTGTGCCCTAACACGATTTCTTGTTTACACATAGAATGATATATTTCCCAATTAAGCACAAGGTTGGTTTCTTCATAACGTTTTAACATTTGCTCAAGATTAGATAAACACGACGTGAACGAATTGCCAAACACCGAAAAGTCATCCATAAATACTTCCATCGACTTCTCGATCATATCATGAAAAATATCCATCATACACCGTTGAAACGTACCCGGTGCATTACAAAGTCCGAAAGGCATTCTACGATAAGCAAACATTCCATAAGGATACGTAAACGTAGTTTTCTCTTGATCACGAGGGTCGATAGGGATTTGAATGTAACCGGAAAAACCATCTAAAAAGCAATAGAATTCATTTCCCGCGAGTCGCTCCAACATTTGATCCATGAAGGGCAAAGGAAAGTGGTCTTTACAAGTGGCGTCATTTAACTTTCGGTAGTCAATACACACCCTCCAACCGGTCACAACACGAGTGGGAATTAAATCGTTGTTTTCATTGGATACAACGGTCATTCCTCCATTTTTAGGGACACAGTGGATTGGGCTCACCCATGGGCTATCGGAGATAGGATAAATCATTCCCGCGTCAAGGAGTTTTAAGACTTCCTTTTTGATGACATCATGAATTTTTAGGTTTACCCTTCTTTGACTTTGAATTGCGGGTTTGTAGTCCTCCTCCATTAAAATATTGTGAGTATAAAATTTTGGGTCAATACCCTTAATGTCAAAAATTTTCCACGCAATTGCCCCTTTATGAGCTTTAAGAACTTTCAAAAGTGCAGTTTTTTCATCATTGGAAAGATCTTTTGAAATAATAACCAGCAACTTGTCATCACCTTCCAAGAATGCGTATTCAAGGTGAGATAGAAGATCTTTCAATTCAAGGATAGGTGGTTCCTCGATTGAAGATTTTTGTTCAACACTCATAACTTCCATCGGCGGAAGAAATGGTGGAATAGAAGTATCATTACCAATAATCATCTCATATTCATTGTCGATTTCATTTGAAGTAAAATTGCCTCCTTGGAATGGAGTGAGATTTGGTGTAGAATTAGCAAGAATCGGATCCAAAATAGTGGGATTGCCACTTGACGAACTATCGGAAAAACCTAACACTTCTTGTGAAAACTCATCGCAAACCACATCAACTAAGTCAATGTGATTGATGGTAGTGATTGCATAAACATGAGAAGGTGTCGAGTTTTGAGTAGCGTTTATAACAAGTTCCTCTTCGTTGAATCTCAAAGTAATAGTTCTTGCATGAACGTCGATAAGCGATCTCGAGGTGTCTAAAAATGGACGACCTAAAAATAGAGGAACTTGAGGATCCGCGGGGATGTCAACTACTATAAAATCAACGGGATAGTAGAACTTCCCCACTTTCACGAAAACATCCTCGATTACTCCACATGCTAAAATCGTAGAATGATCGGCCATCTCGATTGACATGTTCGAAGGAGTAAGAGCCGGAAGCAAAAGCGATTTCCAAATGGAAAATGGCATCAAATTATTGCTCGCACCAAGATCGGCCAAGGCGAGGCATTCTTTCATATCTTGTATATCACAAGGAATGAGAAACTTCCTGGGGTCACCAACTTTATCCGGTATGCGGTTAAGATAAACCGAAGAACAATTAGCAAGCTTTGAAAGCTTTTCCTTATCATTCATCATACTTTTGAAAGTGGAAGCATAACGAGGCATGTATAACAACGCGTCCGCTATACTTACATCAAAATGAACTTGTTGAAACATTTTTATAAAAAGCTCGATTTGTTGTTTGTTACGTTCTTGCGTTTTCTCTTTGTTTCGTCTCGAAGGGTAAGGTAAGGGTGGTGTGGGTTGGGCATTAGGAAACAGCCTTGGAATCTCGGGTTCCATAATGGGTATTGGTTAAACCGTAGGTGTGATATGAGCGGTACTTCGTAGGCTTGTGATATGCTCCTTTTCGACCATCACCTCGGGCTCTTCTCGATTTCCTTCTCCGTAGAAGTACTTGGACGAGAGATTGGTTCCTTAAATGTTTTACCAGTACGAGTAGTAATAACCTTCATTTCTCCCTTCGGGTTTGCAATGGTATCACTAGGAAGACCACCCGAGGAAGAGGGTTTACACATGATTGCTTCAAAAATTTTTGCCATTCAGTCTTCAAATTTTGATTGCCTAGCATCCGCTTTTAATAACTCTTGCTTAATCTCATGTTGACCTTGTTCCATTTTTGTTGATTTTGTTGAAGACGTTGAACGTTTCCTTCGATTTTGTTAGCATGAGTTTTCAATTCATTAGCAAGTTCATTTTTAAGATCGTTTTTCAACTCGGATCTTAAGCTAATCATCTCACGTCGCATGTTATCAAACTTAGCATCGTTTGCTTTTGCATAGTCCAAAAATTCTCCATTAAGATTTTTAGTGTGAGCTTTTTGAAAACCTTATGTAGTGTTTTGAAAATCACAGTTTTGGTTTTGATTTGAAACTTGTCCATTCCCACTTTCGTAATTCCCTTTGTTATAGTTACGTGAATTGCCTTGATAACCACCATTTTGATTGTTGTTTCGATAGTTGTTAGCATTTTGATTTTGTGGACCTTGATTTGGGCGGGAACCTTGGTCGTTTTGGTTGTAAGTTCCCGTTGCTACATATGCACTCGAAGTGTTACCACCGGCGGTAATGCACTCGGAAAGATCATGAGCTCCACCACAAGATAAACAACTATTTTCAACCGCTTTAACCGATACGGTTTTCAAAGCATCTTGTGCTTTCCAATGTGTCATAAGCGTCGAAAACCTATCGAAAAACCAATTTTCCTCATTTGCTTCATCCTGTAAGGCATTAATGTTACGAGACGATGACGATGAACCCATATTGGCAACACTCGGTGTGTTTCGAGGGTTATAAACCTTAGATCTATTATCGATAATCTTTAAAGCCTCATCGGTCGTTTTGCACAAAAACTTTCACCCACGGCGGCATTCAAATAATCTCGTTCATGATCATTAAGCCCATTGTAAAAAGTATCTATTTGATGCAATTCCGAAAAATCATGGTGTGGACATTCATCTAACATTTCCTTAAATCGTTCCCATGCCATTGAAAAACTTTCACTATTACGTTGTGTAAACCTTGAAATCTCATTTTTCAAATGTGTTGTTTTATATGGTGGAAAAAATTGGTTCACAAACTTAGAAACGAGATCACCCCATGTTAAAATCGAATTTGGCAGTCCATCCAACGAGTATGGAAACAACATCATCTTATTGGCGTCATGCAGAACATCATTAAACTTGCTTGTCGCGGTGAGACGATTAAAATTCCTTATGTGATAATGCGGGTTGTCTTTTCATGACCTCTAAACTTGTTTTCTTGTAACATCGACATTAAACCCGTCTTAATCTTGAAATTCTCCGCAAGGATGCGGGAATCACAATAGCTTCTCCAAAACCCTCGGTGGGTGCTTGAAGCAACTCCATCATAGTACGATTAGCCATGACGACTATTGGTTCTACAACGGGTTCGACAATTGGAGTTTGTTCTTCAATCAAATTTCCTTGACTTTGACGACGTTTACGAGCTCGTTTTGCTTGATTACGAGTTAGCATAAACTTGACGTAGAATGGGAGGTGAGCAAAGAAGATTCTTTTGGGTGTTTTATGGATTTTCATTTTTTTGTGTTTTTTATTGTTTTTAAATTTTTTGGATATTGTGTGTATTTGTAGACAACAATCTACCAAATCTCTCCTCGAATCAAACTCTTGATTAAAGAAGCCTCAAAAGAAAGAAAACGATCACATGGAGTGAATGCCTTCGAATGACTTTAGAACTTTGGTGAAAACCAAATTGTTCAAGAGGGTTTAATCACAAAGAAACCAAACAAATATATATGATACGTAATAATACTTTCGGGCGGCAAAACCCTCTATTAGCTTTCAATCTCAAAATACTCACAAGCAAGCGGAGAAACGAGGCGGCGCGAAGCACTTAAGAGCCTTTTTCTTTAGGGTATATTTTATAATACCCGCCTTATACCCACCTTATAGTTTGTATTTTTCAAAATCGAGCTTCACGAAAGTATTTATCTATTTTTGCCTTTTTCTTTTTGTTTGAGATTCGAATACAATAATAAGGAGATCAAATCCCAATTAAGGTTGTGTTTGCACAGTTTTGGAGATATTTTGTATTTGTTGTGTGTTAGAAATACGTTTTAACGTATAATAGAAGTATCGGTCACTCCACAATATTATTTATGTTTGTAATAGCTCGTAGTTAATAGTTACTTATTAAGTTAAGTAAGAACCGGTCCATGGGATTGTCATGGGCCGGCCCAAGTCCACAAAAGGCTTGGAAGTATAAATACCCCTTTCCTCCTTGGAAAGGGGTTGGTTGTTGTTCACTTTGTGCTTTCACTTAATAAAAATACACATAGTTTTCTCTCACTTTCTCTCTCTAGTTTCTCTCTCTAGAAAACATCAACCCACTTCATAGATTCATAGGTTATCAAGATTCTACATTTGGTATCAAGAGCTATGGGGTGATTTAAGGTAATGATTTGTGTGGTTTTTTAGTTTTTGATTGTATTAGTGTCCTTTAAGAAGATCCATCTTGATTCTTGGTGTTTTTGGTGTTTTTGTGATTGGGATTAGTAGATAAGTATTAGTTTTTACTTATTATTGTAGAAATCACAAAACTTTTTGGGTTATTTGGTAAAAATCTGGGCTTAATCATCATTTTTGATCGACTGTTCATACCACGTACAAGTTACTGTTTCCCAGAAAAAGTTCCGGATCAACCAAAACATCCGAACCAAAAAGTTCCCGATCAACCAAAACATCCGAACCAAAAAGTTCCGGATCAACCAAAACATCCGAACCAAAAAGTTCCGGATCAACCAAAACATCCGAACCAAAAAGTTCCGAACCAAAAGTTCCGGATCAAGGAAAGTTCCGGATCAAGGAAGTTCCGAACCAAAAGTTCCGGATCAAGGAAAGTTCCGGATCAAGGAAGTTCCGAACCAAAAGTTCCGGATCAAGGAAAGTTCCGGATCAAGGAGAAAGTTCCGGATCAAGGAAAGTTCCGGATCAAGGAAAAAGTTCTGGATCAAGGGAAAGTTCCGGATCAAGACTTCCGAACCAAAAGTTCCGAATCAAGGTATTCCAAGCCAAATCTTCCGAATCAAACTTCCGAATCAACAAAAAAGTTCCGAATCAAGGGTTGTTTTGCTTGTTTTTTCGACGATTTTTTAGAGGATTTAATCTTGGTTTCTTACAACAAAAACTCAACACAATTCACAAGCTTTACTTCACTGCTCGATCAACCGATAATCTTTGTCTCTTTGAAGTTAACAAAATGAATCCGAATTCAGTATTGCCTCAGATGACATCCCTTACGGATATTTCCGTCATTACAGGAACGGATAATCGCCCGCCAATGCTCATCAAAGAAGTTTTTGAAGCATGGCAAGGCCGGATGATGTCTTACCTTAAGGGAAAACCGGTTTATGGGAGGCTTATGGTTAAGTCAATTTTAAATGGTCCACTTGACTATGGTACCATCGTGGTTAACAACGTGACTCGACCAAGAGAATTTGAAGAACTCACACCAGCTCAACAACTTGTTGCAGATGCAGACGAAAAAGCTCTTCAAACCATTCTCGAAGCCCTTCCACATGACATCTATCGAATGGTAAGTCAGTATACGGTGGCAAAGGATTTATGGGAACGTCTTAAGGTGTTGCTACAAGGTACGTCTCTCACCAAACAGGAAAGGGAATGTCAGTTGTATGATCTGTTTGATAGATTCACGTACAACCCAGGTGAAATGCTTCACGATTATTACTTCAGATTCACCACTCTCATGAATGATCTGAATGTATACAATCTCGTGATTGCTCCATTCCAGGTTAACACCAAATTCTTGAATACTTTACCTCAAGCTGAATGGGGTGAGTATATTACCGATGTTAAGTTAACCAGGGATTTGCATAAGTGCAATTTGGATCAACTCTATGCTTTCCTTCAGCAGCATGAGAAACATGTGATCATGCACCGTTCGCCTCGAGGTGTGTACCCTGATTCATTAGCTTTGATGGCGAATCAACCAAGCTTGTCTCACAACAACACTCCTTATATCTTGGGACATCAAGCCTATCATCCATCACCTTACATGACACCAACGTTCCCCCAATACTCGATTCTACCGCAACCACCCACCTCACATCAGCAACAATATCGGTTTAGTGCACCTTCATCACAATATGCTACACAACCTCACCCAGCAAGTATTGCACCTTATGCTCAATCTTCATATTCTTCTTATCAAGAGAATGCAGCATATCCAACAAGCTACCCTGATCAAATGAGTATTCCTTCTAGTGATTATGCAGCTCATCAAGACCAAGCAATGTACTGTGATGATGAGGAAGTCCCCGTTCCTGTATTTAAACAAGGTGCTGACCCAGTTGAAGTGTTAACCACTATGTCTGCTTATCTCACAAGGACTTTAAGCAAACGAGGATTTAGGGGATCAGCTCCTACCAACAATAAATTGAGGAATTCATCCAATTCTCGCCAACAAGCTACTATTGAGAATGGCAGGGTAATGGTTCAACCTATTCAACCATATAAGGGGAGACCTACCACATCAACTACCAATGCTCGCACGGTCAATACTGCTCCAATGGTCAATCCTGCTCCGCGGGCTAATTCCACAGGCAAGTTGAGAATGATTACATGCTACAACTGCAAGGAAGAAGGACACATGTCCAGAGATTGCAAGAAACCCAAGAGGAGAAGGGATGGACAATGGTTTGCAGAGAAGATCTATCTGGTGAATGCTCAGGCACAAGGAAGGGAACTTGATGAAGAGGAGCTTGCATTTCTTGCTGATCCAGGGATTGCTGAACAAGACATTGTCACTACACAGAATGCAGCTTACCAAGCCGATGATCTTGATGCGTATGACTCAGACTGTGATGACTTTCAATCTGCAAAGGCTGCTCTCATGGCAACTATCTCCAGCTTAGGGCCAGAAAAGAGATCTGAGGTACTTATTAATACCACTGATAATACCACTGATGCTAGTATTCAACCACATCAAGTTGTACAAGAGAGTGCTGATCCGAATGAGTCTTCGGTGGTGTACCTTTCAAATGAGGAGACAATCAATGATAGAAATATCAATGTGAGTCCCCAGACTTTGAGTGAATCACAACCGGGAGCCATTTCGCATACGCCTACTCCTGCTCAACAAGATTTGGTCATGGTTCCTGCTACATTACTTAGCCAAATGAATGCTGCTCTCTTAGAAACCTTAGCTAAGAATAAGAATTTGTCTGATGAGCTTGCCTTAAGCAACGAGAAAGTTCAAACTTTGGAATTAGTGCTTTCGTCTAGTGTTCTAACAAATCCCGAATATGATCACTTTCGAAACAAACAAATGGGTCACTTGCAAGAAATTGAAAACTTAAGAGCAAATCTGTCTAATGAACTTAAAGAAAAGGAGTTAGTGGTCAATAATATTCAAAAACTTCAAACGGATTTTGAATCACTCGAGTCTAAGAAGAATGAAATGGAGATTAATGCTGCTAATAAGATTAGAAGTCTAGATTATTTGCTTTTAAGACAATACGCTGCTTCTCAACTAGTGCACTTATTTGATGCTTCGTTTAGAGAATTTAACTTATCACGTCAAAAAGGCCTTCCCCCTAACCCACGGTATGCAAAACAAGCTTTAAGACATAGTCCTAGACTTTATAATGCAACCCAATTAGGATTGGTCTTAGACCCGATTGTTATTTTCGATGATCGAACAAGTAAGGATCTAGTTGATGAGGATCGGTCATACAATTCTGCAAAATATCCCGAGTGTGATTATTTTAAAATGAATAAGGAGCTTGCAAAAACGGATTTTAGAATTCGCTTCCATATGGAAAAAGATCTCATAACAGCACCAACCTACATATTAGATGAAGAAAACCCTTGTACATTTCCTACACTTGTCAATATGGAAGGTCCTAAGGAAATTCCAAAGGATCTTCCACCTGTTAGCACTGTATGGTTAAACTTGCAAGAGATTAATCAATACTTTACTAATTTTGACAAGGTCATTTTGGAATGTACGACTTCAAATGGCTTAAACGCCGGAGAATGGGCTTTCGAACATATGAACGAGGTGTTTAAAAATGAGATCACTCCATTTGTCGAAAGTCTAAAAGGAAGTTTTGCATCTCTTAAGGAAAATCTTGTGTTTGAAATTGGGGAAGTTCAAAAAGTGTTTTATGAAATGGACACCGCTTACGAACTACAACTAATTGAAAAAGAAAAGATTTTAACCGAATATGACCGATTCTTTTCTGCAGTAATCTCGTGTGATGTGCTTACTACAGTAAATGTTAATTATTCGAATCAGCTTACATCCTCTATGATTAATTGTGATGCTGTGCATATATGTGATGATGTTTGTGATCTCTCTGTAAATGTTGCTGATACTGTAAATGAGGTAGATAATCATTCTTGTCACGAATCTAACGCTGAGTTTTTAAAGCTATAAGATTCTTACAATTTACTTTCAAAACGCTTTAATCAACTAGAACAACATTGTATATCTTTAGAATTAAAACAACAAACTCAAAATGAGGATCTTTTGATATCAAATAGTTGTGAAAACGGTGTTGAGACGAGTGACAAGATGATTGCAATTGTTAAGGCATTAGAGGAAGAGATTATGAGATTGAAGAGAGATGTGTCATCAAATGAAACACTAAAATTGGAACTAGAGGCTGCAGAGTCTAAAAACCAGGTCTTAGAAATTAGACTTTCGTCTGTTCTAGGGGAGATGGATCGGACAAGGCAGGGACTATCCGCTCTTTATGGTTCACTAGAAGAACGCTTCGCTTTTAATGCGGCACAACAACAATCTTATGTTGAACAACTGAACCAAAAGTGTGAGGAAATCTCTGACTTAAACATCCTGCTCATTGACAAAAACATGGTTTTGGCCGAGTTAAAGGAGACACTTCTTCTCACCCGACAAGAAGTTGTTGATAACTTAGCTACCGACTCTGTACCGTCCACTAGTGCTCCAACAACCAAGTCAGTAGTGCTTTATAAGAACCCGCTTCATAAGAGAAACCCGGTTACCTATGATGATTATATGAGGAATGCCATTAAGCATGTAGATCTTGTTAGGGATATTTTAGACGATCTTTATGCCTTAGATCCCTCAAGTAGCTACTATTATTCGGCTCATGAATATATTAAGCGAGTTCAATATTGCTTAGCATATTTACAATACATAGGTAAACCAGGCTCTGTACTACTTACTAATAGGCCCATTGCTGTAACTCCATTCAATAAGACTCCAGGAGCAAAACCGTCACTGGCACCATCAAGTAAGGCACCTTTAAAATCTGTTGCTAATGTTCCCACTTTGCCTTCTACAGGAGTAAAAGAGACTACTAAGGCTAAAGGATCGCCACTCAAGAAAGATAAGATCAAGCCCTCCACTAGTAGTGCCAAAAAGAAGAACGTAGAAGCTCACCATAGGAATGTTAGTTCAGTTTTAAATAAAAAGAATCATGTTAAGACTAAAAGCTCTGCGCCTGTGCAGAAGCCTAAACCATTCGTGAATTCTAATTTGAATTGTTGGAATTGTAATGAATGTATGTTTTCCCAACGTCATGATTTGTGTCTTATTGATCATGTGAATGAAATGAATGCCATTAGGAATGGTCTTGAATGGAAGCCAACGGGTAGAACTCGTGCCCAAGTTGGCTGGCAATGGCGTCCCACTGGTAGGACCTTTACATTAGATGGAAAAATGTGCCCTTTAACTAGGAATGCATCCATTGAGGTTAGGTTTGAGCGTCCTTTAGTTAGGCACACTCGCACTCAAGTATGGAAACAACGCCCTTTAATTAGGTCAGCTCCCACTATAGTGCCTATCAGTGAAGAAATACCTCAGGATTTAAGCCAACTAGAATCTACACCACCAACTAGGAAGAAGAAGGCTAGGAAATCTAAGAAACCTAGAGTTAGCAAATCTAAGATTATTAAATCTGTACCTGCTAATAACAAGGAACACTCAGATTCCGATACCTCTACATTATCTTCGTGTGGTGATATTTTCAGGTGGTCCAAATCATCCTGTGGTATTTGGACTCCGGTTGTTCAAAACATATGACCGGAAATCGCTCGATGCTCCGAAATTTCGTCAGCAAGTTTCTTGGTACGGTTAAATTCGGGAATGATCATATAGCAAAGATAATGGGGTATGGTGAATATCAGATTAGAAACGTTACGATTTCAAGGGTATACTATGAAGAAGGTCTTGGTCATAATTTATTCTCAGTAGGACAGTTTTGTGATTCCAACCTTGAGGTTGCTTTTCGACAACACACTTGTTTCATCCGCAACTTGGAAGGAAAAGATTTGTTGAAGGGATCTCGTGGTGCAAATCTTTATACCTTGTCCTTACAAGACATGATGGCCGCCTCTCCAGTATGTCTTCTCTCTAAAGCATCTAAGACCAAGTCATGGTTATGGCATCGCAGATTATCTCATCTTAACTTTGATGCTATTAATCATCTGGCTAAAAACGAATTAGTTCGTGGTCTTCCAAAGCTTAAATTTCACAAGGACCATTTATGTTCCGCGTGTTCAAGGGGGAAAAGTACCAAGAAATCTTACAAGCCCAAATCTGAAGACACCAATCAAGAAAAACTTCATCTTTTACATATGGATCTTTGTGGGCCAATGAGAACTGAAAGTGTGAGCGGTAAGAAATTCATTCTGGTTATTGTGGATGATTTCTCCAGGTTTACATGGGTTAGATTTCTACGTACAAAGGATGAAGCACCGAAGGCTATCATCACTTTTCTGAAATTCATTCAGGTACGTTTGAATACTACTGTCCGCCGTATTCGTACAGACAATGGAACAGAGTTCGCCAACCAGACTCTTCGTGATTACTATGAAGGAGTTGGTATCTCACATGAAACATTCGCTGCACGCACTCCACAACAAAGACGGAATCGTACACTTATGGAAGCTGCTAGGACTATGCTTATTTATGCGAACGCTCCATTGTTCTTGCGGGCAGAGGCTATATCTACTGCATGTTTCACCCAAAACCGTTCTATCATTCGGAAACGCCATGGAAAAACACCTTATGAGCTTCTACATGACCGTAAACCCGATGTTTCATTTTTTCATGTGTTTGGTGCTCTTTGTTATCCAAACATTAATAGTGAGAACTTGGGTAAGCTTCAACCGAAAGCCGATATAGGTATTTTCATTGGTTACTCACCGTCCAAGAAAGCATACCGAATTTACAACCGTCGTCTTGGCAAGATTGTAGAAACTATGGACGCAGATTTCGATGAGCTGACAGCGATGGCTTCTGAGCAACACAGCTCTGAACCCGCGCTTCATGAGATGGGAACCGGTGCTATTAGTTTCGGATTAGTTCCCAATAATCCTACTTCTACATCATTTTTAACACCAACAAGGCCCGAGTGGGATAAACTGTTTCAACCGTTGTTTGATGAATTCTTCGATCCCCCGACTGATGAAGTTCCAGCACCTGTAGTGATCGCTCCAATCCCTGAAGTGGTTGCTCAAGCTAATGAACCTTTATCTAATGCATCTTCAATTAACATTGAACCGGATGCACCTTTACCAAGTGATTCTCAAACTACACCTGAATCATCACCCCTACTTGTGCCTAATGATGATGAAGAGGATTCTACTGATCACAATTTGGAATATGCTCACTTAAAAGAGCTTCCTTTCTTTGGTATACCGTTCCCTGAAAACCCTTCAGCCGCGTCTACCTCAGAAGAAGCTCCTTCTATTGTTCACTCCAGACCACCTAGGATTGAAAATCATAGCACCAAATGGACAAAAGATCACCCAATTAGGAATGTCATTGGAGATCTAGATCGACCAGTCTCTACACGCCATCAATTACAAGAGAGTGCACTCTATTGCTACTTTGATGCATTTCTCTCTGAAGTTGAACCTAAAAATTGGCAGCAGGCTATGACTCAATCATCTTGGATTGAAGCCATGCAGGAGGAACTAAATGAATTCCAAAGACTTGAAGTATGGGAATTGGTTCCTCTCCCTGACAAGGTTAACATCCTTACCTTGTTATGGGTTTATAAGGTTAAACTTGATGAGATGGGTGCGGTATTGAAGAATAAGGCTAGATTGGTTGCTAGAGGATATAAACAAGCCTTAGGTATAGACTTTGAAGAATCTTTTGCTCCTGTGGCACGATTGGAGGCTATTAGACTATTCCTTGCGTATGCTGCTCATATGAACATGGTCGTCTATCAAATGGATGCGAAGACGGCATTTTTGAACGGTGAACTAAGGGAAGAGGTCTATGTTCGTCAGCCGGATGGGTTCGTTAGCACGGAGTTTCCTAATCATGTGTACAAGCTTAAGAAGGCTCTCTATGGGTTGAAACAAGCTCCACGCGCGTGGTACGATCTCCTTTCAACATACCTCATCTCGGAAAGCTTATCCAAAGGCAAGGTGGACCCCACTCTATTCACTCTCAAGGAAGGCAACGACATGATTCTGGTACAAATTTATGTTGATGATATAATATTTGCTGCCACTAACATAGAATTGTCAAATCTATTTGAGAAGATAATGTCCACACGCTTTCAGATGTCAATGATGGGAAAAATCTCATTTTTCTTAGGATTAAAGATTTCTCAAAATCCCAGAGGCATCTTTATTAATCAATCCAAATATGCTCTAGAATCTTTAAAGAAATATAACTTTGATAATTGTGACCCCGTGGACACTCCAATGGTGGAGAAATCCAAGTTAGATGAAGATAGGAATGGGACTATTGTCGATCCAAAACTTTACCGTGGGATGATCGGCACCCTTCTCTATCTGACTGCTAGCAGGCCTGATTTGCAATTTGCTGTATGCATGTGTGCCCGGTATCAGGCTCGGCCTACCGAAAAGCACCTACATGTTGTGAAAAGGATCTTTCGGTATCTAAAAGGAACACTTCATCGTGGTCTATGGTATCCGAAAGATTCCTCTATTGCTTTAATATCATACGCAGATGCCGATCATGCTGGATGTCAAGACACGAGGCGTAGCACTTCTGGATCTGTGCAACTCCTTGGAGATAGATTGATCAGTTGGTCTTCAAAAAGGCAGAAAAGCGCTGCAATTTCTAGCACGGAGGCTGAATACATCGCCATGTCCGGTTGTTGTGCTCAAGTCCTTTGGATGAGATCACAATTAACTGACTACGGTTTGGGATTTAACAAAATCCCGATGTATTGTGACAACAAAAGCGCCATTGCCCTTTGCTGCAACTATGTTCAACACTCCCGGGCCAAGCACATAGACATTCGCTACCATTTCATTAAAGAGCAGGTGGAGAACGGAGTGATCGAGCTGTATTTTGTCACTACTGAGTATCAGCTGGCGGATATGTTCACCAAAGCCTTAGATCGAGGACGAATCGAGTTTTTGATCGACAAGCTTGGCATGAAATCATTCACTCCAGCGACTCTCAAAGAGTTGGCAGAAGAATCAGCTGAATAGTCGTGGTAAACTATTCAGAGTATCCTTTGTTCGTGATCATGTATATTATCGTATATATATAAACCACAAAAAGAAAAATACAAAAATATAAAACCAAGAAAAACCATAAAAAATATAAAACCTACAAAAATCATAAAAAATATAAAACCAAGAAAAACCAAAAATATTTTTCGTTTTTAAAACGGGCATGTCTTTTAGTACGGTAATATTTATGGCCTTAGAAATGTCGATCAATATCGACACGGCGCCATAAATAGAGTCCGTATAAAAGTTGTACATTTTTAAAACATGCCCACAATGGCTTGTAGTTATTTCAGACTGCAACCCGCTTTTCATATTAAAGTCACGTATTTCCTTGGAAAACGTTGGCTCACAACGGGAATTAATTTTCTCGGGCATGATTTACAAGCCAAATCATGCAAAGGGATCAAGTTTACTTTATAACTTGGTCTAACACAAATTAGTGTACGTCTCAGTGCATTAATTTGTCAAAATAAGAGAAATCTTATTGACACCGCGAATCAATCTTTTTCAAGACATTAATTGGAAACGTTTTCATCAATATTCGACTCTTTAAACAATAACTACAGCTCTTTAAATAGAAAACGGATCATCGTTTAAGGGGGAGAAAATATTAAATCATCTTCGTCATTAAATCGATCTTTTCAAAAGTGATTGTGGAAAATTAATGGCTAAATGGTAAATGAGTGATATTTGCTTTAGAAAACGACTTGGGCTCGTTCAATGTGATAGGACTTGCTTTAGATTTTGGAAATATGCTAATAGGTTGCGATTGCTAAGTTGTGTGAAAGTTAATAGTGGCTAAGTTTAACAAGGGTTAGGAAAAATGAAAAGTTATAAACAAAAAGGAAAAGAATGAGAAAATTTAGGGACTTAAGGTGACATTGTGTGAAAGTTAAAAAACTTTTGACCTAAGTCAAAGCAAACCCCCCGCCCCCTTCATTCACTGTTTCTGCTTTATTATCTTGTCGCCATTGATAACACACACAAGTTCTTTCAAATCGCATTCTACTCAATTTAATCCGGTTCATTCGATTAATAAGGTAATAAACATCATTCCTTGATTTAAAATTCGTCTAATTCATCACTATATCCTGGTAAACGATTCGTTTAATTAGATTAAGTCCAAATTAGGGTTTGTGTCTAATTAAGCATTAATTGATTAGGGTTATAGGTGGGTTATGCTCAGAATAGCATTAGAAGATGGTGTATTGCCTTAGATTGCCTTAGAACTCACAAACGCGCTTAGAATAAATCATCATAGCTATGTTTGTTAAGTTCCGGATGAATATGGATATAAACTTCTGAATGAAGGAATTTTCTGAAAAACTTCCGAATGAAGGAAGTTTTGAACAAAACTTCCGAATGAAGGAATGTTCCGAATGAAGAACTTCCGAATGAAGAAGTTCCGAATGAAGGACTTCCGAATGAAGAAGTTCCGAATGAAGGACTTCCGAATGAAGAAGTTCCGAATGAAGAACTTCCGAAAGAAGAAGTTCCGAATGAAGGACTTCCGAATGAAGAAGTTCCGAATGAAGAACTTCCGAATGAAGAAGTTCCGAATGAAGAAGTTCCGAATGAAGAACTTCCGAATGAAGAAGTTCCGAATGAAGAAATTCCGAATGAAGAAGTTCCGAATGAAGAACTTCCGAATGAAGAAGTTCCGAATGAAGAACTTCCGAATGAAGAAGTTCCGAATGAAGAACTTCCGAATGAAGAAGTTCCGAATGAAGAACTTCCGAATGAAGGAGTTCCGAATGAAGAACTTCCGAATGAAGAAGTTCCGAATGAAGAACTTCCGAATGAAGATGTTCCGAATGAAGGAAAGTTCCGGATGAAGATGTTCCGAATGAAGGAAAGTTCCGGATGAAGGATTATTTCATTGATAGTATTTTCCTGTTATATGTACTTGTGGAATTATGTTATGAAATGTGTTATGCTTAGAAGTAATATATATTTTTGTGCATCAACCTTTCATGTCTTATCTAAAGCAGATACGATGACTAATCCAACAGTACAAGAAATCTAAGACTCTCGAGCAGCCGCAATTGCTGAAGCACGAACCCTCAAGTTCATACCAAACAATTACCGGCTGAAGCAAGTCTCCAAATCCACTCACCATGGTTTCAAAGTTGCCATATCAATTCTTGATCAATCTCATTTCAAGAATGCTTTAAGAAGTAGTGCCTCGGTGCCTTATGATTTTCTGTATGAGTTTTGGGCTACCAAGGAAATCACTTCAAACAAGATCACCTTCACTCTCGACAACAAACAGCAGACACTTACTGTATCAGACTTCCGTAAGATATTTGGCATTAGGGATTCACCCAAAGGTATGGTATTTTCGAGGGATCCTACTAAAGACGAACTCATGGAGTTATTCGATGCTATTGGATGTCCTGACATACGAGTTGCGTCTGAGTTTACCACTGCTAAAGTAGGACAACCTTGGAGAGCATTGTTGGGTATTCTCAGTAGATGTCTTACACCAAAAACAAGTGGGCATGATGCTTTGCGCAGTCCAATAATGAACATCTTCCATGGGATGTACAAAGGCGCAAATGCAGATTATGCTTTATTGTTATGGGAAGAATTCACCTTTCAATCTTCCATAACAAGAAGCTGAAGACTAACTTCTTTGCTTACCCTCGGTTTATCAAGCTTATCATTAAATATTGTATGAAGAATGATGTTACAATTGATAGGCGTGTAGCAAGTCGTTATCACACTGAAGAGGCTGATCATATTGTGGATTTAAGGCATGAAGGACCAGCTGGTGGTGTTATTCCTGGTCCTATTCCCGATTACCTTCTGACGGAAAGAATTAAGGGTTCTGCTGATTACAAGCTACTGCAGCTAGAAATCAAGAAGCTGAAAGCAAGCCTTCAGACAGTAGAAGACTCGTCTACTACGGTCAAGAGTAAAGGTAAACGCAAGCAACCAGTTGCTTTACCAGAACCCGAAACCAAGAAGAAGAAGACTGAGGTTAAGAAGGGAAAGGGTAAGGCTGATGAGTTAGCTCTACGTGACGAGGAAGATGTTGTTGATCCTACTCTTGACAAGGCGGAGAGAAAAATGATGAAGATAGCTATTCAAAGGAGTAGGAAAGATACGGGCGGTAGTGGTTCAGGTGCACGGATAAATGTTGAAGAAGAGTACGAGGAACCAGAGGATATTGATGAGTTTGGGTCACCTGAAAGGTATTCTACTTCGAAGGAGACATCCATCCCGGTTTCAGCAAGTGTTGAAAAGGAGTCCGGTGCTCCTACTATCATGGTGTCTACTCAACCGTTAGTAACTCAACCTTTAGCAACTCAACCTCCACCAATTCAACCCTTACCAACCAGACCGGCCTCAACACCATTCCTTCCACCACCAATAACTCCCATCCTTAGTACCGTGGTCACAACCGAGCCTCTTCAATCAACCCAGAGCAGCTCTGCAACATATACAATGGCTGCATTGGTGATGGCCGAAATGTTGGATAAACATACGGATAATCACAAAAGAGAAATGGATGAACTTCGCCAAGAGCTACATAGACGAGTTCAAAGTGAAGAAGCATCGAGGAAAGCCCAAGAAGAGATGCTTGCTAAGTTCGCTGCAGATATGGAATTGACGCGAAAAGCTCATGCAGAAGAACTAGCTCAGGTTAAGCAGGCTGAGGCTGATAAGCATGCTGCACGAATCACCAGACTTCAAGCGATGAGGGATAAATATAAGGAGCAGAAAGAAGCACTTGAAGCTTCTGTTGAAGAGAGAGTGCAAGAATCTGTTGAATCCATTATGCCTAAACTGCGTGATGAGTTGAAGACACTCGCGGCTGAGAACTTGATGATCAAGTCATCCAATCCTTCAGAATCCACCTACAAAATTGCTTATGAGTTAACGGATTTTGAATTAAAGAAGATCCTCAAAGCTGGTATGGTGGAACTTGGATCGTTTGATAAATCTAGGATTCAACGGGCTCTTTACAAATCCCTGAATGACGCTATCATGGAGGATGATAGGTTATTTAAAACGTTTGGAAGTGTGGTACCATACCACATTCTGCCTGAGGAAGAAAGGGAAGAAAGTGAAGAAGAGGAGGGTACTGGTGAAGAAGAGGAAGAAGAAGGAGAAGAAGAAGAAAAGGATGATGACGATGACGATGATGGTGATGATGATGATGAGGATGATGATGATGATGATGATGGTGATGATGGTGGTGATGGTAATGAGGAGAGTGCTAAAGGGAGCAACGAGGATATGGATGAGGATGATGATGGGGGTAAACAAGCCTAAAGAGGGGGATAAGGTTGCCAGCTCAAAGAAACCTGCTAAGTCTGGAACCAAGTCCAAGAAAGATGCAGCGCAGAAGGAAAAATCAACATCAACGGAATCAAGACGATCTAAGTGGCGCCACGATGTGAATGCTACTACAGCCTCATCGATTCCCGGTACTTCTATTGCTGTATCTATACCTATTACCACTAACCCTGTTAGTCCTGTTGTTGTTGCTCCTGTGATTGTAGAATCAGTAACTGAACCTGAAGCTGCACAACACTCACCCGTTCATGACACCGCCGAGATGCCTGAATCAGAACCAGCAGATGTTCATGTTTCCACTCCTCTACAACAAGAACCACAATCTACTGTTCCTGAATCAAGCACACGGGACTGGGCAGACACGTTGGAGATTGACGAGACTGCACTGCCACAGGCTTGGATCACGGCAGTGGCGCAATATGATCCGATCACAGACGCTGACAAAGATGTTTTGTATCTCCGTATCCGCAGTCCGATTGACTTATGTGCATTTCTTGCTCATGAGTATAAGACTTCGGTTACTCCATCTTTGGTAAAGAAAGCGCTGAAGGATAAGAGACTTCGCGCCAAAACCCGGTTAACCCGAATGGAGTTCGAGTATTATGCCGATGAGATCCTGAAAGCTCTGAATACCGTTCAACGGTCAGGTCTTCATGAATCAGAAAGAGCTCCACCTCCACTTGATCCTACTCAAGATAATCAGATAGCTCTCGACTTCTTCGTCACCTATGATCTTGAGTATCTTCTGAAAGGTTCATCAAAGTACGCAACCTCCTTGACCTTGCTGAAAGCTGCCAACTGGGGGACAATACCCTGGATTGAGGAAAAGGTAAACCGACTCTGGGTCCCAAGGGTAACTCGTAATTATGATATGTATGCTATTATAGGTGCATCTCATTGGGACGAACGAGTCCGAAGGGCGTACAGGGGTTGCTGCCTAGTCAATTCTGGAAGCAACGTTAGATCTGATATCCGCATCTCCAGTATTTTAGGGCTGAAAACTGAAGCCAAGAATGGCTATTATCATGTGACGGAGATTCGTTTGAAAAGGGAGGATGACAGAGAATACAAAATCCAGCAGGGAGATTTTTCTATCATTCGCCTTGAGGATATCGAAGATATGTTGCTTCTGATGACCCGTGATCAACTCACACATATTCCTCGTGAAGACCTCATTGCCTTGAATACAGCACTTCGTATGTTCACACGAAGCGTTGTTATCAAGAAACGAGTTGAAGATCTTCAGTTGGGAGTCGAAAGTTACCAAAGGAAGCTTAACCTAACCCGTCCAGTGAATCAAGTGTTACCTCAACATGTAGATAGATGTCCCTATACCGGCATTTCTGTCCCGAATTGCGGCATTTTCTACTTGAACAATCGAGGTTTAATGAAGTTTATGAGGGTGGGTGAGCTTTATAAGTACAATGATGGGACTCTTCTACAAGTCAGAGGAAAGTTGGAGCATCATAACTCGGGTGGGACTTTGCCAGAGATGACGGAGGATTGGCATCCGGGTTATCGGCAAATGGCGAAGTACGTGATCAAGAAGATTGATCAAAAGCTCCGTGAACGTAGATTGATGAGGAGCTTGGAAAGATTCGTTAGTGGTAGACCATATTTAGTGCACCACAAGCTATTGCAACGATCCATCTAATGGGTCGTACATTTTACGTCCACTTTATATTGGTTTTTCAATTGTGAATATTGTGCTTTAATGGCTTGATGTAGTGTTAAGGTATGATAATTTTTCAAGAATTTCTCACGAGATTCTAAATCTTTCAAAATATATCATACTAAAGCACTAAAACTATCCCTTATTAACTTAAGGGGGAGCATTCACATGTTCTATGGCCAAACATCGATTTCATTTTTACCCAAAGACCGGTTAATCCATTCAATATCCCAAATATTAATGGTTAACATTTTGGATAAGGGGAGAAAATGGGATTACGGAGACTTAAGTGATACTTGGCTAAAAGATGAAAAAGATTTAACGATAATCCAACTTAATATGTGTAAAGCACGTATTAAGGGGGAGCGTTTTTGATGATCAAAAACACCTAAGGTACGAAACTTTTGATTTCAATATCACAAGTACTTTAGGTGATTTTCAATGATTTTTCATGGTGGCAATTCCTTCCTAAAACACGCTTAATTCACGACGAATGTGGTGACAAAAGGGTGGTAGGAATAGGTTTAGTCCAATGATTCATCAGAGCCGATGGAATCTTCCCAAGGACAATTCCCTAGATAGAATTAGAAGTCCTAGGAAAGATGGAGAAAGAATGTGAACGTAGCTGAATGCCGACCAAGTACTTAAGCTAGCACTGGAACAATCACAACAAGGTGCTAGTGATGACGTATTGGTAAGCATTGAAGGGGTTGAAGAATGAAAAAGAATTGTAAAGATAAAGGGTGTAAAGAAAGAAGCCCTCCTTACAACTTTAGGCAGAAACCGGGTCAATACATATGCTATTGAGGTCATTTTTGCTAATGATTCTCGGTATTGAAGAAAGACATCATGGATCCAGTGATGCAATGCACAACCCTTCCCAGCTAACTCAAATATCTCTCAAAAGGTATTTGTTTTAATCACACGGAGATCAACACGTTATCTATTGGTTTATTCACTCCGAATAGACTGGTATTGAAAAGGTGGCACTCCTCTCCAGCAATCGCTCACTAAATCAAAACGCACTATCGAGTCTAGAGCCAAGAGATCATCAAAAGTCTCATTAGGACACTTTCCATTTATTCCTTGCTTTCTCACACACTGTGAAAAGTAAGAGATTTCCATGAGTCCTACGCAGTATTCCTGAAATATTGCCAGAACATCCGAGTAATACGCAAGTATTACAATGAAGATGGAAATCCTGCTTGAGCCAACATCAAACAAGCTCATGGTAGGTTACACGTGCGGTTCTTTTAGAACCAATCTTGTGAAAAACTGGAAAGAAACAGTGGTTTAATTCTTAATTGAACTTAAACTCGTTCCAGGCCTCTACGCATTATCATATGATCTTGCCAGAACACTCAGAGTGACTCTTTATTGATCACAGTGACGAGTGGAAATCCTTCTAGTGTTAACATCAAACAGCACTTGGTAGGTGACGTGCAAGATTCTTTATGAATTGAGCTCGTGACAACTGGAAAGCAACGATGGTGAAAATCTTAACTGAAATTCACTTGTTCCAGGTTTCATGAATTGACGGCTTCAAATCACAAGGATAAATTATCCAAGTGATTCACTCTTTATGTTCGCAGTCAGCTTTGGACGGTCGAATAAAGAGAACGGGTTTACCCGCGAAATCCTGTCAGGAAGTTACTTAATTGAAACTATCCGTCACGGGTACGATATCTAATATCGTCCAACGGTCTTCACCGACCGGAGGTAAAATGCTACCGAATTAGAATAAAATGTTCAAAGCCATTTTATTCGTGTCGTTGCTGTGTACCTGTTAAAGACGGTGGCGTTGCTGTGTATCTGTTGAAGACGGTGGCGTTGCTGTGTACCAGTTAAGGACGGTGGTGTTGCGGTGTACCTATAGAAGTCGTTCCCACATGCTTATGTTCTTTTCTGCATCAAAGTTTAGCAAAAATTCAAGAAAGTACAAGATGAAGTCTTCCGCTGTACCAAACTCTGAAGCTTTCGAGAATTCAACAAAAAGACATAAGTGTGTGGAACATGGAGTCACGAGGAGGCGAAATTCACAAGTAGGCAAAGATCGCACGTGAAAGGCCAAAAGAACAATGCTCTCAAGTCAAAGCCTAAAAGATCAAACCAACATATTCACAACTAAAAGAAAAAGAAGAAAAGACTACGAGCTAAAGAATGAAGACTTAGTATAGTATGCTAGGTTTAGAACTTTGTAACGTGGAGTGACCTCCCTTAGCGGGAGATTGTTAGAAATACGTTTTAACGTATAATAGAAGTATCGGTCACTCCACAATATTATTTATGTTTGTAATAGCTCGTAGTTAATAGTTACTTATTAAGTTAAGTAAGAACCGGTCCATGGTCTTGTCATGGGCCGGCCCAAGTCCACAAAAGGCTTGGAAGTATAAATACCCCTTTCTACCTTGGAAAGGGGTTGGTTGTTGTTCACTTTGTGCTTCCACTTAATAAAAATACACATAGTTTTCTCTCACTTTCTCTCTCTAGTTTCTCTCTCTAGAAAACATCAACCCACTTCATAGATTCATAGGTTATCAAGATTCTACATTGTGCTACTTAATACAATATAGTAATAACAATTTCACAAGAAAAACGAAAAAAATCGATAATACGTATTAGTAAAGTTCTACTAATACAAATAATATTTATGGTTAATATTAAAAACAAAATGACAAATTAATCACGACACACCTCCCCGACAGCGGCGCCAAAATGATTGTAGTGTTTTACTACTCTTTAGGAAAAGAGCGTAAATAGTGGAAAGTATTAAGTGATATAAAGGAAAATCAAGCACTAATGACCCTTAAAGGTGAAAGTTCGTTTCCCAAGGAGGTATATGTGTGTGAATAAATCGTAATGATTTCAGATTAATATGAGAAAGAAGGGGTGAGAAAAGAGAATGACGGTTACGTTAAAATTACACTATGACGACTAAATTAAAAACCGTAAAAAATGATAAAATAAAATTAATTCCAAAATTCTCAAAAAAATTACCAAAAATCAAATAAAGCAAACTAAGAGTTTACAAATGATCAAAACTTTTTCAAACCTTTTAATTAATTAAATATTAATTTTTAAATGCTAATTAAAGCCCTAAAAATCCAAATAATTAATAAAAAGCCTAAATAAAGATTTTTCACTTTGTAAAACTATAAAATGACTTAATTAGGTTAAAAAATATTTTTATGAAATTTTTAAACTAAGGAAAACTATTTTTAAATGATTAAAAACTATTAAAATATAAAAATAATTCTAAAAATTAAGAAAATGATGCTAAAATTAATCTAAGAGTTTTAAAAATCCTAACTTAATGTATTTGACCTAAGAAAAATATAAAAGTTGCAAAATGTGAAAAATGAAATTCAATAATAAAATAATATTAAAAATCCAAAAATTGTAAAACTTTCTAAAAACTTGAAAACTAGTTTATTTTAACCTAAATAAATAGAAAATGAAAGTGAAATTACCAAAATACCCCTATTGGGCCCCCAAATGGGCTAAAAACAAAAACAGTCCAAGTGAAATGTGCTTTGTGGCCCAATAAGCTGAAACTTAACCAAATAAGCTGAAAATCACTAGTCTTGCTTAAAATTCAATTCTAAACACAAAAGTCTGAAGGCCCAAAAGCTGAATGTGAGCTTATCACAACTTAATAGAACAACAGTTTATTCTTAATGGGCTTTTTGGCCCATTAAGCTATAAGCCAATGCCATAAGCTCTAATTTGACACACAACATTATTTTGAGATGCCTATGAGATTTGTGAAAAGAAATTTCAAATAAGCTCAACCAATAAGTCAGAAATAAGCAAAGTAAACTTTCACTAGAAGACATAATAGTTGACTTGGAGAATTTGACCACCTCAGACCTTGATTTAAGTTGCAAAAGACTCTAAATGACTTAATTAAGAAAAATCAACAAAGAATCAATAAGCCAAGCCAAATAAGCTAATAAGCACTTATGTAAAAGTTAAAGTAATTGGTTTTCTAATCAAAGCTTAAAGTCAACCCCTCAAATGCTCAAGTATGAACAAATGGGTCAAATAAGGAACACCTATTACAAAATTAAAGTTGTTGCAGGTTTAAATAAGTTAGAACAGCTTATTGATAAGCTATCTTGAAAATAGCGAGCAGTGGCTAGCAGCAGGGGAAAGGAGTTCCCACTGCTTTGACTATTTGACTTGATGATTATGAGATATCTAGTTAGATTCAATGGAAAACAAAGGCACCCTTACAACCAGTGAGTTGTAAGGAGTCAATATCAAGCAAGAAATCACAAATTGATCCAGCCAATAAGCACAGAATAAGCAAATAGTCACCAGATATTGCACAGACTTAGAAATAAGCAGTTATGAACTAAAAAGCAGTTTAAGCATGAATAAGCCAACCAAAATGAACCAGATGCATACACAAGCTATAATAATGTCCAATAAGCCCAAATAAACTTGTTTCAAACAATGATTCAAAGATTAGAAGCAGATTCAAGCTTATGCATATGACTGATGAACAAAGGCAATATCCAAAACCCTTTTGCTGATCTAAATGACCACCAATCCAATTTTAAACCTTCAAATCCCTTTCCTTGGTTGAGTTAACTAAAAATTAGAACTTGTTAACCCTAGTCTACCCTTAGATCTAGGTTTCCACAAAATTTTAGCCAATTTCAACAAGTTAATCCGATTTTATAGCCCTTTGATGGTTTAAGGTGATTCAAACCACAAAGCTTGCAGATAAATGCCTAAAAACACTTATGAAACAATAACCAAAAATAAACAACCAAGTATACCCACTCAAGTTGCCTCAAATCCTAGTATATCAGTTAAGCCAAACACCCCTTTGTAAACTGATTTCTCAAGTTTTCAAAGGACTTGTGTGATTTAACCCACAAACCAAGAACTAATCAACCTAATATCAACACACAATCCTCAATACACAAGATCCAACAACAATATCACAGATTCGTAAACAAATAATCAAATTCATCAAAAATCATACAATATTCAGAAAAATAAAGGGGTTTAGAGATTCAAACCTCCAAGATGTACATCCACACCTTGGATTGTTTGAGCTGAGGTGCTAGCAAAACAAGCACCAGCTTCCTTGTACCTGCTAAGAACAACAAACACAAAGATGAAGATTATGACTTGATTTTTGAAAACAAGAGTTTTATTCCTTAAAACCTTTCCTCGAAATCAATCAAACATATTAATGGAACTCAGACTTTAGCTAATCAAACACCAAACTTTCATAAAACACAAAAGGGAATTTACAATTTCAGAAAATCAAACTTTTTATTTCATAAAAGGGAATTACAAAGACTTAGCTAAAATCTGGAACAAAGGGACTCTCACATGTTGAGGTCTCCTTTTATAGGCTACATAGATGATTCTAGAAGAGAAAACACATCAGAAACCCTGGCTATAAAGTCTCAAAAATACCCTTGAGTGCTTGATGACGTGTTGAGGTTATGAGTTGTCCAATTCAATCCTAGTTGTTCATTTTTGCTTTGGGGCCAAGTAATAAGTGTGGGACGTTGATTTGGCCACGTGGCTTTGCTTGGAGAGGAGGGTGTCATGTGATTGGTTGAACGGGTGAATGAGGGTGGGGTCCTTGGTGAAGTGGTGTGAGAATTCAGGGATGGGATTTGTTCGTGTGAGGGTGAATTGTATTTTGGTCAAGGTAATTTTAAAAACCCCTTTGATGGTGAAAAGTAAAAACTGGGTTTCATACGTGTGAATAGTGACACGTTTGATCCAAAATCAGTGGTGGGTTAGTGTTTGACGCGTGTTTGCTAAGTTTAAACTTTGGAAATGGCAAAAAGGAGTCCTTGTTCTTTGGTAGAAAGTGTATAACAAGTTTATTCACCTTATAAACTCGTTTCCCTTTGTATTTAAAGTTTCTGATTTTAGGTTTTGGCCACAAAATGTTTTGGAAAGGGATTTAGGGCTTTTACAATTTTAGGCTAATTACAATTTTAGTCCTTTTGATATTTAAACCATTTTTAAAGGACTAGAAGTGTAATATTCTTGAACATCAAGGGCTTCTTTGGATCTTGGACTTTATGAAGGACCATTCTTGACATTTTGGATTTGTTGAAGGACTAATATTGCCAATTCTTCAAACTTAGAGGACCCCTTTTGTAATTTTGACAAACTTAAGGGACCAAACTTGTAATTATGAATAGAAAGGGTATTAAGTGTCATTTATTTATAAATGAGGGATCAATCTTGTACATCTTCAAGTCTTCAAGGGTTTTTCTTTGATAATTCACAAAGTAGGGCCCGGTTCATTGTGCGGCTTCGTTTCTCGTGTTCGTCTTTCCTTGTTTCTTGTGATCTTTTGTCTTTTTCACGATATCCATACCTAAAATACACAAGTAAACAAACACAAGCATATATATGGTATTTTATGACATTTTTATGCATTTAAAGCCCGAAAAGAACGATGAGATCATGTATAAATGCCATCTCATCATATATTAATCATGGGAAGTAACATTCCTAGACTTAAAGCTGTTAAGGATTATCTTGGTAAATGTTTTTCTATGAAGGATTTAGGAGAAGTTGCATACATTCTAGGAATTAAGATCTATCGGGATTGGAAAAGATGGTTAATTGGTCTAAGTCTAGATGCTTATATAGATAAGATATTGAAGAAGTATAATATGCATAATTCTAAGAAAGGTTTTCAACCTATGAAGCACAATCTAAGTCATGAGATGTATGCATCTACTCCTGAAGAGGAGGCATACATGTAGAAGGTACCTTACGCTTTAGCTGTAGGATCTATTATGTATGTTGTAAGATGCACAATGCCTGATGTGGCGTTTTCTTAGAACTTGGTCAGTTGATACCAGCTGAATCTAGAGAAGCTCCATTGGGTTGTTGTTTATGCATATTCTAATGTATAAGAAGATTACGAAAGAAATGTTTTGGTATTTGGAAGGAAGCCATATACATAACTAAATGTGGTTTGGATTAGGGATTTTAATTAGAGATCTTGGGATGATGCTTGCAATAAAAGAACCTAATAAATATGTATTGGGACAATTATGCCAAAATCATATTCGCCAATGATGATGGAATCATGAAGGGCGCTAGACACTTTAAACGTAGATATCAATATGTACGAGAACAAGTTGAAGCTCGTGAAATCAAATTAATAAAAGTTCACACAGATGATAACGTAGCTGATCCTTTTACTAAGGCAAAAATAGAGTTAAGCATGCGAAGGCTATTGGGCTGCAACTAGCTAGCAAACTCATGCAATAAATCTGTGATTAGTATTTGGATAAAGGATGTTAAGACATTATTATAATAAAATAAAGATTGGGTTTCGTTTATTCTTATTATTTAATTTTGTGTCCTATTTACATGTTTTAATCCATGAATAAATTATTATGCTAAATGTCCGTTGTCGATTAATAATATGGGAATATTATTAAATTAAGACAAATCAAAATAGCGATAGAGTATACTTGAAAGTATATTGATCGATTTTGGATGATATTCGATGAATCGAATATTGGACTTATCCCAACTATATGATTTTACTTTGTGGATCATTGTCATCAAGTAAATCATAAATAGTTATCCTTGGACTTGAGATACCAGGAAACTATTATGAATCTACTGCATCCCTGTGGAATAATCTAACGCTAAACGTAACTGGTAGCTATAAGGGCTATTTTCAGAAGTGTTGCAAATTCATAAGTTTTTCTTGTAGTCAATATGGAATTTATTTCCTCCAATTTTGTTTTGTAGTTTAATACAACTGAGGCCCTCATGAGATTAGTAAGATGTTTGTGTGGCCACACCAGAATTTGTTTTGGTAATTTGTTGAATCTGTGAACGAGAAACAGAATGGTTAATGAAAATAATGACTGAGATCCATATCCTTATTAACGTTGTATTAGAAATAGAAGGATAATAATAATGATGAATCATTAAAAGGTTTTATCCAGGAGACCATACTCGAGTTGTACTAGAGATATTGCTAGTGTAACTAGACGCTAGTTAATGTGATCACGATATTCGAAATATGTCCAAGTGGGAGCTGAAAGTTTATGGACTTATATTTAATAGTCGTGTGATAGGATCGAACTCTAGATTACGGGATTGCACACAATACGTAAAGAGTTTATTTATTAAATAAATAAATTTATTATATTTATTAATTTATTTAATAAATATATATTTACTATATTTATTAAATTAAACCGAGTTATGACTTTAACGATCGTTAAATAATTATGAGTTAAGTATTAACGAGCGTTAAGGAATAAATAGTAAGTAGAATAAATAGAAAGAAGGATGGAAGATTCTGGAACACCCCTAAGGGGTGTTTTAGGCGGTCGGTTATGGAGGCAAGGGGAGGGGGAAAAACTATCCTTTTATTTGCTTTAGACTACAAGAATTAAGTCTATATAACAACACCCCACCTCATAATTCACGACACTAATTGATGAGACTGCTTTTATACATAGTCTCATCGTCCAAAAAGGGCTTTAAATGCATTAAATATCATGAAAATGGCCAAATATATGCTTGTGTTTGTTGCTTGTGTATTTTAGGTGCGGATATTGAGAAAATGACAAAAGATCACAAGAATCATACAAAAACGAACACGGGAAACGAAGCCGCACATTGAACCAAGCCCTAATGAAGAATTTTCCAAGACAAACCCTTGAAGATTTGAATATTATGAAATAAGGGTCCTCCAATATTGAAGAATTGACACTTTAAACCCTTGTATCTTCATAATTACAAGATTGGTCCCTAAAATTTGTCAATATTGCAAAAAGGGCCCTCCACTTTGAAGAATTGGCAATTTTAGTCCCTCAACAAAACTAAATTGTCAATATTAATCCTCCTCAAAGTCAAACATACCATGAAGGACTTCAAGTTACAAGAAATTACAAGTTTGGTCCTTTAAAAATGTCAAAATTACCAAAAGGACCCTTGACTTTAAAGAAATGGCAAAAATGGTCCCTCATTAATCATGACTTGGCAAATTCAGTCCTCCAAGAAGTCAAACAAACAAGTCAAGACCATTATCAATGAAGAAAATGCCAAAACAGCCCTTCAAGAATTAAGAATTGGCAAGAAATACCCCTGAAAATACTTTGGAAAAGTATTTGGGGCAAAAGTGTGAAAACCAAAACTTTGCTAACAAAGGGAATCCGGATTTGGTGTATTTATTTGCAAGTGAAAGAAGTATAAGAGATGGGGGGTTAATCCTGGCAGACAACATAAGTTACCTAGACCTATCAGCACATGACACGTGCCCCACTACTTGAATTCCACCAATCACCCTTCACCATTCATCCACCTCAGCCCTCCACTAATCTGGATTATTTATTAAATAATCTTGGCACCTAAACACTTTTTTAAACTTAATCTTAACCAAAAACAGATTAAAAACCTGTTCTTCATGTTCATAATCTCAATTGGGCATTTCATGTTTACCAAAAATTAGCCCCTAAATCTTTCCAGATTTATGATTAAGCATGTTTTAATCATAACCCAACTTTCAAAAAGCTTGCCACATCACCACCCAGCTCACAAGATACCCCTGCTTTTTCACCTTTGAGCAAAATGCCAAAGTTGGCCAGTCATCCAACATCCCATATCATTGCTTGGAAGTTAAGCTTAACCAAGACCATTGGATGCACTTTTCACCTTGCCAGCTCCACAACAAAACAAGAACTAGTCACATGATCAAGATAACTTAGAAACCCCAGTCATCCAACATCCCATATCATTGCTTGGAAGTTAAGCTTAACCAAGACCATTGGATGCACTTTTCACCTTGCCAGCTCCACAACAAAACAAGAACTAGTCACATGATCAAGATAACTTAGAAACCCTCAAGGGCATAACTAGAACTTCATTAGCTATGGTTTCACGTTTTTCAGCTTTACTAGTTCACTTGTAAGCCTATTTAAAGGCCTTAGGATACTTCATTTTTCTCTTTGCTCTTGAATTTTCCTTTGTTCAAAGTTCTGTAAATCTCATTTTCTATGAATGAATTGTGTTTGAATCTTTGAAGAAAATTCAAGTGCCATTGTTATTTCCTGCTTAATATTGTTTATTGTTTGCTAAAACTTGAATCTCAAAACGTTTTCACAAGGAGTGTGCAAAAGTTTGCACATTTTCCTATAGCTTGATATTTTTGTAAGTTTCTTGGTACACCTTGGAATTATTGGGCTATAAAGCTGATCATAGCATCCTAATATTGTGATATCAATGTGTTGTGAAGCTTATAACTTGGGGATAATCAAGTGTGGGGTACAAGAGTTGCATTAATCAAGGCTTTGTCACTTTACTATTTTTATATAACTTCTTCTAACCTTGTTGAATCTTAGCAGGAGTTTGTGTGGAAGCTTGTGCTTGTTCTTGCTAGCACATAAGCTCAATATTCGTGGGTGTGGATGTACATCCATGAGGTTTGCACCATTCTACTCAAAATCTGCTTAAAATCCTAATTTTTTGTGATTTTGTGTGTTACTTGTGTTCTTGCTGAATTTGTGGTCTAATCTTGCTTGATACTTCATATTATACTTGTTAATGTGTTTGATTGGGCTTGGGTGGTCTTGAAATACACTTATAGTTGTTTTAAATTGATTTGAAAAAGATAAGGGGTGTTTGGGATTATCTGTTTAAGATCATAAGTTGCTATTGTGTTATTGAAAAGTGTTGTTTATGCTTGTTATCTGTTATCTACTTGGTTGAGAACTAAAACCTGCAAGTTATTGGGTTTAAAACCTTGAATCAAACATTGTGTTATATCTCATTAGATTTGACTGATTTTAACCTAAGATTTTGGTAATACTTAGAGTATATGCATGCTTAGGGCTTAAAGGTGTTAAATCATAGTTAATATAACCTTGTTTGAAGATTTGAGTGTTTGAATTTGGCTTGTTGGTCAAGTACATCAGCAAAGTAAAAATATGCTTATGTTAGTGTTCATCAGTAACCTTATTGTGCTTGAATCTTGATTTAGGCCTTGAACCATTGCATGAAACCTGTTTAAACTTGTTCATTTAAGTTTATTATAGCTTGTGTATGCTTTTGGTGCAATTTGGTTGGCTGAAATTTGCTTAAACAGCTTATAAGTGCTTAACTGTTTATTGTTCATGTCTGTGAGATGTCTGGTGCTTAATTGAATTAACTGCACTGATTGGCTGGGTGATTTTGTGATTTCTTTGTTGTTTCTTACTCCTTGTGATTCACTGATCACAAGGGGGCCTTGTTTGTAACTTGAATCCACATAAAAGTCACTAAAGACAAATAGTTAAGAAAGTCAAGCAGTGGAAAAAGTTTCCACTGCTCAACACCCAAAACTAGCCCCTACTAGTGTAATTTTGCATTCAGCTTATTAATAAGCCATATTGGCTTATCCAGACCTGCAACATCTTACTTTTTGTGATCAATCTTTATCATTTGACCCATTTGATTGAACTGGAGCTTATAAGACCTTGACTTTGACTTTCTGCTAGAAAACTCATAAAGTTGACTTTTAATTAAGGGCTTATTTGCTTATTCCAGCTTATTGAGTGTGATTATTTGAAACTTTTCATTTATTAAGCTTAGTTAAGTCATTTAAAAGCTTTTGAAACTTGAATAAACTCTTGGGGTGGTCTACAACTCGAAAACGACTATTTTGTCATTTTGTGAAGATAACTTATTGCTTTTTCAGGCTTATTCCTTGTGCTTATTTCAAATTTCTTTTTACAGAACTCTTAAGTCACTCAAAAGAAGCTTGTGTGTCTAATTTGATCTTATGGCATCAGCTTATAGCTTAATGGGCCAAAAAGCCCATTAAGAATAAGCTGCTTTGAAATAAGCTAGCTTATACTCATTTTCAGCTTTTGGTCCTTCAGAGTTTTGTGTTTAAAATCAAATTTTGAGTAAGATATGAGTTTTTGGGCTTATTTGGATAACATTTTTCTTATTAGGGCCTTAATAAGCCCCTTAAGCTAACTGTTTGGACTTTTGGCCCATTCTAGGCCCATTAGGGGTATTTAGGTAATTTCAACTTCATTTTTGTGTTAGTTAGTTTAAAATAGGCTAGTTTGCAACTTTTTAGAATTTTTTATAAATTTTGGATTTTTAATATTTTTTTTATTATCATTTTATTATTAAAAATTAAAACTTAGATTTTTCAAGTTTTTATATTTTTCTTAGGTTAAATACATTAAGCTAGGAATTTTACAATTTTTAGAATATTTTTATTGTCATTAGATTAATTTTTATAATTATTTTAAGTTTAAATAGTTTTTAATTATTTTTAAATAGTTTTATTATTTTTAAATTTTTAAAAATAGTTTTAAATTTAGTTAAGTCATTTTAGAGGTTTAAAATTGAAAAAATCTCATTTTGGGATTTTTGTTAATTAAATTGATTTTTTTTGGGTTTTAATTAGCATTAAAAAATTATTATTTAATTAAATAAAAGGTTTGGGTGATCTTTGATTTTTTGTAAACTGTAATTACATTATTTAGGATTTATTTCAATTTTCTAGGAATTTTTAGGATAAATTTTTAATTTTGCTACTTTTTACGGTTTTACGTGTACGACTAATCGTCTTAGTGTAATTCGTCATCGTAACCGTCATTCTCTTCTTATCTCATTTCTATTTTCTTTTCTCATAATCATAATCACATCATTAATCATCTCTTAACACACACACCAAGCCTCCTTGAGAACGATCCCCACTTTGGGTCATAACTTGTGGTTTTCCTAAATCACTTGTTAATACTTGCCCTTATTACACTTTGTTTTCCTAAACAAGGTTGTAAAACTACACTTATCATTTTGGCACCGCTGCCGGGGAGGCGTGTTGTGTTTTGATTTGGCAATTGTTGTTTTTATATATAGCCATAATATCTATTTGTATTAGTAGCACTCTTCAAATACATATTATCGGTTTTCGTTTTTTGTGTGTATACTATTAATATATTGTATACGTAGAACAATAAATTCACAAGTAATCCAAAAGTGTGAAAACACAACCTTCACTTGGGAGGTCATTACCCAATCATTGTATTCGAATCTCAAACCAAAAGAAAAAGGCAAAAATAGATAAATACTTTCGTGAAGCTCGATTTTGAAAGATACAAACTATAAGGTGGGTATAAGGCGGTTATTATAAAATATACCCTAAGGAAAAAGGCTCTTAAGTGCTTCGCGCCGCCTCATTTCCCCGCTTGCTTTTGAGTATTTTGAGATTGAAAGCTAATCGAGGGTTTTGCCGCCCAAAGTATTATTAAGTATCATATATACTTTCTTGGTTTCATTGATTAAACCCTCTTGAACGTTTTGGTGTTCCACCAACGTTCTAAAGTCATCGAAGGCGTTCACTTCACGTGATCGTTTTCATTCCTCGAGGCTTCTTTAATCAAGAGATTTGATTAAGGAGGACATTTGTAGATTTTGGTCTACTTAATACAATCGCAAAACTCCAAAAAAAGTAAAAACAATCAAAAACCACAAAAAATTGGAAAAATACAAAACACCAAAAAGAATCTTCTTTGCTCATCCCCTCGTTGTACGTGATGTTTATGCAAACCCGCAACCAAGCAAGACGTGCACGTAAACAAAGAAACCGAAAGGAGTCAACACCTACTCCTAATCTTTCTAGTGAGGAGTCTTGATGTGTCGTGGATAGTATGTGATAATTAGATACGTCATAGGGTAAATTAGAAAATTACCTTTAGGAAAAAGTAATAGACTAAAATTACCAAAGGCGGATTTAATTAAACACGTTGGTGAACCAAGTTCGTTGTACACGAAGATCGAGTGAATTTGAGACGTTTTGCTTTGATATGGACAATTGATTCGAATTGGTTTTTGGTTTTTAAAACTAAAATTAATTCTACCAATTTAAAACCTAAGTGCATGAATCGTTCCCCATTTATTAATCTAGAAGACAATTAATTAAAATGAACACTACGTAAAAATTTAAACTATTTAAAAATTCTATTTAAATAAGACTAATTTAATTAAAATACTTTTAAACTATTTTAAAAATTTATTAAAAACTATTTTACTTCTAAAAATTAATTAAATCTAATTTATTTAAAAACTAACTTTATTAAAATCTAATTATTTAAACACTAATTAAATTTCTAAAATTAATAAAAACATTTTTTTTATATTTTTTTATTTGAAATTATTTATTATTTTAAAACTAAATAAAAGTAAATAAAATGATTTTTAATTTAACTAAAGTTAAAACTGTGTAATTAAACAAATTCAAAAGCTGACAATTTAGTATTACACTATATTAATTACTAAAATGGATTTAAAACTAAAAAGCTGTTTAGCTCAATTGGTAAACGTGTTGAGGGTTTACCCTTGAGGTCAAGGGTTCGAGACTAATCCTCAATTGGGGATCCGTTGATGATGAAGTAGCGCGCTGAGCGTACTTAAGACTGAATCAATACAACCTATGAACCTTAACCATTTGAACCAACAATCAATTCATCAGATCACCATCGAGACAAACACACCCTTATCGAACCATAACGCACCATTAATCACCATATGAATCATTAAGGTAACTCGATCCCTCTAACAGTATCGATACAGCTTCTTTTTACTTATCTAGTGGGGATAAGTATTAATCCTGAATCTTACTTAATTATTTAACTAAGCTATTGAATTAGCTCAACTATACAATCTCACATATAATATCAAACAGATTAAAGAGAGAATAATTATATTTAAATTTAAACAGTAAATCAACCAATAAAATATTGAAATTCAAATTATTTTTTCATTAAACTCAGAAATTCATTAAAAACTCTAAAATAAAAAATACAATTAACCCTAAATCTATTTGGATATTATAACTAGAAAGTAAAAAATGGGATGATTAAAATTACAGAAATTGGGGGTTTTTATAGCCAACCTTAAGGCTTGTTGGTGGAAGTTTGTTGAGACGAATATCTATTCTTGGCCCTTGATTTCTTCATTTTCTCTTTCGTTCTTGATCTTGTGGCTGAAAATAGCACACTAGCACATGGATTGCCAACGTGGCAATCAAGTGTGCTAGTTGTGCTTCTTTGAAGCTAACTTGTCATCTCTTTATTGGAGGATTGAGGGTGAGTGATGTGGTTAAACAAATCAAACGCTGCCACAAAATTGATACCCTCTATCTTCTCTTCCTTAAAACTTGGGAATTAATTCCCCATACGCGTGATTCACACGTATTTAACAAAAGCCCCAAAAACTATTTGTGATTTAGGGTTTGTGAATAGTTAAGGTCTGGTTATTTGGTTTGGGGTGGGAGACGATACATAGAATGTATCAAAGGGAAAAATAATAATAAAGAGTGTGTGGGTGGAATGTGAGTGGGTGAAGTAAATGATTAACGTTTTGTGTGTTTGACCAAACGAATAAAAAGTTAATAAACTTTTTATAACCTACTTGTTCAAAGGTGAATAACCCTAATGGGTTTTGAAGCCCAAAACTCTTCCCACCTTTAAATGTAAAACGGGGATTGGCCCATTCATTATATTTACTCCCATCTGTTTATCAATGTGAATATGGGCTTTTGCCAAACTTGGGCCAACAATGTTTATTACTTCCATTCTTTAACAATATTGATGGGATTTTCAGGCCCATTTAGCTCATATGGGACCCACTTGGCCCAAATGTCTTCATAAATATCAAATCCGCTAAAATCGAGCTTGAAATTGGCTTTATCGATCTTTTCTTCAAACTCGTGCCGTTTTTGCCGGTTTTCTCGAACTTTGGTACCTACACACATCAAACAACAAAACAAGCATATACAAGGCAATATTTGAACATTTTATGCTTATATTCATTGTTTTAAGATATAATTGATATGAGTAAAATCACTCATATCAAACTCCCCCTTGCTAAGCAATTGCCGTGTCCTCACGCAATGATAAAATAAAACACTAACTACACCATTATTCAACTTTTGAAACTTTATTTTGCAAAGACATAATGTATTGCTTTCATTATTGAAAAATAACTTTAAGGATCATAAAACTCAAATAGATTCATCGTTCTCGACTTTTCACTTTTCCATGCCACGTGTAAAAACAAGATCATTGTTAATCATAAGCCTTAAAATTAAACCAACTCATACAAGTAATTTGTGTTAAACTCAATCTCCTATTATTCCTAATTGAATCTCTAGATTTTATTTGTCATTCACCCAAAGGCTCATTTGACTTATTTGATATTTATTAGTCCAAAAATGAAGGCAAGAACGGTGTAAACACAACACTCAAAACCTAACCTCGACTTCAAAAACCGTTGTCACTAAAGAAAGCCCACATCAAGGATAACTTACCACGATTTGAGGGATAAATCCCCGGACCCGAAATTTGGCTAATATGGCTACTTAAAAGCAACAATAAAACCTCCAAAGTCAGTTATGACCTTATTAATGGAGTTAGCAACAATTACATCATATCACCTTGTGGCTCTTAAAGATGCAATTGTGCTCCTTATTTAAAATCCACACCCGAAGGCTCCTTGGACAAAAATAAGGGAATTGACATTCACCATCCCACCTTATGGCTCATGATGATGAAGCAATTTTTATTCAACACGTCCCCTTGCCATACACCCTAAGGCTCTAATGACAAGGTTAGTGCTACATGAATCCCACCCGAAGGCTCCTAGAGAACATGCTTTTATTTATTCTTCTTTATTAATATGATATTTATAGTAAGCCAAATTTCCGCAATCCCATGATCAAAAGTCCATGACGCTGACACCCTTAATGTGTTCTCACTTTAATTACAAGGGAAGAAATAGAAGGAGTTACGAGTTAACATATCAAGCCTAAACCGCTAAAAACTTCATTTATTAAGCAATTAATTATTCAAGCATGGAAAATAAATACGAGGAGATTAAATCAAACACAACTATACTTACACAAAGAAGAATTAACCTTAGAAACTTATGATTAAACTATACCATCTCTTGTTCTTCATATTGTAAAATTCCAAAAATGTGAAATCAATGGATACTTAGCCTATTAAATCAAAGTTTTGGGTTTTCAAGTCATCTATAGGATCTTGCATCTTCTTATACTTTTTCAAGTTTTAGAATTTGCGTTTTAAAGTTCCCTTGATAAACGACTTTCTAGGATCAATTATAGGAACTTGCGAAAAGTTCTTGTTCTTAACTCGTATGAATTAAGACTTTCGCGTTTTAAAGTTCCCTATATAAAAGCCTAGCAAAACTTAATTCAAACACGTTAAGGAAAAGCTAAGGTAAAAACCGAGTCGAGTCAAAAACTATTTTTATTTTCACCAACGGAAAGCCTACATTCTTGTCAAAAGCACTAATTTTCTTTATTAAAACTTAAAAATAACACTAAAAATTTATAATTTTATAAAATTTTATGAAAAACGAGAAAAACAATTACATTTAGACACGACAAAAGCAATAGCAAGCGATTATATCGATTGACTCCCCCATGCTAAAACCAAACATTGTCCTCAATGTTTGTTAGCTCAAGAGTAACACCCCCTTGCTAAAACACGGAGAGTCTAATGCAAAAACCTAACATGGAAAGAGCACGCAAATCTATAAGCCGTTTATTAATTATGACTCAAGATAAAACGTTAGTCGATAAAAATCAAAGGATAAAGAGTGTGCCCTTTTTTGGCAATCAAAGGATGGAAGATCAAGTGGACCGGCAAAAACCGAACACGAGAGTCTTCAATGATTAGGGTCATACCTAAGATTCACAACACAACAAAACACGAGCACGAGCTTGAAAGATCAAGCCTTATTAGTGTTAGAAAATAGATAGAAGATAGAATGTATGGGAATCCCCCACAAGGCACCTCGTTTTTGTTAACCGAGTCATGAGCTCGACTCGATCCCCGCATTCATTGGTCCTTAGGGAAAGTGGTAAAAACCGGCATAATGGAATTGAATTCCAACATAAAGCATGATGCTGGGGTCAAAGATTACATCCTCGTTTTCGGATGACAAATGAAAGGATAAAACTCCAACATAAATCTCCAAAAAGAGATGGTGGTCACAAATCAAGATATGGATAAAGCATGCTCCCCGAGATAAACTCGCACCAAGATGATCGAAAAGTCTTTCAATTGTTACATCGGTGAAAGGCCGAGATTTCCCTAAATCAATGATTCCAGGGTCGAATACCTCGTCCTCGTGAGAGAAAGGAAAAGACAACACGGTGTCGTCTCCCCATGCTAATCCAAGATCATATAAAACACATGGTGAAGGTGTTGTAAAAGTCTCAACATTTGTGGTATCAACTTGCATGACTTTGTTGACCTTATCACTCTTATGAATGTGAACAAAGGGGTCATGGTACTCAAAATGAGTCTCATGAAAAACCCGCACATTAAGATCAAAGTGAGTGGGAAGGATAATTGGAGTAAAGGTAATCTCTCCCTCCGGGTCAACATTATCATCATCATAAATCGGGTGATCAAACCAAGAATCTTCATCATCGTCATTAGACTCTTCCTCAAATTCTGAAGGAATGTCTATATAAAGAAACTCATCAACCTCCTTCAAGAGAAGTCCATCATCACAAGGGTTGTGAGATGTAGGAAGTATGATTCTCTCAAAATCCTCTTAAAACAATGGATTATTGTTCATTGAAGCTTCAAAGAGAGGATTTGAGTAGGTCACAAAAGTGTCATTAATCTTGTCATCACAAGAAATGTTCGACAAAGTATCAAGTGTGTCACACTCGGATACAAGATCATCATTCTCATTAGGAGGAAATTCATCGGAGAATTACTCGAGAAAGGTAGGTAAAACACGAGAATCACGCACGATTTCGAAATCGGTAACATCTTCACTTCCCCGTGGAAGTGGATCAACAAGTTCATCGGCGAACTTATCGAATGAATAGTCACTAACCTCACTCGGTGTGAAGTTAGGAATCAAAGGCTCTTCAAATGAAGATTGTGCCTTAGGATTATCAATTTGATCCTTCGAAGAGAGTGAAAATGTGTCCACTTTCAAACATTGTTCAATTAAAGCAATATCTCTCTCGGGATCAAATTTCTCACTATTAAACTCACTAGGATCAAATGGTGCACTAAGGTATTCATCAAATTCTTTTTCAATCTTAGAACTATCATCCTCATGTGGAGTGAGTGGAGATGAGGTAAGATTACAACATGATTCAACAAAACAAGCATCTTCCTTTAAATTTAAATTTTCTTCATCACAAAATGAGGTTTCCAAAATTGGCAAATCACCTTTGTAAAAGAGAAATTCCTTGTTTGTGTTACTTTCAATATGTTTATCAAGTTTCACACTTTCCACTTTCTTAGAAACCAATCTTGGAATTTTTCCGGTTTGAAAATCATATGTTTATCCCCATACCACAATTTAATCTCCTCTTTCCCCATATCAACTATAACATCAGCCGTGTACAAAAATGATCGTCCTATAATTATAGGCACACGAGGATTTGGCTCATAATCAATGATCGCAAAATCGGCTAGGTAAATGAACTCCCCCACTTTAACACGGACATTTTCCGCTATACGAACCGGATAGGTGGTAGTACCATTAGCAAGCTCAATGATCATTCGAGTGGGCCTAAGTCGTTCATAGTCAAGAGTCTTCCAAATGGCTAAGGGCATTACGTTAATACTAGCTCCTAGATCGGCTAGAGCTTTGTATTCCCCAACTCATCAAAAACACAAGGTATCAAGAATTGACCCGGATCATTATATTTCATGGGAAAGAAATCTAAGAAATCCGAGGTACTAATCACATTTAAAGTAGCCTTGGTAACATTAAGAAAAAATTCTTTAGGTGGAACATAAAGCTCAATCACTCTTTCTAAATTATCATCATCATAAGTGGTGATAGCCTTAAGCTGTCCCCTCGGGTTTGGAATGGTATTACTAGGTAAGCAACCCGAAGAAGATGATGGTTTAGACATAAATCTCTCAAACATCGAAAGAAATTTATTTTGACCTTGTTCCAAACTTTGTTGCATACGATTTTGACTTTGCTCTAATCTTTGCTCAAAACGGTTTTGGTTTTGTTCGAGTCTTTGTTGATTAAGCTCAATCTTATTAATTTTCCCTTTAATCGTACTTTGAAACTCATTTTTCAAAGTTGCCATTTGTCCTGGAATGTTATTTTGAAAAGCTTTCAAATTTGCCTCATTCGTTTTAATATAGCTTGACAAATCATTTTGGTTATTACTTTGAAAACCTTGATTGTTTTGATTAGCATTAAACCCATTTCCTTGATTGTAATTCCCTTGGTTACCACGGTTAAAATTATTCCCATTATTTCCATTGTTGTACCTATTTTGAACCGGTGGAAAACCCGGTGGAGCAACATGATTTTAACGAGGAACTTGACCGTTGGAGCCATAATTCCCGTTACGGCAAAAGCACTAGCTTGATCAAACCCCGTGGTTGAACAAGCATAATTAGGATGTGCTCCACCACATGATACAAAAAAATTCTCAACCATATTAATCGATCCATGAGGATTCTTCCTAATCTCATTCAACAATGTAGCAAATCCATTATCAATCTTAGAGTCCAATCTAGCAATCTCGATATTAGAAGAATTCACATTGGAAACAACCGGTGTGTTTCGTGAATATTGTGCTCTAGAATTATTCTTAATTATACACCATGCGCCTCTCGGAGTTTTTCTTAAAAGATTACCACCCGCAACAGCATTTAAAGAATCTTGTTCAACCATATTAAGTCCATTATAAAAAGTATTGATTTGGTTCAATTCCGAGAAACCGTGGTGTGGACATTGTCTTAACAAATCTTTAAACCTTTCCCAAGCAACCCCAAACGATTCATGCACTTTTTGTTCAAATCAAGTGATCTCATTCTTAAAGTGTGTTGTTTTGGATGGTGGAAAGAAATAATTCATGAACTTAGACACTAAATCATCCCATGTCAAAATCGAACCCGGTGGTTCTTTCTCGTACCAAATCTTAGCATTACCCTCGAGCGAGTACGGAAAAAGCATGAGCTTAATCGCATCATTCAGCACATCTCTAAACTTGAGAGTTGAAGTAATTCGAAGAAAATTCCGAATGTGAGAATGCGGGTTATCGGTCTCATTGCCACGAAATTGGTAGGCACGAATGAGCGATAAAATACCCGTCTTAATCTCAAAATGATCCGCCAAAATAGCCGGCATAACGATTGGTTCCCCATACCCTTCGGTGGGTGCATGGAGCAATTCCTCCATTGTTCGGTTATCGGCCATCTCTACAACAATAGGTGGAAGCTCGGGTTCCACTATTCGTTGTTGATGATTTCTATTTCTACGAGGAATATTTTCAAGCCTATTTAAATCAATCACAAGTCGAGAAGAACGTAATTGCATAAACCAAAGTGACGAGAATTTTAGAGGATTGAAGAAAAGAAATTAGACAAGAATTGATCGATAAAAACAAGGAATAAGGATAACTACTATGGAAGTAAATTACCCTTGGTCGAATTTGAAACGATAGGTGAAAACCTAAACGTAACGAAATTTAATAAGTAAACTACAAAAATAAAATTTAATACTACTTGAGTTGGCAAACCAATAATCGGTCGTCCCTCTCAATATACGCACAAGCAAGCGGGGAAACCAGGTGGCACAAAGCACTTAAAAACCTTTTTCCTTAGACGGACTTTTATAGCACGTCGCCTTATACCCACCTTATAGTTTGTATAAATCGATTTCAAACTTCTTATTAGTATTTATCTATTTTTCCTTTTTTTTCGTTTTGGATTCGAATACAATAGCTAGGTGATGAAATCCCAACTAAGGTCTTACTTGGAAGTAGGTAAATTTATTGTTCTACGTAATACGATATAGTAATCACAAAAAATACGAAAAACGATACATACTATAATAATAGAAAAATAACAAAACTTTCCGAGGACGGAAAGGGTCTTCAAATCAACGATCAACAAATCTCCACGAAACGAATCGTACACAAGGTCCCCAGCAGCGGCGCCAAAAAATTTGATGTGTCGTGGATAGTATGTGATAATTAGATACGTTATAGGGTAAATTAGAAAATTACCTTTAGGAAAAAGTAATAGACTATAATTAACAAAGACGGATTTAATTAAACACGTTGGTGAACCAAGTTCGTTGTACACGAAGATCGAGTGAATTTGAGACGTTTTGCTTTGATATGGACAATTGATTCGAATTGCTTTTTGGTTTTTAAAACTAAAATTAATTCTACCAATTTAAAACCTAAGTGCATGAATCGTTCCCCATTTATTAATCTAGAAGACAATTAATTAAAATTAACACTACGTAAAAATTTAAACTATTTAAAAATTCTATTTAAATAAAACTAATTTAATTAAAATACTTTTATACTGAAATGTGTATAGTTGAAGTTCGTTTTTCTCAGTTCTTAACAAATTGAAAGTCCTAACAAGATCGGGTTTTTAATTGTTTTTGGTTGGTAATGTTTTTTAGATATTCTATTGCTAATTCAAACAATGCCTTGCTAAAATGAAAAATATCGTCTACTTATATGTAAAACAAAGTGCAAATACCAAGTTTTTATTCAATTAAAATACCAAATGTAAATTCTACAATCTATAAGGACTGGAAATGTAAATTATTTAAAATTTAAATGCTAAAAATGTAAGCTAAAAAGTATAAGGACTAAATATGTAAAAACAGTAAACTATATGGACTTAAAATGAAAACTATTCAAACAAGTAACTAATTTCCAACTAACTTGAAACTAACTAACTAATTTTGAACAATTCTGAAAATATAGGGACTGATTATTTGAAAACCCTAAAAAGTAGAAAGATTAGCTAGGATTACAAACTGATTAATACTTCAAGGACTAAAATGCAAATTTTCACAACTTTTTAACAAAAACGGGTTCAAAGATAAAATAAGCTCGTTTGAGCTTCTTTCTCAACCAAATTTGATCAAACCAGTTGCAAACGGCTTAAAATTGAAAATTAGCTAGACCTATCCAAGGATTTTAGCTGAAAGTAACTAAAACTCTGATAAGCTGAATTCAATAAGCACAAAATAAGCTACCAGTTAAGCCAGTCTTGCACAACTAGATTTTAGTGAAAATTCTTGTTAATCAGCTCAAAAGAAAAACGGGAAATCAAGTCTCAAGAAAAATGATCAAGTAATAAGCTCAGAATCTGAAAATAAGCCAAAATTGTGCTTGTGTTGACTTTCGTTGACCAGAAATTTAAAAAAGCTCAAAATCCCAAAATCTATCCAGGAACACTTTTGGAATGAAATTGTGAAAGAAAATTAGCTAGTTATTGAAGTAGAAATGGAGATATGAAAATTCAGTTTGCCCAAGTTACAGAAACTTGCTTCATCTCAGTGACTTATTAATGTGCTTATTTCTCAACCAATATTGGATACTGTACAAATTCCTTATACACACTCAAACTTCATATATTGACTGAAAATTAAGCACTGGTTTCAAAAGATTTCATCAAGTAACAAAGAAATGCCAAGCATTTGAAAATAAAACCTTTTTGAAAAGCTACTTTAATAAAACTGACCCAAACCTTTTTAGTGACCAATTGCCTTTTTGACCAAATACTTGACTTAAAAGTGACTCAAAACTAATTGTTATGACTTGTTGACTAGAAATGCACCAAAGTTTTCCAAAAACTAACACTTGAAAATCAAATCAAAGCTAATACCAAACACTACTTTACTGATATTTTTGAAACTTTTGTGAAGGATTTTTGATCAAATGATTAGACTGAGGAAAGAGCTATAACAAACTAAGTTCTATGGCTAATATGAAATGTATTTGAACTAGAAACAAGCAGTTACAACAACTAGAACCCAAAATGACTATTAAGGCTAATGTTACTGATAAGAGCTGAAAAACAGGACAAGTATTAAAACTATAAGCAAGATTAAGCTACTAATAAGCTACAAAAACAATGAGATCAGATCAATATCAAGCCAAAACAACTTTTATCATGCAATCAAGGTGAATTAAGCTAGGTATGTAGCAAGCATTCAACAATTGAGTGGAACTGAAATTCATAAAGTGAAACCTTTAGCTAAGGCCTCCTTTGGGGAGTAGAGGAGCGTTGAGCTCTCTAATCTAGTGCTAACCACCACCTTAGCACTAGAACACACTAATCAACCACCAATCAACAGCTACAACCACCAAAGATCACCATAACTGGACTAAATTCTTCAAAATCTGCTAGAACTTGGAACTAGATGAACAAAGCAAGTACAACAGCTACAATCTTCAAAACTAGCTCACTATGATCAAGTGGTGATCATAACAAACTAACAGCATCACAAAGTAACAATGAAGCAGGTATGAACAGTAGAGAAGTAATGAGAATTTGGAGGGAAAATTGGAAATGTTTATTGATTGAATTGAGAAGTAGTTACAAGGCTGGTAATCAGTTACAACTAACTATAACAGACTCAAGAGTTTGTCAGACTCTTGAGTTGTTAAGCTAAAACTAAAATGAGTTGAGAGAAAACTAAAAGTGTGTGTGATTTCACACTTTTTCTACATTACAAGAAATGAGCTAATCTAGGGTATTTATAGACTGCAGAAGTGAAGTGGTTGGGGTTGGTGACGTGTTAGAACCAATTAGAAGCTTCCACGTGTACAATTCAGTTAAATTGAATTTTGCAAATGATGAACACATTTGGGGTTTTCTTTGTTGTTGATCTTGAGTGTAATTGGTTGTGATCATTGGATTCGTCTCTCAAAAACGAGCAAGTTTCATGTTTATACCAACTTCTGAAATTGCCTCTAGCTCAATAACGATTATGGGCTGTTGTGTTGAAGAAGATGACATGTGGAAAGATGTATTGGTTATGGGCTAAGCACACGAATCATTATCCAAAAGACGAAATATGATTGGCTGGCTGGAGCACTGTTGGGATATGCCACACATTATCTCTCCTATTTATTACAAGGCATAGCTGGCAATCCACTTTCTTCAAATACTCCTTTCTGATTGGTCTAATTGCTTGCACACGGATTGAACTTAAATAGACTTTCCGAAGTTGGCAGAATTAGCCCTTGTACTTGGCAGAATGTAATTTTGAGCTAGTAACTTCATTCTCTTGGCAATTTAAGTCCTTCCACTTGCAAACTTGATCAAAAAGCTCCTTTGACTTGGTTGACTTAAGAGTTGACCATATTTGACTTTGATCTTGACTTTGTCATATTTACACTTTTGGTCCTTCATCTTTGGCAAATTGTCAAGATAGATCCTTTGTCTTTAAAGTCTTGTCACTTTTGATCCTTCTTTGTCTTTTTCATCAAATTAAGCTTGATTTTCCTTTGTTTGCTTGAAAATGTATCCTTCTTACCTATTTGAGCACAAACACAAAACATACCACATAATTCCGCTTTATAGCACAAAGTTTAGATATTTTTCTTGTGTTTTAGGGTGATTTGTTGATAAATTGATATGAGTTTTTGCTCATATCAAATCCCCTACACTTGAACATTGTCATGTCCTCATGCAATGCTATGTAATAAAACACAAATTTACATTCTCCTCATAATTAATCCACCTTGGCCATATGGAATGCATCTACACTACTCTAAACTAAATGATGCATGATTTTGATTTTTAACAATCCAATGAACAAAATTCAATTCTATCTATATCTTTTTGGTTTTTCTTGAAATTGTTTTGATGGAAATAACTCATAAAGAATTCAATGACTTTGATTAGGGCTTGGGTACCATGGACATTTATCACCCTTAAGTTTCACTTTCCCCATACCAAGCTTAAAAATGAGATCATTGTATTCACAAGTAAAAAGTGCATCAACTTATTCATGACAATTAAATGTGGAACCGGTTATTATTTGAGCAAATTGCTTGTGGGCAAATTTGTCATTTATTCAAGTGTGAAGTATAAGAAATGTAAAATCCAAAAATAAGGAAGCACGGTTTTAATCCTAAGTAATCCTCTCATCCATTACTTGAAAAACCGCTCACAATTAATATAAGTCCGTTTCAAGAGTAATAAGTCATTCGCCTTATGTGTAAAATCCTCATGTCATGCTTTCATAAGTAGCTACACACTCGCTAAGGAAAGAAAAATAAAACTCACGCAATAATTTACATCCGCCATCTTTTTGAGACTTTGGATCTTCAACCCCGCAACCCGTCAAGGTAATATTGGATTGGAGCAATCTATTGAATCCCCGCAACCCGTCAAGGTAATATTGGAACTCAATAGTCACTATAATTAACACCACACTGCCCCTCTTGGGAGTCTTGTATAATTATTTTTTCTTTTCTTTTTCTTCTTTTTTTTCTCTTTTTTTTTCTAGCCACTCATTTTTTTTTTCATAAGCCGCTCTTATTTTTCTTTATTCCTCACAAAAAAATTGAAAAGAATAAAAGGAAAAACACCCGCTAAATATTGAGCATGACATAAGTCTAGTACACATAAACCGTCCTAACTTAGAATCTTAAGACGTACTTATATCACCATGAATGATTAGTCAAAAATGCATAAGAGACTACAAACCAATTAAAACCGTTCTTGATTATTTATTAACATATATACATGCGAAGAAAATAGAGGCAAAGAAGAGAAGGGTTTAGCCACAAGTAATTATCATGAAGTTTATCTAGCCCTTTTATACTTGCTTCAACTCTATCATTTCCCATTCTCCACAAATTTAAAATCTCAAATAATGAGATTAGTGGATGCTTAGCCTTATAGACCAATGAAGGACTACATGGTTAAGGATACTAGCTAGAGAGTGCTTTGATAAGCAAACTCGGGTTGAGTCAAAATATCCATGGCGGGCCTAATATGTCAAAGAAGTCTAAATTTGTTAAACCATGTTTTTATTATATTTTTTTTCTTTTTATATCTTTTTGATGAAAAATAAAAGAAGAAATATATACAATGCAAATGTGTTATGCAAATGAAAAATGATTAACGAAAAATATGAATGCATATTTTTGGTGGCCAAAGTAGATCAAAAATTAAAAAAATGTTTGAAAAATTAATTTTCCAAGTTATCATGAAAGACAATGACAAGTTCTAGGTAAGGTCACTTCGATAGAAGACCCCCCTACACTTAAGCTAAACATTGTCCTCAATGTTTAAGAGCATGGAAGTATAAAAACTTCCCCTACACTTATGACAATGAATAGACTTTGCTTAACCCAAGTTAAGGAAAGGACAACTATTAGTGAATTCATGTTTAAGCACAAGGTGTCAATGAAAGATCACAATAGTAACGAAGTGAACCGGATACAAGGGTCTCCTCCATAAGCTCCAAAGCATGAAATGAGTGAGCAACCCTACAAACAACATGAAGACAAAATAAGGTCTCCCCTACACTTATCTCCAAGTCTATACCCTTATTGCTAACCTACAACACTCTAAACCTAGTTATACGATGCTTGAGTTAATGAGTCTCTAGCTCGACTCGTCCCTCAATGAATTAATTCATGGGGAAAATGGGGATCTCTTGGACCATTTCAACGGAAATGTCCTCCCCAAAATAATGTTTCACACGGTGACCATTCACTTTAAAATTTAGACCATCGGGTTGTGACAACTCAATAGTTCCATATGGAAACACTTGAGCAATAGTGAATGGACCGGACCATCTCGAATTAAGCTTGCCCGCAAAAAGTTTCAACCTTGAGTTAAAGAGGAGAACCGGCTCTCCAACTTTGAACTCACGGTTCTTGATCTTAGCATCATGCAATTTCTTAGTCTTTTCCTTGTAAAGCAAAGAATTTTCATAGGGATTGGCTCTCAATTCATCCATCTCATTAAGTTGATCTTTCCTATGTGAACCAGCTTGGTTTAAATCAAAGTTAGCCCACTTGAGAGCCCAAGATGCCTTGTGTTCTAACTCGAATGGGAGGTGGCACGCTTTACCATAGACAAGCCTATAAGGAGTACAACCAATTGGTGTCTTAAAAGCCGTCCTAAAAGCCCACAAAGCATCATCAAGCTTATCCGACCAAGAAGCTCGATTCTCTCCCACCGTTCTCTCTAAAATTCTCTTTAAACCACGATTTGTGACCTTGGTTTGACCATTGGTTTGAGGGTGATACGCGGTAGAAATTCTATGATTAACTCCATATTTCTTCATAACCCTCGTGAATTGATCATTACAAAAGTGCGTGCCACGATCACTTATGATGGCCCGAGGTACACCAAATCTAGCAAACAATTGCTTCAAGAACTTCACAACAACTCTAACATCATTGGTAGGTAAGGCTTTAGCCTCCACCCATTTGGACACATAATCCACCGCCACAAGTATATAATTGTTTCCCTTAGAAGATGGAAAAGGTCCCATGAAATCAATGCCCCATACATCAAATATCTCACACTCTTGAATAAAATTTTGTGGCATCTCATCACGTTGCGTAATTTTTCCTTGTCTTTGACACACATCACAAAATTTCACCATTTCATGGGCATCTTTGTAAATGGAAGGCCAATAGTAACCCGAATCAAAGACTTTCTTGGCGGTATAGTTGGGCCCAAAATGTCCACCCGTAGGTCCTTTATGACATGCTTCTAAGATCTTAAATGCCTCGGGCCCATCTACACACCGTCTAATGATTTGGTCCGCACATTTCCTAAAAAGATAAGGATCATCCCAATAGTAGTACTTAACTTCCTTAAGAAATTTCTTCTTTTGTTGATAAGTAAGACCCTCAATAAGCACATTTCCCACAAGATAGTTTGCTATATCCGCAAACCAAGGAGTTGCATCCTCTTGGGAAAAGATAGACATGAGCTCCTCTAATGGAAAGGATTCATTGATTTCTTGATGTGGAAAATCTCCTTGAAAAGGATGCTCAAGTCTACTCAAGTGATCCGCCGCTAAATTCTCGGCTCCTTTCTTATCACGAATTTCTATCTTAAACTCTTGAAGCAACAAAACCCATCTCAAAAGCCTAGGCTTAGCATCTTGTTTTTTCATGAGATACTTGAGAGCGGAATGATCCGTATACACTATGGTTTTGGATAACACAAGGTATGGTCTAATCAAAAGCATAGACTATAGCAAGCAACTCTTTTTCCGTGGTAGTGTAATGAAGTTGTGCACCAGTCATGGTTTTACTCGCATAGTGTATAGGTTGAAAATGCTTATTCACTCTTTGTCCTAAGACGACCCCCACCGCATAATCACTAGCGTCACACATAAGCTTAAAAGGTAATTCCCAATTTGGAGAAACCAAAACGGGAGCCTTTGTCAATTTCTCCTTAAGAGTCTCAAAAGAGTCCAAACAATCTTGGTTAAAAATGAAAGGAGCCTCTTTTTCCAAGAGGTGAGTCATCGGTCTAGCTATCTTAGAAAAATCTTGTATAAAGCGCCTATAAAACCCCGCATGACCTAAGAAACTTCTCAAACCTTTAACCGAAGTGGGTGGGGGAAGCTTAGCAATCACATCAATTTTAGCTCGATCTACTTCTAATCCCTTGTTGGATATTTTGTGTCCTAAAACAATTCCCTCTTTCACCATAAAGTGACATTTCTCCCAATTAAGCACTAAACGTGTTTCCTCACAACCTTAAGCATTCTCTCTAGATTTGTGAGACATGAGGTAAATGAATTTCCAAAGACGGAAAATCATCCATGAAAACCTCCATAGTTTGCTCTATCATGTCATGGAAAATCGCCATCATGCACCTTTGAAACATCCCCGGTGCATTACATAAGCCAAAAGGCATCCTCTTGTAAGCAAATGTACCGTAAGGACAAGTGAATGTGGTCTTTTCTTGATCCTTAGGGTCAATGGGTATTTGGAAATAACCCGAAAAGCCATCAAGAAAGCAACAGTACTCATTCCCCGGCAGCGGCGCCATTTGAAATGTGTATAGTTGAAGTTCGTTTTTCTCAGTTCTTAACAAATTGAAAGTCCTAACAAGATCGGGTTTTTAATTGTTTTTGGTTGGTAATGTTTTTTGGATATTCTATTGCTAATTCAAACAATGCCTTGCTAAAATGAAAAATATCATCTACTTATATGTAAAACAAAGTGCAAATACCAAGTTTTTATTCAATTAAAATACCAAATGTAAATTCTACAAACTATAAGGACTGGAAATGTAAATTCTTTGAAATTTAAATGCTAAAAATGTAAGCTAAAAAGTATAAGGACTAAATATGTAAAAACAGTAAACTATATGGACTTAAAATGAAAACTATTCAAACAAGTAACTAATTTCCAACTAACTTGAAACTAACTAACTAATTTTGAACAATTCTGAAAATATAGGGACTGATTATTTGAAAACCCTAAAAAGTAGAAAGATTAGCTAGGATTACAAACTGATTAATACTTCAAGGACTAAAATGCAAATTTTCACAACTTTTTTAACAAAAACAGGTTCAAAGATAAAATAAGCTCGTTTGAGCTTATTTCTCAACCAAATTTGATCAAACCAGTTGCAAACGGCTTAAAATTGAAAATTAGCTAGACCTATCCAAGGATTTTAGCTGAAAGTAACTAAAACTCTAATAAGTTGAATTCAATAAGCACAAAATAAGCTACCAGTTAAGCCAGTCTTGCACAACTAGATTTTAGTGAAAATTCTTGTTAATCAGCTCAAAAGAAAAACGGGAAATCAAGTCTCAAGAAAAATGATCAAGTAATAAGCTCAGAATATGAAAATAAGCCAAAATTGTGCTTATGTTGACTTTTGTTGACCAGAAATTTCAAAAAGCTCAAAATCCCAAAATCTATCCAGGAACACTTTTGGAATGAAAATGTGAAAGAAAATTAGCTAGTTATTGAAGTAGAAATAGAGATATGAAAATTCAGTTTGCCCAAGTTATAGAAACTTGCTTCATCTCAGTGACTTATTAATGTGCTTATTTCTCAACCAATATTGGATACTGTACAAATTCCTTATACACACTCAAACTTCATATATTGACTGAAAATTAAGCACTGGTTTCAAAAGATTTCATCAAGTAACAAAGAAATGCCAAGCATTTGAAAATCAAACCTTTTTTAAAAGCTACTTTAATAAAACTGACCCAAACCTTTTTAGTGACCAATTACCTTTTTGACCAAATACTTGACTCAAAAGTGACTCAAAACTAATTGTTATGACTTGTTGACTAGAAATGCACCAAATTTTTCCAAAAACTAACACTTGAAAATCAAATCAAAGCTAATACCAAACACTACTTTACTGATATTTTTGAAACTTTTGTGAAGGATTTTTGATCAAATGATTAGACTGAGTAAAGAGCTATAACAAACTAAGTTCTATGGCTAATATGAAATGTATTTGAACTAGAAACAAGCAGTTACAACAACTAGAACCCAAAATGACTATTAAGGCTAATGTTACTGATAAGAGCTGAAAAACAGGACAAGTATTAAAACTATAAGCAATATTAAGCTACTAATAAGCTGCAAAAACAATGAGATCAGATCAATATCAAGCCAAAACAACTTTTATCATGCAATCAAGGTGAATTAAGCTAGGTATGTAGCAGACATTCAACAATTGAGTGGAACTGAAATTCAGAAAGTGAAACCTTTAGCTAAGGCCTCCTTTGGGGAGTAGAGGAGCGCTGAGCTCTCTAATCTATTGCTAACCACCACCTTAGCACTAGAACACACTAATCAACTACCAATCAACAGCTACAACCACCAAAGATCACCATAACTGGACTAAATTCTTCAAAATCTGCTAGAACTTGGAACTAGATGAACAAAGCAAGTACAACAGCTACAATCTTCAAATATAGCTCACTATGATCAAGTGGTGATCATAACAAACTAACAGCATCACAAAGTAACAATGAAGCAGGTATGAACAGTAGAGAAGTAATGAGAATTTGGAGGGAAAATTGGAAATGTTTATTGATTAAATTGAGAAGTAGTTACAAGGCTGGTAATCAGTTACAACTAACTATAACAGACTCAAGAGTTTGTCAGACTCTTGAGTTGTTAAGCTAAAACTAAAATGAGTTGAGAGAAAACTAAAAGTGTGTGTGATTTCACACTTTTCTACATTACAAGAAATGAGCTAATCTAGGGTATTTATAGACTGCAAAAGTGAAGTGGTTGGGGTTGGTTACGTGTTAGAACCAATTAGAAGCTTCCACGTGTACAATTCAGTTCAATTGAATTTTGCAGATGATGAACACATTTGGGGTTTTCTTTGTTGTTGATCTTGAGTGTAATTGGTTGTGATCATTGTATTCGTCTCTCAAAAACGAACAAGTTTCATGTTTATACCAACTTCTGAAATTGCCTCTAGCTCAATAACGATTATGGTCTGTTGTGTTGAAGAAGATGACACGTGGCAAGATTGTATTGGTTATGGGTTAAGCACACGGATCATTATCCAAAAGACGAAATATGATTGGCTGGCTGGAGCACTGTTGGGATACGCCACACATTATCTCTCCTATTTATTACAAGGCATAGCTGGCAATCCACTTTCTTCAAATACTCCTTTCTGATTGGTCTAATTGCTTGCACACGGATTGAACTTAAATAGACTTTCCAAAGTTGGGAGAATTAGCCCTTGTACTTGGCAGAATGTAATTTTGTTCTAGTAACTTCATTCTCTTGGCAATTTAAGTCCTTCCACTTGCAAACTTGATCAAAAAGCTCCTTTGACTTGGTTGACTTAAGAGTTGACCAGATTTGAATTTGATCTTGACTTTGTCATATTTACACTTTTGGTCCTTCATCTTTGGCAAATTGTCAAGATAGATCCTTTGTCTTCAAAGTCTTGTCACTTTTGATCCTTCTTTGTCTTTTTCATCAAATTAAGCTTGATTTTCCTTTGTTTGCTTGAAAATGTATCCTTCTTACCTATTTGAGCACAAACACAAAACATACCACATAATTCCGCTTTATAGCACAAAGTTTAGATATTTTTCTTGTGTTTTAGGGTGATTTGTTGATAAATTGATATGAGTTTTTGCTCATATCATATACGATTTTAAAAATTTATTAAAAACTATTTTACTTCTAAAAATTAATTAAATCTAATTTATTTAAAAACTAACTTTATTAAAATCTAATTATTTAAACACTAATTAAATTTCTAAAATTAATAAAAGCATTTTTTTATTTTTTTATTTTATTATTTGAAACTATTTATTATTTTAAAACTAAATAAAAGTAAATAAAATGATTTTTAATTTAACTAAAGTTAAAACTGTGTAATTAAACAAATTAAAAAGCTGACAGTTTAGTATTACACTATATTAATTACTAAAATGGATTTAAAACTAAAAAGTTGTTTAGCTCAATTGGTAAACGTGTTGAGGGTTTACCCTTGAGGTCAAGGGTTGGAGTCCCATGGGGACTCTTTTTGGATGCTTATTATTTTTGGACAGTAAAAAGTACACAAAGTCATAGGAATGACTTTTTTACACTGAATCTTTGAAAGCTGATAAGTATATCAGCTTGTGAGCTATCAGATTAGTGGAATCTGATAGCTTATATATATATCAGTAAAACCAAAAATCACGTTAAGAACAAACTAATATCAGCAGAATAAGAACTTATAGCAGCAAATCATAATCCTACAGCAGCATCAGTCAACCAAGACAATAAGATTTGAACATTCAACATGAAGTCAAGATAATTCAGCTGCCATATCAGCAATTTCAGTATGATAAGAAACCAAATGCATGAGCATACCGTAAATCAAAATCAGAATACCACATCCTATCTATGAAATCTAAGCAGATTATTTAAACTATCAACTCAAATTAAACAACACGATTCAAACATGAATCAGATGAAATATCAACAAGGTATTACAACAAATAAAGCTAAGAAGACTTCACATATAAGTTCTAAGCTTATATCAGAAATTTAATATCAACTATAAACCAAATACCTGCTATCTAAAAACCGTCTTAACACACTTGAACACTTGATACAGTTGATTCAATCAATATGCAATTTATCAGTTAACATTGCAGCAAATACACGCATACAGTCATCATAAATCAGCAAGCAATCTGAATCCTCAATCTAAAATACCAGTCTACCATTCTCATATAACCAAATCATCAACTCAAGTTTAACTAACATATATATATGAAATCTTAACAGCATACAAATTACTTAACAGTAAACAGAAAAAAGCAGTTTAATCAATCCATCTCAAATATTTAACTGAATCATACTAGGTATTTAAATCACAAAAACATCTTAAACATATTAATCTAAAAAAACTTAAAGAAAATAAAAGAGACTAAACCTCAATTGGGGATCCATTGATGATGAAGTAGAGCGCTGAGCGTACTTAAGACTGAATCAATACAACCTTTGAACCTTAACCATTTGAACCAACAATCAATTCATCACATCACCATCGAGACAAACACACCTTCTCGAACCATAACGCACCATTAATCACCATATGAATCATTAAGGTAACTCGATCCCTCTAACAGTATGGATACAACTTCTTTTTACATATCGAGTAGGGATAAGTATTAATCCCGAATCTTACTTAATTATTTAACTAAGCTATTGAATTAGCTCAACTAAAAAATCTCACATATAATATCAAACAGATTAAAGAGAGAATAATTATATATAAATTTAAACAGTAAATCAACCAATAAAATATTGAAACTCAAATTAACTTTTCATTAAACTCAAAAATTCATTACAAACTTTAAAATAAAAAATACAATTAACCCTAAGTCTATTTTGACATTATAACTAGAAAGTAAAAAATGGGATGATTAAAATTACAGAAATTGGGGGTTTTATAGCCAACCCCAAGGCTTGTTGGTGGAAGTTTGTTGAGACGAATCTTTATTCTTGGCCCTTGATTTCTTCATTTTCTCTTTCATTCTTGATCTTGTGGCTGAAAATAGAACACTAGCACACGGATTGCCATCGTGGAAATCAAGTGTGCTAGTTGTGCTTCTTTGAAGCTGACTTGTCATCTCTTTATTGGAGGATTGAGGGTGAGTGATGTGGTTAAACCAATCAAACGCTGCCACGAAATTGATACCCTCCATCTTCTCTTCCTTAAAACTTGGGAATTAATTCCCCATACGTGTGATTCATACGTATTTAACAAAAGCCCCAAAAATTATTTGTGATTTAGGGTTTGTGAATAGTTAAGGTCTGGTTATTTGGTTTGGGGTGGGAGACGATACATAGAATGTATCGAAGGGAAAAATAATAATAAAGAGTGTGTGGGTGGAATGTGAGTAGGTGAAGTAAACGATAAACGTTTTGTGTGTTTGACCAAACGAATAAAAAGTTAATAAACTTTTTATAACCTACTCATTCAAAGGTGAATAACCCTAATGGGTTTTGAAGCCCAAAACTCGTCCCACCTTTAAATGTAAAACGGGGCTTGGCCCATTCAATATATTTACTCCCATCCGTTTATCAATGTGAATATGGGCTTTTGCCAAACTTGGGCCAACAATGTTTATTACTTCCATTCTTTAACAATATTGATGGGCTTTTCAGGCCCATTTAGCTCATGTGGGACCCACTTGGCCCAAATGTCTTCATAAATATCAAATCCGCTAAAATCGAGCTTGAAATTGGCTTTATCGATCTTTTCTTCAAACCCGTGCCGTTTTTGCCGGTTTTCTCGAACTTTGGTACCTACACACATCAAACAACAAAACAAGCATATACAAGGCAATATTTGAACATTTTATGCTTATATTCATTGTTTTAAGATATAATTGATATGAGTAAAATCACTCATATCAAGTCTCCTATTGACGAACCCATTGTAAGAGAGGAACCAACCATGGAGAATCAAACTATGATGGAGTTACTTCAAGCACCCACCGAGGGTTATGGAGAGGCTATTGTAATTCTTGCTATCCTTGCGGAGAATTTTGAAGTGAAAACGGGTTTTTTGTCGATGATCCGAAACAACAAATTCCGTGATGATGAAAAGGACAACCCGCACAACCATATCCGCCAATTCAATCGTCTACCGCCACTTGCAAATTTAAGGATGTTGCTAATGACTCGATTAAGATGCTGCTTTTTACGTATTCCTTAGCGGGGCCCGCTAAACTTTGGTTAGAGAAAGAGCCACCCAATTCTATATTGACGTGGAAGGATCTCGTTTTAAAATTTGTGAACCAATTTTTCCCGCTCTCTAAGACTACGCATTTGAAAAACGAGATTTTAAAATTTTCACAAGAGTTTAATGAGAGTTTTTCAACGGCTTGGAATAGGTTTAAGGAAATGTTAAATGAGTGTCCTTATCACGGTTTTTCCGACTTGCATCAAATTGACACGTTGTACAATGGACTTAATGATCATGAAAGGGATTATCTAAATGCCGCCGCGGGTGGTAATTTTTTGTGTAAAACGGTTGAGGAATCTTTGGTGATAACTGAGAATAGATCTAAGGTGTAAAGTCCTCGTAGCACGTCGAGTGTTCGTAAGGCTTCGTCTTCGGCTTCACCTTCTTTGTCTAATACCATCTATGCTTGCCAAACTGAGGCGAACTTGGAAAACAAAATCTTTGATAAGCTTAAAGGACTTTTAATTGAATTCAAAGTTGGAGAACAAAGTGCTCCCGCTATGGCTAAAGCGGTTGAGGCTTCATGTATGTATTGTGGTGGAGGTCATGATTTCTCTGAGTGCATTACCACCGGTGGTAACACTTCGAGTGCCTACGCGGCTACGAGAACTTACAACCAAAACGTTCAAGTTACCCGCTCTAATCAATTGAATCCACCGGGTTTTGCTTCAAATCAAAGTGCTAACAACAACTATCGAAACAATCAAGTTGGTTTCAAAAACAATTACAAAGGAAACTATGGGAATCAAGGGGCTAATAATCAAGTTTCAAACAAAAATCAAAGTGATTTTCAAAACAACAACAAGGGTTTGCAAACTTTGAAAGATCTTCCAAATGAATTTGTTGAATACGCTAATGGAAACGATGCTAGGTTTGACAACATTCAAAGAGAAATCATTAGCCTAAGATCTGAGTTTATGAACGACTTGAAGAAGGAGTTGAAAAATGAGTTAGTAAATGAGCTTAAAATCCATACAAACAAAATGGAAGGAAATGTAACTAGGTTACAACAAAACCAACAAAAAATGGAACAAGGGCAACATGAAATTAAGCAAGAAATGATTAAGGCCGAGAAGAGGCAACCCATGTTTGAGGACAAAATTTCATCTATGTTTCAGGCTATTATGTGCAAACCGTCTTCGAGTAGTCTTCCTAGTAACACCATATCGAACCCTAAGGGAGAGATGAAAGTGATTACCACACGTAGTGGTAAGATACTTAAGGAACCGACTCCTCAACCAATTGCTCCTACGGAGGAAGCAATTGAGGAAGAACCCGAGGTGGTGTTCGAAAAGGAGCATGTCCAAATCCCACGAAGTACTGCTCATGCCACACCTACGGTTGACCCATTACCACATTTGGAACCCGAGATTCCAAAGGCTATGCCTATGCCTAAACCCACACCACCTTTGTCCTATCCATCGAGACTTAGAAAGGAGAAACGTCAAGATCGTGATAATTACCAATTTGAGCTTTTTATGAAAATGTTTCGTGATTTTCACTTTAATGTGAGTTTCATCGATGTTTTGGTCATGATGCCTCGATTTGCCGCTAACTTTAAGAGTATGTTCAACAACAAGGAGAAATTGCAACAATTGTCTAGTTGTTCATCGGCTTATCTTAATCGCATACCTCAAAAAGTCGGTGATCCCGGTAAATTCTTGATTCCTTGTGCAATCCAAGATATTAAAGAATGCTATGCCATGGCCAATCTTGGTGCTAGTATTAACTTGATGCAACTTGCAATCTTCAAGTTGCTCAATCTTCCTAATCTTACTCCTTCACTAATGTCTATCGAGTTGGTCGACCATTCCACGATTCCTGCATGTGGATTGGCGGAAGACGTTTTTGTGAAAGTGGGAAAGTTCTATTATCCGGTAGACTTTATCCTTGTTGATATTCCCAAGGATCCTCAAGTTCCTCTCATTTTAGGTCGTTCGTTTTTAGATACGTCTATGGCTTTAATTGATGTGCATGCTAGAAAGACAACCTTACGTTTCAACGACGAGGAACTTGTTATAAACGCAACTCAAAATTCTCAAATTTCTCATGTTTATTCCGTTGCAACCATAAACCTCGTTGATATGATTGACGTTGTTTGAGAGGAATTTTCACAAGAGGTTTTAGGTTTTGGTGATGATGAAAATAGTGGCAATCCCACTATGTTAGATCCCATCCTTGATAACTCGACACCAACCTTCACTCCATTTGAAGGTGGTGGTTTTACGTTGGAAGAATTCGATGTTCCACGTACTTGTGACGAAGACCTCGACAATGATGAGGACTTCTCGATTATCAAGGATTTTCTTAACGATTTCCCATTTCCTCCACTCGAGGAGGTTATGAGTATCGAGCCCAAATCTTCAATTGAGGAACCACCTATCCTCGAGTTGAAAGATTTACCTCCTCATCTCGAATATGTATTTTTGGAGGAGGGCGACAAGTTGCCGGTTATTATTGCGAAAGAACTTTCGGATGATGAAAAAATCGCACTTGTCGATGTTCTAAACGATCACAAAGGGGCAATTGCGTGGAAGTTATCCGACATTAAGGGGATCGATCCCAAATTTTGTACCCACAAAATCTTAATAGAGGAGGATTACAAGCCCGCAATCCAATGTCAAAGGAGGGTGAACCCCAAAATTCACGATGTTATCAAAAAGGAAGTCCTAAAACTCCTTGACGCGGGAATGATTTACCCTATTTCTGATAGCCCTTGGGTGAGTCCTATTCATTGTGTCCCTAAAAAGGGAGGAATGACCGTTGTGCCAAACGATGCCAACGAGTTAATTCCCACTAGACTCGTGACCGGCTGGAGAGTGTGCATTGACTATCGTAAGTTGAATGAAACCACTTGAAAAGACCATTTTCCCTTGCCCTTCATGGACTAAATGTTGGAGTGTCTTGCGGGAAACGATTTCTATTGCTTTTTAGATGGTTTTTCCGGTTACATCCAAATCCCCATCGATCCTCGTGATCAAGAAAAAACTACTTTTACGTGTCCATATGGAACGTTTGCCTATCGTAGAATGCCATTCGGACTTTGCAATGCACCGGGAACCTTTCAAAGGTGCATGATGGCTATTTTTCATGATATGATCGAGAAAACGATGGAAGTCTTCATGGATGACTTTTCCGTGTTTGGTGGTTCGTTCACTTCGTGTTTGTCGAATCTTGAGAGAATGTTGAAACGTTGTGAGGAAACCAACCTTGTGCTTAATTGGGAAAAATGTCATTTTATGGTTAAAAGTGGAATCGTCTTAGGGCACAAGGTTTCGAAAGCGGGGATTGAGGTAGATCAAGCTAAGGTAGACGTCATCGCCAAATTACCTCATCCCAAAATCGTTAAGGGAGTTAGGAGTTTCCTAGGCCACGCGGGCTTTTATCGTCGATTCATCAAGGATTTTTCAAAGATCTCTCGACCTATTACACATCTCCTTGAAAAAGATGCACGTTTTGTCTTTGACAAAGATTGTGTACGAACCTTTGAAATCCTTAAGAGGAAACTTAACGAAGCTCCCATTCTTGTTGCTCCCAACTGGAACCTCCCCTTTGAGCTCATGTGTGATGCTAGTGACTACGCTATTGGGGCCGTATTGGGGCAACGTCATGAAAAAAACTTCTTTCCTATTCACTATGCTATCAAGACGATGACCGAGGCTCAACTAAAATACACTACAACGGAGAAGGAATTCCTTGCCGTGGTGTATGCATTTGAGAAATTCCGACCTTATCTCGTCTTGACTAAATGCATAGTGTATACGGATCATTCGGCTATCAAGTATCTTATGGCTAAACAAGATGAAAAGCCAAGATTACTTCGTTGGATTCTCCTCCTTCAAGAATTTGATCACAAAATTGTTGACAAAAAAGGAGCCGAGAATCTAGCGGCCGATCATCTTTCTCGTTTAGAAGATCCTCACCAAAGTGTTTACGAGCCTAAGGAAATCACTGAAAAATTTCCGCTCGAGACACTTGGTGTAGTGAATTCTAAGCTTGATTCTTCCACCCCATGGTTTGCGGACATCGCAAATTACCATGCGGGCAACTTCATCATCAAGGGTATGACTACTTAAGAAAAACGAAAATTCTTTCGTGACGTCAAGTTCTACTTTTGGAACGACCCTTACTTGTTTCGAACTTGTACAGATCAAATCATTCGACGTTGTGACTTTGGTACCAAAGCTTCTAACATCCTTAGAGCTTGTCACGAGGGACCCACGGGTGGTCACCACGATGCTAATCTCACGGCTAAGAAGGTCTTTGATGTCGGTTTCTTTTGGCCTACTATTTACTGAGATGCACATGAACTTGTGAAGTCATGTGACTCATGAAAACGACAAGGAAAAGCCTCACAAAAAGATGAAATGCCACAAAATATCATCCAAGTGTGTGAGATCTTTGAGGTTTGGGGTATTGACTTTATGGGGCCGTTCCCATCATCTCGTGGTAATAAGTACATCCTCGTCGCCGTTGACTACCTATCTAAGAGGGTGGAAGCTAAGGCTTTGCCCACCAATGATGCTCGTGTGGTAGTCAAGTTTTTGAAAAGCTTGTTTTCTCGGTTTGGAACCCCTCGTGCGATCATAAGCGATCGTAGAACCCATTTTTGTAGCGACCAATTCGAAAGGGTCCTAAGGAAATATGGGGTTACACATCAGCTTTCTACGGCTTATAACCCACAAACGAATGGGCAAGTCGAGGTTTCAAACCGAGCGTTGAAGAGGATCTTGGAGAGATCTATTGGGGAGAACCGACAATCTTGGTCGGATAAGTTGGACGATGCTTTATGGGCCTTTAGGACCGCTCATAAGACGCCCATTAGGTGCACTCCTTATAAGCTTGTGTATGGGAAAAATTGTCACTTGCCAATTGAATTGGAACACAATAGCTTATTGGGCCCTAAAGCATTGTAATGATGATATGGAGACCGCGGGAAAAAGACCGGAAAATGCAATTAAATGAATTGGATGAATTAAGGGATATTGCTTATGAAAATTCATTGATTTATAAAGAAAAGACTAAAAAGTTGCATGATTCAAAAATTAAAAACCGGGTTTTTAACATTGGGGATCAAGTTTTGCTTTTTAACTCTCGTTTGAAAATCTTTTCTGGTAAGTTGAAATCCCATTGGTCCGGTCCATTCACCGTGACTCAAGTTTTTCCATATGGGACCATCGAGCTAGCTCAAAATGATGGCCCCAATTTCAAGGTGAATGGACATAGAATGAAGCACTACTTTGGCGGGGAAGTTTCATCCTTGAACTACCTCGACCAAATCACCTTCCCCAATGATAATTAGTATTGAGGGGATCGAGTCGAGCTCATGACTCGGTAATCAAAAATGAGGTGCCTCGTGGGGGAGTCCCATACTTATCCTATGCACATATTATCGCTTTCTAATGTAGTAACTTGTGGGGATTTGTGCCCTTCCAACCTTTGTTCCATGGTTGTTTCTGAATTGTGGATTTTAGATGATCATTATCTTCACGATTGGAGCCTCTTGTGTTCGTTTTATGGGAGCACTCGATCGTTTGCTTTGAAGACTTTCTCAATATCCAAGATATATCCTTTGATGTTCTAACCTTAGGTTTATAGCACACTTCATAAACGGCTTTAAATTTAACGGTTACACCCTTTCCATGCTAGATTAGGCATTCGACTACGTCTCTAGTATGGGGGTGTTTTGCACCCCTAGACTCGAAACATTGAGGACAATGTTTAACTTTAGTATGGGGGGTGAATAGATACTTGCCTTGCCAAACCTTCACGCTTTCCAAAGTTTATCTTTTTGTTTATTGTTTTGTTGCAAAATAAGGCTAAAAATGGCCAAATGTTAAAAATTTTCTCATGTTTTATAAGTGTTTGAAGACACGATTGTAGGTTTTCTGATGGCGAGAATAAGAGTAATTTTTGACTCGACCGTGCGTGTTGAGCACTTAGCTTTCATTCCTTAGCTTCACATTAGGCTAAGTCTCTTAAATGAGGACGAGAAATGATAGAGTTAATTATAAGTTACTATGCTAAACGTAGAGTATTCGTATTCTTTCAAAAACTCATGTATTCTCGTTGTTTGCTTATTCTCCCATCGCTTGTAAATATTTTTTGCTTAATAAATATTGACTTAGCGGTTTAGTCTTGATTGTTGGTTTCTAGTCTTTTCTAGTAGCTTCCGTGTAATTAAATTGGGAAGACAATAAGGTATCACCAGCGTCACGGTTTTGAAGTATTGGCAACCCGAATAATCGAAAGCTTTACCCAATAATAAGATTTCAAGTGCTCACCTAAATCAAGCAAACAATCTGAAGCTCACAAGGCCGAAAAATCTATGCAAAAATTGAAAGTGAATCAAGCCTTAATCTTTGAAGCTTTAAAGATCCAAAATTCGCCTTAGCGTGAGGATATACGTCTTTGGCTAATAAAACCACCGATGAGGTGGATAATAAAAGGCAAGGCAAGACCAAAGTCATAATAAAAGCTTCATGGCGAAGTTGAATAAAAGATGGAGGTAAACCTATGATAATAAGGCCCTTCCGTTAGGGGGCGTATAAAAGTCTTGGTAATAAGTCTCATGTTCAAAACCGTTATTAAACCGTGTTTATCGATCCTTCTTGTTGACTTAATTTTTTGACATCGTTGTCTATTAGGAGGGGATATTAATTTGATGGTCTTGGTTACACCGTTAGGACTCTAATTTTAGACCTAAATCTCTATCTGAAGGTCTACGTAATCTTGGCTTATTCTACATGATGGATTGGATTGATAAAGTGGGTATATTAATTGATTAATATGAAGGATGAGATGAAGGAGATGAGGGTGTAGAGAGAGAAAGGAGAGAAAAGAGAAGAGTAGAGAGAGAAAGTGAAATATGATTAATGAAAAATGTAATCTCCAACCCCTCCTAACATGCTAGGAGGGGTATATATAGCCCACCCTACATGTGGGCTATATGGGCTATATGTTTACTAACTAGATCACGAGCCCGTTACATTAATATATCGTTGGAGCGATCGATCCTTCATAAATACGTAAAAACGTATTTCCAACAATCTCCCCCTAAGGGAGGTCGCTCCAAGAAACAAAGTTCTAAATAGTCTATATCTCGTGATCTATGCTAACTAAGATGTGACCGAGACTTTATTGGGAATAACGTAATTCCAACAATCTCCCCCTTAAGGAGGTCACATCTTTTTACAAAATCTTAAACCTAGCATCTATGCTTGAGTCTTCGATCTTGTTCTTGTGAATATGCTTGATGTGATCTTTGACTTAAGTCTTGAGCATGTTTTCTTGCCTTGACCTTGTGCATTCGTCACTTGTGACACTCGCCTCTTCGTGACTCCATGTTCCACATACTTATACCTTTAAATTCTTGAAAGCTTCAGAGTTTGAAACAACGGAAGACTTGACCTTCAGACTTTCTTCAATTTGTTGAAGTACTAATTGTATGTAGTATAAGCATGTAGTGACGAACTCTTCTGGATTGTACACCGCAATGCCACCTTCTTGTTACGCTGCATAAGACAGTTAGCAACAAACAATATACACGGATGAAATGGCCTTGAACATTTCATTCTAATTCGGTAGCATTTTACCTCCGGTCGGTGAAGACCATTGGACGATATTAAATATCGCACTTGTGGCAGGTAGTTTCAATAAAGAACCTCCTTGACAAGATTTCGCGGGTAAACCCGTTCTCTTTACTCGACCGTCCAAAGCTGACTGCGAACATAAATAGTGAATCATTTGGATAATATTATCCGCATGATTTGAAGCCGTCAATTCATGTTCCTGGAACAAGTGAAGTTCAATTAAGAACTGCACCATCGTTGCTTTCCAGTTCTCACTAGCTTGATTCATATAGAATCTTGCAAGTTACCTACCAAGTGCTGTTTGATGTTAACACTAGAAGGATTTCCATTCGTCACTGTAAATACTTAATAGTATTACTCTGAATGTTCTGGCAAGATCACTAAGATATTGCGTAGAGGCCTGGAACGTGTTTAAATTCATTTAAGAATTAAAACACTGTTGCTTTCCAGTTATCACAAGTTTGATTCATAAAGAATCGCACAAGTCACCTACCATGAGCTTTTAGATATTCGCTCAAGAAGGATTTCCATCTTCATTGTAAATACTTTCGTATTACTCAGATGTTCAGGCAAGATCATGAAGATTTTGCGTAGGACTCTTAAGATCTTTCTTACTTTTCACAGTGTGTGAAGAAGCAAAGAAATATGAAAGTGTGTCCTAATGAGATATTTGATGATCTCAAATGGCTCTAGACTCGATCGTGCATTTTGGATTTTTAGTGATCGAAGGGTGGAGAGGAGTGCCACCATTTCAATACCAATTTATTCGGAGTGAATAAATCAATAGATAACGTGTTGTCTCTGTGTGATTAAAACAAATATCTTTTAAGAGATATCTGAGTTAGCTGGGATGGGTTGCGCCTTGCATCACTGGGTCCATGATGTCTGTCTTCAATATCAAGAATCATTAAACAATGATCTTAATAGCATATGTATTGACCCGGTTTCTGCCTAAGTTGTAAGGAGGGCTTCTTTCTTTACACCCTTTATCTTTACAATTCTTTTTCATTCTTCAACCCCTTCAATGCTTACCAATACGTCATCACTAGCACCTTGTTGTGATTGTTCCAGTGCTAACTTAAGTACTTGGTCGGCATTCAGCTACGTTCACAATCTTTCTCCATCTTTCCTAAGGACTACTATTTCTAGCTATGGAATGTCCTTGGGAAGATTCCTCCGGTTCTAGAGGAATCATTGGACTTTAACCTATCCTACCATCCTTATGTCACCACAATCTTCATCGTCATGAAATAAATGGGTCGCGGGTAAGTATAAATCACCATGAAATTCTTTTTGAAGTGCAAATCCATTTTGCTCCCCCTTAACATATGCCACGATATCCGAAAACATTTCGCACATGTCGGGATTAGCTAGCACGTTAAGTCAAACCATTTATGATTAATCATTTCCCATATTAAATAACATTTTCTCCCCATATTAAAAATATTAACCCAATCGATGTTTTTAATATCATTTGATTCAATAGCATTTTAAGAAAATTTAGGAAGAAAAATGCAAATCCAATTATCTTCATGAATTACACAATCTCCCCCTCAAATTAATGAGGGTGTACTTGAAACGTAAATTAAATACCTTTTAAACACAAGTGTAAGGTATTTATCACGTGCAAAGATCATATATGATAATGTATTCACAAGATTAGCGATTTATGAGGTTGGACCTGAATGATGGAGAACATCATATGAAAGAAGCACATGGTTCTTGTTCATGAATGTTGGTCGCCTCATCACGTCTGAAGTTATCTATTGACTCCATTTGATTGATATCGTTGTCTTGACAGCAACATGTGAACTTGGCACTTTCGGCGTCAAGGATTCTGAATGCTGGACAATTGCTCCCCTCAATTGTTGACCCGTATTCTATTGAAAGAGATGTAGTCACCGTTTGAGTAGTCGCCTCATCGAGTATGTAGATATCAATTGTAAATTGTTACGGTTGGTGGAGATGATAACTTCATAAAAACAAGATTTCTCTTGTTTTAACAAATAAATGCACTGACACGTACATATATTCGTGTTAGATTGTGTTGTTATGTAAACACAATCCCTTACATGGTTATAAAGTAAACCATGCCCGAGAAAATTAATTCCTGTTGTTGAGTCAAAGCTTTCCGGTGAAATGCTTGACTTTAATGTGAAAAGCGGGTTACTATCAGAAATAACAGCGAGCCATTTTGAGCATGTTTTAAAAGTTTGAACTTTTGCTCGAACTTTATTTACAACCCCGTGTCGTTATTGAATGACATTTCTAGTATCGTAAATATTATCGATTTCAGAAGACATGCTCTTTTTATCAAAACATTTTTGAACACACAATTTTGAAAGATTTAGAAAAACCTTTTGAGAAATTCTCGAAAAATTGTGTTCAAAGTTTTGAAAACCAATTACTTGAGCTTAAGATTTGGAATATCTTAGGAAAGCTCAAGTCCGAGAAGTTGTAAACTTCTTGTTGTAAGGACAAGTTACTATCGGCGATAACCTTTCCTTTTTATCTGAAGAACGAGTCCTAAGCTGACATTTACTTAGAAGTCGTTTTCATGAGCTTGAAAACTTTGACTGTTTTAACGGAAAGCTCATGACCGAGAAAGGTTAATTTCTCATTATGAGGAAAAGTTCTCTTATTTAAAAGATACACTTTCCTGTCTGAGGTTAAAACTTCGAATGTTTTAATACAAGCTCATGACCGAGAAAGGTGAATTTCTCGTTAAGAGGATAAGTTATCATAAAAGATAATCTTTCCTTTATTTTAAGTTCGAGTTACAGTCTGACATTTAACTGTAAGTCATTGTGCATGAGCTTAAAAACTTCGAATGTTTTTAATATTAGCTCATGCCCGAGAAAACTTAATTTCTCGTTGTAAGGATAAGTTTATCATCGACGATAAACTTTCCTGCCTTTGAAGAGCGGGTTATAGACTGTCATTTATCTATAAGCCTTTGTGCATGATCTTAAAAAGGTGGAATGTTTTTTATATAAGCTCATGCCCGAGAAAAATGAATTTCTCGTTGTTAGGATAAGTTTATCACCGGCGATAAACTTTCCTTTCTTTGAAGCACGGGGCACAGACTGTGATTTGAATGTGAGCCTTTGTGAAAGCTTTAACCATGAATCCCATGAGATACTAGTTTCTCTGATATCTGCTTCTTCAGCAACCAAACTCTAAGAGTGTCCTTAGTTGAACGGTATACAACGATTGGACCGCTTCGTTCTTTTGGAACATCAACTTTGGGACCTGCATTCTCATTAGGAATTTGCATGCTTTGACATGGGTTAGAGATATCAATTATAGAAGCACGTGGGGGTTCACAGTTGGCTTTACTTGTGTCAGAGGTGACCTGAGTAGATGATTCACTTATCTTAGTTGGCAAACGTTTCCTTTTATAGAAAACCTTAAGTTCAGGCTTAAGTGATGTATCATCTTTTTCAATTTCCTCCATAGCAGTCTTAGTAGAGTCGGAGATTATCCTAGTTAAAGGGCACTCGTTTCCTACAAGAGTGAAAGTTCTACCAGTGGGGCGCCACATTTTACCAATGGGTTTGATTTTAGCAACCCACTGGGATTTAAGTCTAGCACGGGAGTTCACCTCATTAAGAAGTTTCTTGATACAAGAATCATGATTTGCCGTAAAGACACATTTTCTACATGTTTTACAAGTAGCATATTTAATGTCCGAGTAAGATCTAGAATTCCTGGACGATGGATTGATGCTCCTAGGATTTGACATGCTACGGTTAGCAGTGTTGGGTAATATAGAAGGCATCTGTCTAGGTTTGAAAGTCTTATCTCTTACTTGTGTCTTTTGAATAGCTTCCCTTAGACCAGATTTATGGTGAACGCCATTTGAACTAGTTCTAGACATGGTCTTGGTATTTTTAGAAAAACTAGAGGCAATCATGTGATTAGGTCTTGCTAAAGCTATTTTGGTCACATTGGGCCTAGTTGCAGGAGTGACTGGTCTAGAAAGATGAACCAAATCAACATGGGAGGCAAACCGCGGTCTCGAGGATTGTGGTCGCTCGGATCTAAATGCAGTAGGTTGTCTGACAGTCGACTGTCTGACGAACTGATTTGTAGGCGGTTTCCCCAAGATTGATGGTTTTTCAAGCTTAGTGTCCACACTAGGTCCTCTATTTTTCCTTAACTCGTTTTTCAACGCAGCTATAGCAAAAACCTTTTCCTGAACATGAGCTTTTAACGTTTCATTTTCTTTGAGCAATCTATCTTGGGATGCCAATCTAGACTCTAGTAACTGAATTTGTTTCAAAAGATTATCCTTTTCAGCTTTAGAATCTAAAACTTTTTGATCTAATTTTCTTTCAAGAACAACGTTTGACTTTTCAAGTTTTTCAAAGTACGTTTCAAATTTGTCCGTTTTCTTAGAAAATTCAAGGTTGGCATCCTCAAGATCTTTTGATCGTTGAGCTACAATCGTTTCAAGCTATCTAATATTGGAATCAGAAGCAGTCAATGAAGCGGTTATAAGACAATTATCATGATGTTTAGCATTTTGAACACTTTCTCCCCCATTATGACTCACATCGGATGAATCAGAAGTGGTATTGCTATCACTCTTCTCCATCCCATGTTTGTCATAATTAGGTTCAAAATGCTCAATATGCGGCATGTCATCAGCATATATATCATAAACATCATTACATTGTACCATGTTTGCCGGCTCTTCGTCATAAACGGGTAAGGTGTCATCAAAAGAGATCTCGTGAACATTCCCTGGCGTGCCACTGGTATCATGTTGTCCTCCTGATTTCGTGCTCTTGTCATCGTTAGGCTCCAAGTTGTCAACCGTATGACCATTCTCCTCTTGCATTTGCATCATAGATTCTTGTAGTCCATTATCACACGCTTGCTGAAGTCGAGATCTTTCATAAATCGAAGACGAGACAATGTCATGAGTTTCAATATGGTACCACGGAAATCTCGAAGCTCGGTATGTGTATCTCGAAGAAAGGATTGGAAAATCACTGAACTTTCGGACTTGATGATATTGAATTGGAGGAAAGGCGTGAGTTGTGTCACAAGATTCTGATATGCAAGTGCTGATGCAGAGTGATTAAATTTTTCATTGTTGAGTTGCTCAGCGAGTTGGGTCAACGTGAGGAATATTGAGTCGATGAATATATGACGATCTTGACCAAATATTGTCACAAATTCGCTCCATCCTTGAATCCATGAAAGAGTGACAATATGAGACTGAAGCATTCGAAATGAAGTGATGCCACTTCTTCTAGCGTTGGCTTACACGTGATGCAATTTCTGCAAGTCTCCCTCTCGAAAAGTTGAATTCAAAGACTCCATTGAATTTTGTGGTTTTTTTCGTGATTTTGCAATTCGTGAAGAAATTCAGAAGCAGAAATTCACGGAATATGACAAAACCAACGAAAAATCCGTAAACAACTCTTAAAAAAATCCTCGTTTGATAATATATCTCTTTTCTCGGCTCAAAAATTGTTGTCAGCTCAAACGATGATAAATTAAACCGGAGACCAAAGCAAAGTCGGCTCACTCCAAAAATAAAGACCGTCAACAAATAAATCCAAGCTACGGTGAATATAATGATCGGCCCGTTAAATATTTTATCACTTTAGTTCTTTCTAAATACCCGTCTCAATACGATGTACCAAAAACTAATTATACAAAATTAACTTAATTAAAAAAAATTAACTTTAAAATATCCACTTTATACTAATATTACGTTATCTATTATTTTAAATATCCACTTTATACTATATAAAAAATAGACTACGTGGCCCCTGCCTTTGTAATATCCAGAAAAAACATGGCAGTATCCTACACCTTTCTTGTATTCTCCACCCCAAAATAATATATATATAACCCAACCCAAATTATACACATAGTTTAACCCTAATCTGAAAACATTCGCCCTCTTTTTTTTGTTTTCTCCTTATTGTCTCTCAAACACTCAGCCACCAAACTCTAAAAAACACTCTCAAACCTAATCACTAAACTCACTGCCGCTCTCTACTTTTCTCCCAACTTCTCCAAACTCAATCCATCTCAACCTAATCCTACCAAATCCCAAATCTGCTTAAATACTCTTGGTAACCGATCTGCTATTAATCTCCCACAAAGATGTGCAACGAACTAAGGATCAAGATCCAATGATGGGTCTCGGGTAGGTATTACATGTGATATTAAGTTTGTGTGTCAACGAAAAGAAGAAAGATCATAACATAAATTGTTATTGATCTATCTCTAGATTCGAAAATTAAAAACAGATATGTGATTGCATGTTGGTTTTTTTTTTAAATCGAGATAAGGATTGAGTCTAACAAGCTTGTTTTACTCAACTCTTAACAAGTCTCGAATATTAAAACTGGTGAAAACCCTATACGGATCTGTGATGATATATTTTTAAATTGGGTTGCAAGTGTAAGCACAAAAAAAAATGAATCGGAGATCTTTGTTATGTGTTTTGGTTTTCGAGTCTGGGCCAGTCGAGTGTAGAGTCGAGGGTGTGTGGTTGGGTTTTGTTGGTCGAGATGAGTTGCAGGAGTCTGGTAGGTTTTGTTGGAGTGTTTAAGTCGAGTGTGTTAGGCGAGTGAGGAAGTCGAGAGTGTGAGGGGTTTGTTTGTGACGAGGTGTGATCGAGTGTAAGTGTAATGGGTCGAGTCTGGTGAGTGAGACGAGGGTGTTTTGGTGTCAAGTTTGTGTATTGTTTCCCGTCATGCTTGAATCAAAAATGCTTCGTTCGGAACACGTTCGTTCGGAACACGTTCGTTCGGAACACGTTCGTTCGGAACACGTTCGTTCGGAACACGTTCGTTCGGAACACGTTCGTTCGGAACACGTTCGTTCGAAACACGTTCGTTCGGAACAGGTTCTTCGGAACACGTTCGTTCGGAACACGTTCGTTCGGAACACGTTCGTTCGGAACACGTTCGTTCGAAACACGTTCGTTCGGAACACGTTCGTTCGGAACACGTTCGTTCGGAACACGTTCGTTCGGAACACGTTCGTTCGGAACACGTTCGTTCGGAACACGTTCACTCGGAACACCACTGATTCGGAACACCACTGATTCGGAACACGTTCGTTCGGAACACCACTGATCCGGAACACCACTGATCCGGAATACTTCTGTTCACTCGGAATAATGGGTGATGCGGAAAAAACCTTGATTCGGAATAACGGTTCGATACAGATAAAAAGTTGGAAAAACAAAAATCTGGCGAAGATACAGATATGACTTTTAGATAAAGGCAAAAAGACAAAAGATTTGACTATCAATAAGATTAAAAGAAAAAAAATAAAAAAAAAATAAAAAATAAAATGAAATACTTAAAAATAGACTATCAATTTAAAAATGAAAAAGATGAAATTAAAAGTGCAATAAAAAAAAATTTCAATCAAAAATTCATTAAAAAAAAATAAAGCGTGTTTGTTTTTTTTTTCAATCAAAAGTATCAAATTAAAGAGATAAAACACAAACTTTTTATAAAAACACAAACTTTTTTAAGATTTGATGATAAAAATTTTGGATTTTTGCATAAAAATTTGTGAATTTTATCTAAAATAAGTAAATCAAAGATTTGACTATGATTTAAAGCATAAAGACACAAACTTTTTAAGATTTAAGCTTGAAAAAATCAAAACCCACCAAAATCAATTAAAATAAAAGCAAGAATAAACCAATCTAACCTTGGCTCTTGATACCAATTGAAGGTCTACGTAATCTTGGCTTATTCTACATGATGGATTGGATTGCTAAAGTGGGTAGATTAATTGATTAATATGAAGGATGAGATGAAGGAGATGAGGGTGTAGAGAGAGAAAGGAGAGAAAAGAGAAGAGTAGAGAGAGAAAGTGAAATATGATTGATGAAAAAAGTAATCTCCAACCCCTCCTAACATGCTAGGAGGGGTATATATAGCAAACCCTACATGTGGGCTATATGGTCTATACTTTTACTAACTAGATCACGAGCCCGTTACATTAATATATCGTTGGAGCGACCGATCCTTCATAAATACGTAAAAACGTATTTCCAACACTATCATCGCATAAGTCAAACAATGTATCCTCGTGAAACATTGAAGACAAAATAAACTATAAAAGATACAACTTAGGAAAATGGGAGGATAAGTACGTGATTAGGGCATATGAGTAGTGTTAGCATTACTAACTTATAATGACAATGATATCGTTTGCACGCTTAGCATGGAATTGGGGTGAAAATCGAGGACGATGAAATTATTTCTAACGAAGCATTCACGTGTTCTTATTCTATGAACCTAAACGTCCCATTTTGCGATGAAAATCATACATTATGTCTAAAACGCAAGTAGTAGTAATAATTGTAGTGTAGCTAGTTTATCATTCAATAAAAGTGAATTAAAATGAATTTTGGAGGTGCTACGATACTTTATTCTAGCATTGCGTGAGGGCACGACAAAGGTTTAGTATGGGGGAGTGATGAGACTGCTTTTATACATAGTCTCATCGTCCAAAAAGGGTTTTAAATGCATTAAATATCATGAAAATGGCCAAATATATGCTTGTGTTTGTTGCTTGTGTATTTTAGGTGCGGATATTGAGAAAATGACAAAAGATCACAAGAATCATACAAAAACGAACACGGGAAACGAAGCCGCACATTGAACCAAGCCCTAATGAAGAATTTTCAAAGACAAACCCTTGAAGATTTGAAGATTATGCAAGAAGGGTCCTCCAATATTGAAGAATTGACACTTTAAACCCTTGTATCTTCATAATTACAAGATTGGTCCCTAAAGTTTGTCAATATTGCAAAAAGGGCCCTCCACTTTGAAGAATTGGCAATTTTAGTCCCTCAACAAAACTAAGTTGTCAATATTAATCCTCCTCAAAGTCAAACATACCATGAAGGACTTCATGTTACAATAAATTACAAGTTTGGTCCTTTAAAAATGTCAAAATTACCAAAAGGACCCTTGACTTTGAAGAAATGGCAAAAATGGTCCCTCATTAATCATGAATTGGCAAATTCAGTCCTCCAAGAAGTCAAACAAACAAGTCAAGACCATTATCAATGAAGAAAATGCCAAAACAACACTTCAAGAATCAAGAATTGGCAAGAAATACCCCTGAAAATACTTTGGAAAAGTATTTGGGGAAAAAGTGTGAAAACCAAAACTTTGCTAACAAATGAAATCCGGATTTGGTGTATTTATTTGCAAGTGAAAGAAGTATAAGAGATGGGGGGTTAATCTTGGTAGACAACATAAGTTACCTAGACCTATCAGCACATGACACGTGCCCCACTACTTGAATTCCACCAATCACCCTTCACCATTCATCCACCTCAGCCCTCCACTAATCCGGATTATTTATTAAATAATCTTGGCGCCTAAACACTTTTTAAACTTAATCTTAACCAAAAACAGATTAAAAACCTGTTCTTCATGTTCATAATCTCAATTGGGCATGTCATGTTTACCAAAAATTAGCCCCTAAATCTTTCCAGATTTATGATTAAGCATGTTTTAATCATAACCCAACTTTCAAAAAGCTTGCCACATCACCACCCAGCTCACAAGATTCCCCTGCTTTTTCACCTTTGAGCAAAATGCCAAAGTTGGCCAGTCATCCAACGTCCCATATCATTTCTTGGAAGTTAAGCTTAACCAAGACCATTGGATGCAGTTTTCACCTTGCCAGCTCCACAACAAAACAAGAACTAGTCACATGATCAAGATAACTTCAAAACCCTAAAGGGCATAACTGGAACTTCATTAACTAGGGTTTCACGTTTTTAAGCTTTACTAGTTCACTTGTAAGCCTATTTAAAGGCCTTAGGATACTTCATTTTTTCTTTGCACTGGAATTTTCCTTTGTTCAAAGTTCTGTAAATCTCATTTTCTATGAATGAATTGTTTGAATCTTTAAAGAAAAGTCAAGTGCCATTGTTATTTCCTGCTTAATATTGTTTATTGTTTGCTAAAACCTGAATCTCAAAACGTTTTCACAAGGAGTGTGCAAAAGTTTGCACATTTTCCTATAGCTTGATATTTTGCTAAGTTTCTTGGTACACCTTGGAATTCTTGGGCTATAAAGCTGATCATAGCATCCTGATATTGTGATATCAAGGTGTTGTGAAGCTTATAAATTGGGGATAATCAAGTGTGGGGTACAAGAGTTGCATTAATCAAGGCTTTGTCACTTTACTGTTTTTATATAACTGCTTCTAACCTTGTTGAATCTTAACAGGAGTTTGTGTGGAAGCTTGTGCTTGTTATTGCTAGCACATAAGCTCAAAATTTGTGGGTGTGGATGTACATCCATGAGGTTTGCACCATTCTACTCAAAATCTGCTTAAAATCTGCTTAAAATCTTGATCTTTAGTGATTTTGTGTGTTACTTGTGTTCTTGCTGAATTTGTGGTCTAATCTTGCTTGATACTGCATATTATACTTGTTAATGTGTTTGATTGGGCTTGGATGGTCATGAAACACACTTATACTTGTTTTAAATTGATTTGAAAAAGATAAGGGGCGTTTGGGATTATCTGTTTAAGATCATAAGTTGCTATTGTGTTGTTGAAAAGTGTTGTTTATGCTTGTTATCTGTTATCTACTTGGTTGAGAACTAAAACCTGCAAGTTATTGGGTTTAAAACCTTGAATCAAACATTGTGCTATATCTCATTGGATTTGACTGATTTTGACCTAAGATTTTGGTAATACTTAGAGTATATGCATGCTTAGGGCTTAAAGGTGTTAAATCATAGTTAATATAACCTTGTTTGAAGATTTGAGTGTTTGAATTTGGCTTGTTGGTCAAGTACATCAGCAAAGTAGAAATCTTCTTTGTGTTAGTGTTCATCAGTAACCTTATTGTGCTTGAATCTTGATTTAGGCCTTGAACCATTGCATGAAACTTGTTTAAACTTGTTCATTTAAGTTTATTATAGCTTGTGTATGCTTTTGGTGCAATTTGGTTGGTTGAAATTTGCTTAAACAGCTTATAAGTGCTTAGCTGCTTATTGTTCATGTCTGTGAGATGTCTGGTGCTTAATTGAATTAACTACACTGATTGGTTGGGTGATTTTGTGTTAGCCTCAAAATACTGAGCCAAACAAGAATGCTCGGTCATATGTTTATTATGTATCGTATTTTAGAACGTTGTAATAGGTAGTATATTAGTCGTGTTATACGGGCTTAACTTTAGGCTAAAGTTCATTAATAAGTAACTAAAGCCCAAAAGGAAAGCCCGACCCAAACCATATAGTCCATAAAGAAGCCCGCATGTGGGTGGACTATATATACTACCCTCCTAGCATGTTAGGAGGGTGGGTGATTCATTTTTCTTATTTCTTAATCTAATATTCTACAAGTTAATCCTCTCTACCTCTCTACTTTCTCTCTCTAGGAATCCATCTTTTCTTCATCTACTTTTTATCTATAATCATCTAAATAAATGGGACAACAATTGGTACCAATCGCCATGGGGTAGATACGTGATTGGTTTTGATTCTCCTTTAGTAATTCGTGAGTTTTTCTTGATTTTTAAGATCTAATCCTCACGTATTTTTTGTGTTTTTGTGGAGTTAGTGAGTAGACAAATCATCTACATAGGCGTGGTAGTGATTTGGGTTACTTAGATGGGTTAAAAACACGAAATTTGGTGGTGTTTGGCTTTATTTTTGGAGTGAAATCACGTTTTCTATAAGTGTTCTTCGTGTTCCTATTTTCAAGCAAATCTGGTACAAATTTTGCATCTTTCAATCTTATTGCGAAATTGTTGATTCTCAAAAGTTGCGAAATTGTATCCTGTCTCCTATTGCGAAATTATAGACTTCCAAAAGTTGCGAATTTGAATACTTGAAAAGTTGCGGAATTGTACTTTGGGGAGAATTGCGAAATTGTTCATTTGGTATTGCGAATTTCCTTCTCAGTATTGCGGATTTCCCAAAGTTGCGAAATCTTGCCAAAGTTGCGAATTTGAACACTACGAATTGCGGAATCTTGCAATTGCGAAATCATACTTTGAACCGAATTGCGAAATCTTGTCACTATTGCGAATTCTTGCCTTTAGTTGCGAACTTGTCCTTAATTGCGAAATCATACACAATCAATCTATTGCGGAATTGAACCAGTTTTTTGATCGAAGCGTTTTTAGACTTAGCCACTATCTAGACTAGGTTCGGAACATCGTTTCCAAAAAAAAAAAGAGTTTTTTGGCGGGAAAACCATTTTAAAATTTATTTTTTCCTAGACCATTTTTAGGCCATTTAAGCTTCGACTTCAAATTTTGGCGATGCAAAAAATTTTTCGACCAAAAATTCAAATTTTCGGACCAAAATTCAAATTTTTAGGCCATTTTTAGGTTTTATTTTTCGTTAAAATTTTCTATTTATCAAATTTTTTCCCTACTAGTTATTGGCTATTTCTAACTCGATTTCAAAATTTTTCATTTCAAAATTTTTTCGGTTTACCGTTTTGTCGGACTGAGGAATTTACTGTCGGGCTGAGAAAAAATCGGAATTTTCGGAATTGAAACCACAACCCAATCACACCATATCTACTTAAGATCCAAAGTCACTTCATCAACTGAGAAACCATCATCATGGAAACGAGCAATGCTTGTTCAGACAGAGAAGAACGAGAGATGCAACTACAAGAACAAGTCCTTAAACAACGTTGTATGCAAGCTTTCAGTGATCTTAAAACGAATCTAAAACGTCTAGAAAGAGAGACCTTATCGTACAATCCTTTGTATATGCGTGCTTTTCATTCCTTTTTCGGAAATGATCATCGCACGTTCACTTATGACTTAAGAGACCACTTGAAGAATCTTGAGAATGAATTACTCAAGAAAAACCTTCATGAGACAAATTCCAAGAATGCCTTCAAAATACTCAGAACATCGTTTCAACCATTCTTTGCTTCACAGCTATTCAAGAATCCCAACTTTGAGTCAGAAGTTCGAGATGCAAATCAACACTTCAAAGACTACACTACAATGGAAGCAAAATCATTCAGAGATTTGATATTTGGAAACATGGAATCAATTGAGAGGCTTTTGGATGAACGCCTACTTCATGCAAAAGACATGATCAAGAAGATGATTGACAAAAGGCTGAAAATGCAAGAGTGCACGGTGGCAAAGATTCATGTAGTGGATACGAGTCCAGTCTCAACTGTAAGTAACAAGACAATATCGAGTAGTGCAACTGACAGCTGCAGAACAGGGAAAACAACGCATGGTGAGCAGAATGAACATAACAGCTCAGGGAAAGACAACAACAGCTCTGACAAACAACACATCGACTCTGAGAATGTCATCAGCAATACGCCTTCCTATGATAATGGTCCTGTTTACGATTCTGAGCCATTGGAAGAGGTACACAATGCTGAATTTAATGTGTTTGCCAATGCCAATACGCATGAGCATAGTGATCAAACAACAAACCTTATTGACACATGTATGACGGAAAAGGTTGATAGCAATACCACACCCAATTCATCAGACATGTGCAATAATGAGTTTGAGGATGATCAACATGCAAATGAGTATGATGATGAGGAGCGTGTCGCGCTTGCTAATTTAATTGCTAGTTTACAAAAAGATGTCAATGAAACTAGAAAGAGTCAAAAGCAATTAAAGAAGGCAAACGCAGCGCTCACTCAAAACTTTGAAGAATGCAAAGCCGCTCTAATTAAATCTAATGAGACCCTTGAAAGTAATAGGGCTGAGCTTCTTCAAAAAACCAAAGAGCTTGAGAGGTACAAGGGCAGTACGTTAAAAAGTCAAAAGGACGATTTTGAAAACAAATATAATACAACTCTTGAGTTATTAGCCAAAGAGAAGCGGCAATATAATGTTTTCCTAATGGATGAACGTCAAAAAACGTACCTTGCCAATACCAAAGTTAATGAACTTGAACAAAAGCTCTCTATGACCACTATAAATTCTGCTAAAATTCTTGAGGATAAGAAACAAGAGGTAGATGCGTTAAAACAAGACTTCAAAAGTAGATATGATAAAGAAACTGAAAAAGTAACAAAACTAGAAGAACAAGTCGAATTTTTGAAGAAATTTGTTTATAAAACGCATGATTCTATTCAATCCGTAAGAATGCTAGCACCTCCATCGATGTTTAAGGGTCAAGCTAGCTTTGCAAGTCCTGAGTATCTTGCCAAAGCTCAAGCTGCGAACCCGTGTCTTTATCTTGATGAGACTGAAAGGACCGATCTTGATTGCATGCCTGTTAGTGCCGATAGTGAAGAGACTGCCCTTTGGGATGATGATAGTCTACCACTTGTCAATAAGGAGTTTGTGAAACCATATAATTATGCTTATGAGAATAGTCTTTATGGTCTTTTCAACAAACAAACTCAGAAAACCCGTGAGGAAGTGTTCTTAGAATGCAAACAAAAGAGAATTCAATGGAAGAAAGCTTTTGCCACTAAGAAATCTAATGTTTACAAATATATAAACTACCTTCCTCTAGATGAGTCCAAAAGCAAGAGTAGGAAAACATTAGGTATTCTTAAACACCACATAGATAATGTTAAATCTATCGTTGAAAGAGATTGGGCAAAACGTGAAAATGCTGAGTGGCAACGCCCGATTCCTCAAGATATTACTTTGCTTGTGAAAGAACTCTTAATTCCAAACACGGCGTTGATTAAAGAAACTGTTCTTCAACTTGAGGAGTTCATTCGGACTGAAATGTATGATGATTTAAAATATGTTGAATCTCTTGAGAAATACATTGATGATCTTCAAATGGAGAAGTCTGATTTTTCAGATGAATATGAGTTACTCTTGCAAGAATGCGTTTCTAAAGATGTTATGTGTGCTTATTTTACATCTTGTGCTGATATTGATGAATATTCTGAAGTTGCATGCCAATATCTTGATAAGATCAAAGAATGTGAACGTCTTGAAATTGACCTTTCGAAACGAAAAGAAAATGTTGACAAAAGGCTTTTGAGTTACTTCAACACAAAAATAATTTCCTTCAAAAACATTGTCATTCACTTGAACTTGCTTTACAAAAAGATGTTGGTAGTTTTCCACATGATAATAAATTGCAAGAAAAACTTTCCCAAACGTTTCGAGAATTGAATGAACAGAATTTGGAAATTAAAGGGTTGAAAGCTCAGTTACAAGACAGGGACAGAGCGATAGCAGAGTTGCAGAAACTCGTTGCTAAAATGGGTGGGAAAATAGTGCAACCTAAAGTTGTGAAACCTGTTGTTCGACAACCCAATGCCTACAAGGATCCAAAGCCGTCTATCTTAGGAAAACCGACTCCGTTCTCCAATTCTTCTCATATGAAATCTAGGTTACCCCCTAAGACTGATATGCAACCAAGTGTTCCAAAACAATCCATATCACCCTATGTTCCTCCATTTAGAAAGCATACTGTTGCTAAACCTAACCATGTGAATGCACGTAGCACTTCTAGGACTCCTCCAAAACGTGTGACATTCACGTCCACAAAGGAATCTGTAGGTTCAAATGACCTCGTTCATACCCACAACCTAGAGGACGCGAAACAAAAAGGGAAGATTCAGAAAGATAAACCAGTGTATGAAAAACCTAGTTCACCAAATCCCGCTAGAGTTCCACACACTCCTAATGGTAGTCAACCAAAACCTAGGATCCCTCTTCAGCAATCTAGGAATTGGAAACCATCCGTGAATAGTCGTGTTTCAAACACTACGCCTGAACGATTTGGAAAACAAAGGAATACAAGTACTTTCGTGAATCCCAAATTCCCTGTATGTCCCACTTGCAAAAAGGGCATTCACAATGGAAATCATGACCATTGCATTTTGCAATACCTCTATGAGGTCAAATCTCGTCCTTTGAACGGAGATCAAATACAGAATCCCATAAGACAACAAGGAGATACAAACCCGTTGTAAAGAAAAGCAACCACACCAAATCTGAAACGTGGATTCAAAAAGGACATAGTTTCTCTCCAAAGAAGTCTTCCGCTGTGCAAGAGAAAGCTACTCCTAAATCTAGTCTTCAGTGGAAACCAACGGGTCGGATCTTCACATAAGTTGGTCTTAAGTGGATTCCAATAGAGAAGAGTGATGACACCTGCACCAGCACTAATGCTACTGTTCTACACGCTGAAAAGGAATTTGTTAATCCTAATTCTAGTATTTGTGCAAACTCTTCTTCTGTGATTGCAGGTACAACAGTGGATTCTGAACCCACTTCTCCTTCTTCAAAGGGTTCCAATTCTGTACATTCAATATCACCTTCTTCTTCTGTTCAAAAGTCTATTTTGGATTATTTTCAAAAAACTTGAGAAAACAAAAAAATATAATAAAATGGAAATATCCATAGAAAAACAAAATAAAAAATGGAAAAACTTTCAAAATAACAAAAATATTCTTCTCGACATGTCTTTCAGTATCGATAATATGGACATACCTAGAAATGTCGCTCAATAACGACACGGGTGTGTACATAAAGCTCGAATGAAAGTTGTAAATATTTTTTAAAACATGTCATTTCAATGATTTACAATCACCTCAGATTGTGACTCGTACTTCCAAGAAAGGAAAGTTGATCACGAATGATAACTTATCCTTAACAACGGGAAAATAAATTTTTTCGGTCATGAGCTCTCATTAAAAACATTCAAAGTTTTTAAGCTCATGTAAACGACTTACAGTTAAATGTCAGACTGTAACTCGAACTTCAAATAAAGGAACGTTTGTCTTTAAAGATAACTTATCCTAACCAACGGGTAGAGCAATCTATCTTGGGTTGAGCTTGTCACAAAACATTCAACGTTTTGAGCTCAACACAATGGCTTGTAATCACTTTCAGATTGCAACCCGGAACTATATTCACGGGGGAGTGTACGATTTCGTGCTCTTACCCTTAGGAAAAGAAGTTAAGTCTTCTTACACTTGAGTGGATTAGTCAAGACATTCAAAGTCTATGAACTCAAGTTTTTGCTTTCGAAAAACCTTTCGACAAAAAAAATTGATTTTTCAAAAAGCGTTGAACACAATTTTTTCAAGAATTTTTCAACGATATTCAAAATCTTTCAAAAATTGTGTGTTCAACAACTCCCATCCTCAAAAAGCGAAATGTGGATCATATCCTCATAATGACAATTCAATTGGATCAATTTTGAGGGGGAGCATTTTTAAACTTCATGCAAAAGGTTAACACATCTTTCTCCCGGAGATTTCAAGACTATTTTCAAAATATATTTTAATCAAATTTGGTATCTCTAATATCAAAAGATTTTATATATTAGAGATAGGGGGAGAAAATGTTATTAAAATGTGATCTAATATAAGACTCAAGCACTTTAACTCTTACCTACATGTGCGAAACACTTTCGATTATCGATGCACATGTGAAGGGGGAGCATTTCTGAAACGATAAAACTAGCAAGGTGTTAAATGTTTTTCAAACATTTTGTTAGAATTTAAAGTGGTTTTCATGGTTACGATCAAATACCCACAACATCTTTAATTCACGACGTTATTGGTGTCAAAAGGGTGGTTAGGTTTAAGTCCTATGATCCAACCAGAACTGGAGGGATCTTCCCAGGGACAATCCAATAGATTATTAGAAGTCCTTAGGAAAGATGGAGTAGAATGTGAACATAGCTGAATGCCGACTAAGTACTGATGATAGCACTGGAACAATCACAACAAGGTGCTATTAATGATGTATTGGTAAGCATTGAAGGGGTTGAAGAATGAAAAAGAAATGTAAGGATAAAGGGTCTAAAGAAAGAAGCCCTTCATACAACTTAGGCAGAAACCGGGTCAACTCATCTTGAAGACAAACTCATCATGGACCCAGTGATGTGCAGCACAACCCTTTCCTAACTACTTAGGCTTCTTTCAAAAGAAGTTTGTTTTATTGTCACGGAGATCAACATGACTTCTATTGACTTTCTCACTCCGAGATAGTTGATATTGAATAGGTGGCATCTGCTCCAGCCTCCGACCACTAAAGTGCACAAATCAAGTCTAGAGCCAAGAGATCAATCAAATCTCGTTAGGACACACGGATGAAGATCAAGAGAGTCCTACGCTATGTCCTTGCGATATTGCTAGAACACTCAGAGTGATACTACTTAGTATTCACAATGATGAGTGGAAATCCTTCCAGTGTTAACGTCAAACAGCACTGCGGTAGGTCATATGCAAGATTCTTTATAAATTGAACATATGTAAAACTGAAAAGCAACAGAAGTTTGATTCTGAATTGATTCAAACTCGTTTTAGGTTTCTACGCAATATCTTTATGGTCTTGCCAGAACATTCAGAGTGATATTTATTAATATTCACAGTGACGAATGGAAATCCTTCTAGCGTCAACATCAAACAGCGCTACGGTAGGTAACTTGCGAGATTCTTATGAATCAAACTTGTGTCAACTGGAAAGCAACAATGGTAAGATTCTTAATGAATCAAACTTGTTCCAGGAATTTGAATTGACGACTTTAATCAAGCGGATATTTATCCAATTGATTCACTCTTTATGTTCGCAGTCTTGCTTTGAGACGGTCGAGTAAAGAGAACGGCTAGTACTGCCGCGAAACCCTGTCAAGGAGATTCTTAATTGAATCTACTTAATCACAGGTATGGTATTTAATATCGTATAACGGTCTTCACCGACCGGAGGTAAAACGCTACCGATTTAGGACGAATGTCAAAGCCATTCAGTCCGTGTCCATGTTTTGTCTCGAGAAGGTGGCATCACGGTGTACTTAGCAAAGTCAAAGATTTAAAACCATATATTCATGCCCAAAGACTTACTCGACAATTAATAGTGTGAGCATGTGGATAAAGACACAAGATCGCAAGATGGCAAAGACAAGTCAAGAATGATTTGAAGATCTCAAGACTAAAAGACAAAGTCGAAAGACAACGACAAAGGCTCAAAGATCACAGCATGAAGGAACAAGGCTACAATTACACGTTCAAGACTCATTTATGGCGAGATTAGTAATCTCTACAAATTTCCTAAATGACCAAGGTTTATGACCTCTCATTGGGGGAGATTGTTAGCCTCAAAATATTGAGCCAAACAAGAATGCTCGGTCATATGTTTATTATGTATCATATTTTAGAACGTTGTAATAGGTAGTATATTTGTCGTGTTATACGGGCTTAACTTTAGGCTAAAGTTCATTAATAAGTAACTAAAGCCCAAAAGGAAAGCCCGGCCCAAACCATATAGTCCATAAAGAAGCCCGCATGTGGGTGGACTATATATACTACCCTCCTAGCATGTTAGGAGGGTGGGTGATTCATTTTTCTTATTTCTTAATCTAATATTCTACAAGTTAATCCTCTCCTCCTTTCTACTTTCTCTCACTACTTTCTCTCTCTAGGAATCCATCTTTTCTTCATCTACTTTCTATCTATAATCATATAAATAAATGGGACAACATTTTGTGATTTCTTTGTTGTTTCCGACTCCTTGTGATTCACTGATCACAAAGGTGCCTTGTTTGTAACTTGAATCCACAAAAAAGTCACTAAAGACAAATAGTCAAGAAAGTCAAGCAGTGGAAAAAGTTTCCACTGCTCAACACCCAAAACTAGCCCCTGCTAGTGTAATTTTGCATTCAGCTTATTAATAAGCCATATTGGCTTACCCAGAACTGCAACAACTTACTTTTTGTGATCAATCTTCATCATTTGACCCATTTGATTGAACTGGAGCTTATCAGACCTTGACTTTGAATTTCTGCTAGAAAACTCATAAAGTTGACTTTTAATTAAGTTCTTATTTGCTTATTCTAGCTTATTGAGTGTGCTTATTTGAAAACTTTTTGTTTATTAAGCTTAGTTAAGTCATTTAAAAGCTTTTGAAACTTGAATCAACTCTTGGGTGGCCTAGAACTCAAAAACAACTATTTTGTCGTTTTGTGAAGATAGCTTATTGCTTTTTCAGGCTTATTCCTTGTGCTTATTTCAACTTTCTTTTTACAGAACTCTTAAGTAACTCAAAAGAAGCTTGTGTGTCTAATTTGAGCTTATGGCATCAGCTTATAGCTTAATGGGCCAAAAAGCCCATTAAGAATAAGCTGCTTTGAAATAAGCTAGCTTATACTTATTTTCAGCGTTTAGGCCTTTAGAGTTTTGTGTTTAAAATCAAATTTTGAGTCAGATAGGAGTTTTTGGGCTTATTTGGACAACATTTTTCTTATTAGGGCCTTAATAAGCCCATTAAGCTAACTGTTTGGACTTTTGGCCCATTCTAGGCCCATTAGGGGTATTTAGATAATTTCAACTTCATTTCTGTGTTAATTAGGTTAAAATAAGCTAGCTTGCAACGTTTTAGAATTTTTTATAAATTTTGGATTTTTAATATTATTTTATTATTATTTTATTATTAAAAATTAAAATGTATATTTTTCAAGTTTTTATATTTTTCTTAGGTTAAATACATTAAGTTAGGAATTTTACAATTTTTAGAATATTTTTATTGTCATTAGATTAATTTTTATAATTATTTTAAGTTTAAATAGTTTTAATTGTTTTTAAATAGTTTTTATTAATTTTAAAATTTTAAAAAATAGTTTTAAATTTAGTTAAGTCATTTTAGAGGATTACAATTGAAAAAATCTCATTTTGGGCTTTTATTTAATTAAATAATAATTTTTTAGATCTCTCCCTCTCCTCTCTTTCTTGCGATCGCAACACATAACCCACAAAAGGATTTTTGTTGGTTTTGGTGTTTTTTTGGTTTTACTTATAATCTAGTCCTAACCCCTATCTAAGGTTGTTGGGTAGATTTTTCCACTAGCGTAGAAGCTCGGTGTACACGTGCTAGAATCACGGTTAGCTCGTTGTATTACGTGTGTACAAGATCGTAATATAGTCTTACTTTAGACTATATCTTGGTTATATACGGTATAAACCCGATTTGGTGGTTCATTCTTCATCTTGTGAATTTGATTTAGCGTAAAGGTATGTAACCCTAATTCGATTAATTATAATTGTGTTATTATTATGATCTTGTTAAATCGCTTCCGCTATGTGTCCTTTGATCTCGTTTAGGGTTTTGTGTAATTGTTATGAACTTTATAAACCTTCATCATCCACAAACTAATGGCCAAGCCGAGGTTTCCAATCGGGTTCTTAAGAGAATCTTAGAGCGAACCGTGGGAGAGCACTGTGCTTCTTGGTCCGATAAATTAGACAACACTTTGTGGGCTTTCCGTACCGCTTATAAGATACCTATAGGTTGTACTCCTTATTGCCTTGTGTAGGGAAAAGCGTGCCACCTCCCCATTGTGTTGGAGCATATGGCTTACTAGGCCTTGAAATGGGCTAATTTTGACATAAATAAAGTCGGTGATCTTAGGAAAATCCAACTCAATGAACTTAATGAACTTAGGAATGAGGCTTACAAGAATTCGTTGATCAATAAGGAGAAAACTAAGCTCATTCATGATTCTAAGATTAAGAACCAAGAGTTCCACATTAGTGATCAATTTTACTCTTTAACTCTCGGTTGAAAATCTTTTCGGGCAAACTTAAGTCGCGTTGGTCTGGTCCATTCACCGTGGCAGAAATTTACCCATATGGTACCATTGAGCTAGCTCAACCAAATGGGCCCAATTTCAAAGTGAATGGCCAACGGGTTAAGTTGTACTTTGGAGAGGACACCTCTCATTAAATTGGGGAAATCGAGTCGAGCTAGAGACTCGTGAATAATAAATCAAGCAACGTATAACTAGGTTAGATTTTACCTTTTCAACCAATAAGTGTAGGGGAGCCAAGTAGGTTGTTGTTTGTGGTGATTGTGCAGGGACTTCATTGATATATCATTCCACTTTTGGTGCTTTTGAGGCGAACCATGATCCCATGTACTCGTGATACCGGTTCTATCAAAACTATTCTGGTTAAATATTGTATATAAATAAAGTTAAAATTGAAATCACTTTAGTTGTCTCTTCCTTAGCTTGATTTAAACTAAGTGCACAATGTCCTAAGTGTATGGGAGTTTACTTCCACATGCTTAAACATTGAGGATAATGTTTATATTAAGTGTAGGGGAGACTTCTATCGAAGTAAAGTGAGCTTTTCCATGAATGTGTCCTCATTTTAACCGGAAATTAATATTTTTCGAAGTTTTTTCAAAATTTTGATCTATTTTGGCCTAGTAGTATTTTCTATTTATTTTCTTTTATCTACTTTCCTTTTGTCATCACCATCATATGTATATATTCCATTTCATGAATAAAGTAAAAAAAGGAAAAAATGTATAAATAAAATGGTTTTAACGAGTTTAGACGTCTTTGACATATTAGGCCCGTCGTGAATATTCTGACTCAACCCGAGTTTGCTTTTTCAAGTTTACTCTAGCTAGTATCCTTAACCATGTAGACCTTAATTAGTTTATTAGACTAAGCATCCACGATTCTCATTACTTGAGATTTTAAATTGTGGAGAACGAGAAATGATAGAGTCAATTATAAGTTAATATGCTAAACGTAGAATATTCGTATTCTTTCAAAAACTCATGTGGGTTAATTATTTGCTTATTCTCCCTACACTTGTAAATAAATAATTGCAATAAGTAAGGTCGTACGATTTAAAAGATAAATTAGCTTCTAGCCCACGATCATTTAAAAGTTACTCGTAATAAAATAGAGTTCATAGCCAAGGCATAACTTATGGAAGCGGGGCGCGAAGATCGGCTTATCCAAAAAGGCCCTTACAAGGCATGAGGATAAATGAGTCTAAAAAGGCCCTAACAAGGCATGAGGATTCCCTTTTTTTTTTGCTAAAGATCCTAAGATGATGTGAAGAATCATTAATCCAAATCAATATGAAGGATCAAGACACACGACGAGAAGCAATTTACTCCCAATAAGGTTGTGGAAAAGTCTATCCAAAAAGGCCCTTACAAGGCATGAGGATAAATAGATCTAAGTCCGAAAAGGAGGCGGATCTTTGTATATAAAAATCCTAAATAAAGACAAGGATAAATGAAGAATTCGTTGTCAAAGTTTGAAGCATCTCTCACTCCAAATGAAGATGTATACCAAAATGAAGAGAAGACCATAATTTAAAGATCGTCTCTCAAGATTTGAAGTTCGAAGTACATGCCAAATATCGGTCCGAGAAAGGTCTCAAATCATGGAACGAGTTATGCCAAGATATGAACTTTAAATGATTACGTGAAATGTTTTAAAAGATCGTGTCCTTTAGCTAACAACTAATTAAATCGTCCTACTTTATTTTTTGTCTTAATAAATTATCTAAATAAGTCAAAAATGCATCCTCGTGATCATTCAAGACAAAATAAAATATAAGAGATTCAATTAGGAATAAGGGGATCTAAGCACGTGATTAATTCATATGAGTAGTGTTAGCATTACTATCTTATAATTATAATGATCTCGTTTTTATGCTTGGTATGGGGAACGTGAAAATTGAGGGTGATAAATATTCATGACACCAAAAGCCCTAATTTAAGTCTTAGATTTCTTTACAAGTTTCTTCCATCAAACAATTTTAAAATAAATAAATTAAATGGAAATTGTTATCTCTTACAAATGTTTTATCTTTTTATATTTATAAACTTCTATTAGTGTAGCATCGTGTCGTAGTATTTATATTCTATAATAAAGGCCAAGATGGGTTAATTATGATGGAAAATATAAATTTGTGCTTTCAAATCGTGCATTGTATGAGGGCATTGCAATGGTCAAGTGTAGGGTCATTTGATAAGTGTGTAAACACTTACCCTGTTACCACAAAGAACAAGGAAAATATAAACCAAACGTAAATTTAATAACGTGAAAGTCGGAATTACGCGTGGTTTGTGTTTTTGTTGTGAAATAGGTACAAAAGGACAAAATAGAAGAAAATACAGGATTTCACGGACATTTATCAAAGAAAAAGTCAAAGATAAAGTCAAAGGACCAAAAGCGCAAAAGAAATGAAGATTGGAGGGCCAAAGATGACGATTTAATGAAGTTATAAGCTGAAAACAAGTAATACCAAACTATGAGGATTGAAACTGCAAAAGGAGAAAGATTCAGCTAGTGGAACACACGTGGCTCAATGAGAAGCAAGTATGACCCCTCACACGGATTCAAATCCATATTTACAGCTTCCAACCAATGAAAATGTTTCATTCATTTCACCAGGATTGCCAACTCATTAATACTTTTTTTAGAAAAAGTAGCCAACCAGGAGTTGCCACGTATCACTCTCACACTCGCCTCTTTCACCAGAATGTAGAGATCGATAGAGGACGACTCAAGGAAACTTATGAACATGAAAAATGAGCGTCCTGGTGAGACGAATCCATGGTACAAGCCTCTTACATTGCCGTTCACTAAATCAAAAACACCCAATTTCACCCATATTTGATCAAACCCTAATTACACGTGCACACACCTAATTGGCCACTCTGTATGTCACCAACTGTCACAACTGTCACCCTATATTCACTAGCGCATCCACACGCTCCCCAACAACCTCACTCACCTACCCAATCGCCTATAAATACCCCTTCCCCTCACACACACCTCGTGTCAATTTTTCCAGCTTTATTATAGCTTAATTTCTTTTCAAATTAGTTAAAATATGTAGTTAGCTTAGTTATTGTAATTTCCTTTCAAAGTTGTACTCAAATTCTAAATAATAAATAAAATTTCAATTTCTGTTACTGTTCATCATCGTCTTAAATTTTCCAGCTGTCTCTACTTTTCGAATTTCTTGACTTGTGGTTGATAACCGTTATAGAGCTTGGAAACAAGCTCTAGGAACTTGTGGTTTGTATTTTGGTGCAATATTGAAGTTATTCATAATTTTGGAGGGAGTTTTAGATTTAAATCACACAGATCTTGAATCTGTGTGTTTAGTTGGTTGTTTGAGGTTAATAAGAGGTAGAATAGGATTAGAGGTGGTTAGGAACGACTGCTTCTTCATCAAAGGAGGCCTGGAAGTCTGGTAATCTTTGTTTTCAATTTTTAGGCACAAATCTAGGTTAATTGTTAAACTGCTTGTGTATTTGTGTTTTTGTCACTTTGAATTACCTTGATCTGTCTTATTTGATGTGTTTGATGTTTTGAGTATTTGATTTAGCTAGTCTATCACTAGATCTGTTAAGTGCTTTGTTAAATCTTCATAAATCTATCATAAGGTCTGTTTTGATTTAGCTCTTTTGACTTTGTGTTTAAGTGTTGGTGTTAGAAGTTTGTAGTACTGATTTGGTTTTCATTTTTGCTCCATAAAACAGTAAAGGATTTGTCAATTTACAAAGTCAAACAGGTTTTTTGTTGCTAATGGTTTTTGAGTTTTCTGGTTTATGAAAGTATTAAACAGTCACTTTTAAAGCTTCATAAGTCTTTCAATAAATAGAGTTAGGCCTTGAAATTTGGATTTTCAAATAGCTTATAGGCCAGATTATAAGTTCTTAGTTGGTTGTTTAGCTTAATAACATCTAGATAAGCCTATATTTGGACTTGAATTTGTTTGTTCATGCATAATAGCTATTGTTAGCTTATTAAATTTTAACAAGTGCTTATTACATGTTTATCTGGCTTAACATCTTTTCAAAAGTAGCTTATAATCATCTAGGAAGTAATACTGGAAGTTTTTAAGCTTTTTCAAAAAAAGTCAAAAAGTCAACTAGCTTATTAATAAGCTGATTTTGAGTTTTAGGATTTTCTGGCTTATTTAGTGTATGATTTTCAAAAGTAACAAAAATTCCACCACTTTTCTCAGCTTATTAGTGAAAGTTTATGGACTTATATTTAATAGTCGTGTGATAGGATCGAACTCGAGATTACGGGATTACACTCAATACGTAAAAAGTTAATTTATTTAATAAATATATTTATTGTATTTAGTAAATTATTTAATAAATATATACTTATTTATGTATTTATTAAATTCAATCAAGCTATATAACTATATAACTTTGTTGAAACTAATTGCAATGTGTTGAAGTTATACCCTGTTAATGTGAATGAGAAGGGTATAGTGAGTGGTTGTTTAGACCCTGTGGTTGAGGAGGGAAGTAAGAAATGGGACAAGATATTGGTTGGATATTTTTTGGGAAGGAAGATGAGTTATAGGGAAATAATGGGGCATCTAAGAAGAATGTGGAGAAGTTATATCTTCATGGAGGTGATTACGAATTCGTGTGGATTATATTTTCATAAGTTTAAATTAGAAGAGGGTATGCAATTTGTATTAGAAAATGGTCCTTGGATAGTTGATGGGTGTCTGCTATTTGTTCAGAAGTGGGAACCGGGTATGTGTATGGTGAAACCTGAACCCAATAAAGTTCCTTTGTGGGTTAGGATTATAAATATTCCTCTTGAGGCTTGGTGTAATAAAGGGATTAGTAGGATAGCAAGCTGTATTGGGACGCCTATCATGATGGATAGGACCACAAATTCTATGTGTGATAAGGCGTATGGTAGGGCTAGTTTCGCGAGGGTATTAGTGGAAGTGGATGCTGAAAGAGGCTTACCAGAGACTGTGGAAGTGACATATGAAAATCTAGGTAAGAAGATGGACCTAAGAGTTGATTATCCTTAGAGGCCACCAATGTGTTCTCATTGTAAGGTCTTTGGACACTTTTTTTAAAATTGTACTAAGCGTGTGACTAGTGAGGTTGAGAAGGTGAAGGTAACTGAAGGTATAGGAAAAGCTAAGGCTAGTGAGGTGTATCAGCAAGATGAGGATGGTTGGAAGATAGTGGGTAATAAACGAGGTAATGTAGGAGTGGGTAGTTCTGGTCCTGATCAGGCGAAAATTGTCTGGTGAGGGTACTAGTAGAGGTAGTTATTATGTGAGGGGTAGCGGTGGATTAGGTAGAGGTGGTATGGGTAGAGGTGGAAGAGGTGTCGGTGATCAAAGATTTAATAAGGAGGGTATTGAGAAGAGTTTTCAGGTTAAGAGGAGTGGCAAGAGTGGAACAGAGTATGTGGATTTTAGTTCAGGGGTAAAGGATGTTAGTAAGATGGATATTGAGCAGAGTGGGAATTGAACCAGTAAGGAAAGTGAGAAAGGGTGAAATAGCCATCTAATGATGGCATGACTAAGAGTAGGTCTAATGAAGGATATAAAAAGAGTGGCAATAAAGAATAGAGAGGTAGTTCGTCAAATAGGTTTGACACGTTAGGTGATGAAGGTGGAATCGAGAGAACTTTGGAATGGGAAAACATGAGGAAAAATATTGATATTTACTTTGCGAAGGGCATTCAAGTTTCCGGAGATGAAAAGAGGTGTTGGGATGATGAGCTAAGGGAGTACTTGTGACAATCCGTCAATTTCAGGTCGTTATTTTAATCTCGACTATTAAATATTATATGTTTACTTTAATGAGAATTTTAAATTATCGATTAACCGAGAAGGTTATGGCTTGAAACTTAACATAAGAATGTCGTTTCGATGAAGACCGACAAGAAAAACATTAAGTATCGATAATATATTCTCAAATTTATCATATGAATGATTTTATTATATTTATTTTCATTTCTCGTATTTTGCGTTTTAACGAATGACGAGAACTACGAATGATCGCGATACCGACGGATGCCCAAAAATTTACGTTTTATTATCGATTGTCTCGATATTTAATATTTTCGACGTTTTCGATTTAATTACGTTTTAAGTCGTGTCGAAGCTTTGTTATTATATTTTGAAGCGTTTTAACTTTCGAAAAGTATTTTTACGAAACCCGAGCCCCGTAAATATTTTTTTTAAAATTTACAAATTACATTTTCTACCTTGTAAACTATTCACTTGCACTTTGGGACCAAAAGAATGCAAATATGGCAAAAACTACCCCCACCCCACTATTTAAAGATTTTCCACTAACTAGTTTTTATTAAATATTCATTTTTACAAAAACAAATCTCATCCCACTCTCTCCTTCCCCATTTTGCCGTCCACCCCCATGCTCCAAACCCTCTCAAAATTTTTGATTTACTTTGAATCAAGCAAAACTAAAACAAGACCCATCTTGGAAATTTGAAGAGCTTTCTATTGGTATAATTTTTTTCTACATGCATTCACTAAATTTTTATCTTTAATTTTTGATGATGAACATCATTTTGATCCATTTTTATGTTTATGCATGGTGTTAATATTATTATATTCATAGTGGGATGTGTTGCATGTTTATTATTTTAAGTGGGTAAATTTTTGTATGATTATTCAAGGGTGTTAGAGGGTATATGGCTTGATATAGATGATTGATAGATGATATTAGAAGTATAAAAATTGTTAAAATGGATTGAAAAATTGTTTTAGTATGATTTTTAGAAAGGTATTTTAGACCAGTAGGTAAAACGTAATTTTTGAAAATCTTACTGTTTGAAAATGATGAAACTAATAGGATAGGCTTGTAGAGGATTCTTTTAGCTTCGATTTGCCGCTTGAATGAGCTTCTAACTCATTTCGAGCGAAAAGTTATGCTACTTTTAGTATTCGTGTACCGGGAGACGGGTATCGGCACAATCCGAAAATTGTTGTCGATATTTGGATCGAATCTCGGGGACTATAGAATGAGTTTTAAAAATGTTCAAGGAATGATGTAAGTTGCTAAACCTCAGGTCATGAGTCTATTTTCAAACCCGAGTGTCGGTTTTGTAAACGGAATTGTTTAGATAAGTCGAAATGGTTTTACAATTCAAAGACGTAAAACTGTCCGGTTTTTATAACACGAAGATGTGTCGGGCAGAAGGTCTTAGAAGTAATATTTTTGAATGAAACTTTTACTGAGTCTTATTCATATTATGTGTGAGTTTGTCACCAAGTTTCGTCGAAATCGGACATGTCTAGATAGGTTAGATTGGTGTGTACATTTGGAGTGTACATGCTGATTGGTATTTTGGACACGTAGTTCAATAATTATGTGGCGTGAGTTGAGTATTTCGCCATTGGACATGGTAATTTACTCAAGTGTTAAGTCATTATATAAATGACTTAGCTACTGGTCCGAGGGAAGTAAAATGATGGTTTGACTTGCGTTTACTTGGCGTCTCATGACGGGTCAATGTAGAGTGCAAGTTTTTAAATGGTTAAGTGTTGAATAAAAGGGTATAGAATAACACTTGTATCGTTAAATTTTTCGGGATTGTTTTGGTTTTGTAATTTTGATTTTTATATTACGTAAGTATGATTTATACTTAAGTCGATTATTAACGAACGCGCCTTATTCGGTAGGTTGCGGTTTTCGTGTTTTAACAGGCATCACTAATCGTCGGCGATCGTCTCATTACCACTAATGGCTAAGGTGAGTCTATAGCCTCGCTCTTAACATGTTTACTTGTTTTATAAAACCCGCGAGGGGGATAACATGCTTGTTTTACTAAAATAAAGGGGGCAACGAGAAGTTGTGGAAACCCTATTTTACTTGAAAAGTTGTTTTATTGAAATTTAAGGGTACAACGATAAGTTGTGGAAACTCTACTTATTGGAAAAGTATGAGTGCAACAAGAAGTTGTGGAAACCCTTATTATTGGAAAAGTATTTATTATAAATGATGGGAGCAACGAGAAGTTGTGGTAAACCCTCTTTGTTTTTAAAATTGAACACAAAGGAACTTGATTGTATGCTTAGATGAAAGTTGTTATATAAGTTTGTTTTAGCCTTAAAAGACCCATGAATCGTGAATTGTTAATCGAAGTAACGCTAATGCTATGGATAGATCTATCGGGGTGACGCCCAGTCCGGTCGCGATTAGCTCTCGCGTGGTGTTGTGATGCACCAGTAATGAAACATCGGATGCATTGTATAAGAGAAATATACGCACTTGGCTAGGTGTGTTGGGCTGAAATATATATGTTAACGTTCAATGTCACGAGGCAAATAGAAATAACAACGATAATTATGTCCGTACAACATAATTGTCTTTTAATAAATTATTAACCATGGAAGGTTATTTTTCATACTTGTGTTCACTTTATTTAAATTAAAACTCTATAGATTCACTCGGCAAATTTTGCTGACTTTTTAGCATGTTTTATCTCAGGTCCATTTAGAAGGCACTCGAGGAAGGCGGTTTCGTGAAGCTTGCATATTTGAAATGTTTTGGCCCGCTTTTCTAAAACATATCCATTCAAATAACTTTTATCATTTATAATAGTTTGTAAACTTTTGAATCATCCGGGACCATGTGTGAAATTTTATCTTGATTAAATGGAATTGAATGGATGTTTATTAAAACGACTCGTTTTGAGCCGTTTTCTATGATTATGAGATTGAACCATGATAGTAACACCCAATGACCCTTCCGCTGTTATGAACGAAATTGGGGGTGTTACAGATTGGTATCAGAGCTCAAGTTATAGAGAACGAAAAGATTTTCCAAAAATGAATTTTTGAAATCTTTTAACTATAACTGTTGCAAGCGAAACCTCCGAGTTGCCAATGGACGAGAATGAAAGTATTTATATATATATGGGATTATATATATGTTGTAATCTTTATCGATTATTTGAACTTGTGAATTACAAGGTATGTTTTCATTTATTTAATTATAAATGATAGTTTTATACTTATGCGAGATATTTTTACGACGTCGATTGTCACGAAGCCACCCTAGCCATTTTAAATGCTAGCGCCGGAGCTATTCCTGAAATGAATCATGTTATTCTCGAGATTAACTAAGTTGTGGATAGACATGATCCCAACGAAACGGTTAATATTCTTGCTGATATTCTTTTGGTTACAAGGATTTTGATTTCCTTGGTTCTTATTCTTGATTTATCGATTCGTTCATTTCGTTCAGCAAATTTAATTTGCCTTTTCATTAATCTTCGACATTATACTGTTTTGATAAAAACAAGTTTGTCCGAGATGGTACTATTGATTGCTAAGAATTGAGATTGATTTGTATGGTATTCACATGCCAACCAGGATTCCATATCATATCACTGATCATTTTCTGTTAAATCAGTTTCTCATTTGTTTCGATCTTAATCTTTCGCGTTGAGCTGGCGATGCTTGAATAAAGTGATTTATAATCGTTGAAATAAATCGGCCATTGATTTGAACAGGGAAATTATAAATTTTTGAACTACAAATTTCTAAATCTTATTTGGATGGATCTGATCAATCCATGGAAATAACGATTTGTATACGTGTGGGCTTAAGCATATAGCATCTGCGTGGTTAAACTCTTATTAACTCATGATTCGTTTGCTCGATTCATTCTTTGATTTTGTTCTTCTAATTCTTTGATCGTGAAATGGTTGTATTGAGATTGTTCCAAAACTACCAATTGAGGAGGGTATCAAGCGTCTCTGAAAGATATTGAAGAAATCTTCTTCTTTTGGGACCGAAGAGCTTTCTTAGCCATGTGAAATAACTAGTAATTCTTAGTAGAGTGGCTTATCAATTGTAGTATCTTCTCATTATTCCCTAACTAAACTGTGACAACAGTTAGTAGGACTAGTCTTTTAAGTTGTATGGCATTAGACGATGATTATCTATAATGTTTAACAATACGACCTGTACTAGTTGTGATCAATGGAATGACTATCTTTTGATTCCTAATTCTACATCGTTCTATTATTTACCCTCTTTGCTTTTCTCTTGTAAATTCCTGTGGTATAACGCAATCATTGAATGAATACTCATTATGATTTGATTCATGTTGCACAAGAATCGTGCAGTCAATGAAAGCTAAGACTGAAGCACGAATGCGTCAAGTTATTAGTGAATAAGTTGCTGTATCTTTAGTTAAATTCATGGCCAACATGAATGATGGATCTAGAATACTGGAGCTGGCGCTACTGGAGCTAGCACTATTGGAGTTGGCGCTACTGGAGCTGGTAATGCGGGAGCTGGAAATGCTGGTGCTGGAACTGGTGATGCTGATAGACCAGTGATTCCTGAAAACAAGAAGTGCAATTATACCTCGTTCATGAAATGCAAACCTCCAACTTTTAAGGGTACTGAAGGCGCTGTTGGGTTACTGCAATGGTTTGAGAAATTGGAATCCGCGTTTCGATTTAGTGGAAGTGAGGAAGGAGATAAAGTGATGTTTGCCTCTACTACTCTTCAAGGGCGAGCATTAACCTGGTGGAATGGAAGAATGGCATCATTGGGTATGGATGCTGCTTATGCTACACCTTGGGTCGAAGTAAGAAGGTGGAGGACTGAGGAATTCTGTCCAAGGAGTGTTATTCAGAGGTTAGAACAGGAACTATATCAGCTGAGACTGAAGGGTACTGACATCGATGGATACACAACCAGGTTCCATGAACTTGCTCTACTTTGTCCAAACAAAGTTAACCCTGAATACTTGAAGGTAGAGCAGTATATTCGAGGCTTACCTACCAACATCCGTGGAGATGTGACCTCATCTAAACCTGCTAATATTGATGAAGCTGTTCGTATGGCCTACCAACTAATGGGTCAAATCATCCAAGACAAGGCTGATGGTGTTTCAGAAGGCAACAAAAGAAGATCTGAAAATGACAAGTGATGATCGTGGTGATAACCGTCAATCTCACAACAGAGATCAAAACCGAAGGAAGGGTAATGCTAATGCGATGACTGAAGCTGCAACTGCTGATAAGGGAACCAGACGTCAACGCTGCAAGAAGTCTCATACTAGTGAATGTGCTAAGTGTGGAAAGTGCAACAAGTTAGGTCACAAGGCTGAAGACTGTTGGGGACCAGGAAAGAAGGGAGTGACGTGCTTTAACTGCCAAGGTAAAGGTCACCTGAGGAACCAATGTCCTCAACCTCCGAAGAATGCACGTGGTGGAGATAACCAGGGAAAAGCTTATCAGTTGGGTGAAGCCGAAGCGAAGCAAAGCCCGAAAGTTATCACTGGTACGTTTTTACTGAATAACCGTTATGCTACAGCTTTATTTGATTCTGGTGTTTTCTCCAAAGATTGATCTTTGTTTCGCTTATCATCAACTTCGCATACGCGAGGAAGATGTTCCCATTACGGCGTATAAAACTTGTGATGATCATTATGAGTTTAGGGTTATGCCTTCTGGTTTGACCAGTACACCTACTGTATTCATTGACTTAATGAATTGTATGTGTGAGCCGTGTCTTGATAAATCCGTAATTGTTTTCTTTGATGAAATTCTAATCTGCTCGAAGAGCAAGGAAGAACATGCCGAACACTTAGGGATTATCTTGAACTTACGAAAAGATGTACCCAAAATTTTAAAGTGTGATTTTTTTGGCTTTGTTCTGTGCAACTTCTCTGTCATGTGATTGACAAAAGTGGCATACATGTTGATTCTACAAAAATTGAAGCCATCGATGATTTGAATGTTCCAACTATTCCAACTAAAATACGACAAATTCTAGGTTTGGCTGGTTATTACTGAAGGTTTATTAAAGGATTCTCTTTGATATCAAAACCATTAACTAAGCTAACTAAAAAGAATGAACCGTTTGTGTGTGGCGATGATGAAGAGAAAGCTTTTCAGACTATGAAAAGAAAACTCTGCGGCACGCCGATCTTATCATTACTCGAAGGAAGTGAAGATTTTGTTGTTGATCGTGATACATCTCCTTTATGATTTGGGGTTGTTTTGATTTGTATATGCCTGTAGGAAGCCTAGGAAGAACGAGGAAACTACACAACCCATGACTTGTAGTTGGGTGCGGTGATTTTACTCTTCGTCTATTGAGACATAATTGTATGGCACTAGGGTACGGTATCCACCGATAGTAGGAGCCTACAATGTATTCTGGATAAAAAGAGGTAAATAAGCCTTTAAGTGATTACGATTGTGTTATTCGTTATCATTCGTGAGGTAGGAGCAAATTACAATGGATTCATTGTTAAACTCTTGAAAACTCAGTCTGAACATGACTCGATTTCTGTCAATGTTGATTGATTGACTCTGCTCATTTTATTTTGATAAATAAATCGATCGTGCTAATTAAGGATCGTTTGTGAACCACTCGTAGTAGACATAGAAGTTATGATAATGTGAAGCGAAAACCTTGAAATCCGAGGTAGGTGGAAAAGTTGTGCCAAGTCATCACCCTGAAAAGGTGTTATGTATTTTGGAAAACGTGGGAAGTTAAGTCCCCGTTAGTTTGGACCATTCGAGATGATATCAATGGAAGGTCCAATGGCATGAAAACTTAAATTACCTCGAGAGCCGCAAGGAATTCACGATACTTTTCATATGTCGAACCTAAAGAAATTTCTTCTCGACGAAGATCTTATTATCTCTCTTGATGAAGTATGAATCGACAGTAAGTTGCATTTCATCAAAGTACTTGTTGATATTATCGATAAGGAAGTTAGGCAACAGAAACGAAGTCGAATTTTTATTGTCATGTGTGATGGAACTCTAGACGAGGACCAAAATACGTTTAACTCTTTGATTTCAACGAGCGATCGAGGAAGAACGCAAGTTGATCTTCGGGACGAAGATCCTAATTTGGTGGGGATAATGTGACAATCCGTCAATTTCAGGTCGTTATTTTAATCTCGACTATTAAATATTATATGTTTACTTTAATGAGAATTTTAAATTATCGATTAACCGAGAAGGTTATGGCTTGAAACTTAACATAAGAATGTCGTTTCGATGAAGACCGACAAGAAAAACATTAAGTATCGATAATATATTCTCAAATTTATCATATGAATGATTTTATTATATTTATTTTCATTTCTCGTATTTTGCGTTTTAACGAATGACGAGAACTACGAATGATCGCGATACCGACGGATGCCCAAAAATTTACGTTTTATTATCGATTGTCTCGATATTTAATATTTTCGACGTTTTCGATTTAATTACGTTTTAAGTCGTGTCGAAGCTTTGTTATTATATTTTGAAGCGTTTTAACTTTCGAAAAGTATTTTTACGAAACCCGAGCCCCGTAAATATTTTTTTTAAAATTTACAAATTACATTTTCTACCTTGTAAACTATTCACTTGCACTTTGGGACCAAAAGAATGCAAATATGGCAAAAACTACCCCCACCCCACTATTTAAAGATTTTCCACTAACTAGTTTTTATTAAATATTCATTTTTACAAAAACAAATCTCATCCCACTCTCTCCTTCCCCATTTTGCCGTCCACCCCCATGCTCCAAACCCTCTCAAAATTTTTGATTTACTTTGAATCAAGCAAAACTAAAACAAGACCCATCTTGGAAATTTGAAGAGCTTTCTATTGGTATAATTTTTTTCTATATGCATTCACTAAATTTTTATCTTTAATTTTTGATGATGAACATCATTTTGATCCATTTTTATGTTTATGCATGGTGTTAATATTATTATATTCATAGTGGGATGTGTTGCATGTTTATTATTTTAAGTGGGTAAATTTTTGTATGATTATTCAAGGGTGTTAGAGGGTATATGGCTTGATATAGATGATTGATAGATGATATTAGAAGTATAAAAATTGTTAAAATGGATTGAAAAATTGTTTTAGTATGATTTTTAGAAAGGTATTTTAGACCAGTAGGTAAAACGTAATTTTTGAAAATCTTACTCTTTGAAAATGATGAAACTAATAGGATACGCTTGTAGAGGATTCTTTTAGCTTCGATTTGCCGCTTGAATGAGCTTCTAACTCATTTCGAGCGAAAGGTTATGCTACTTTTAGTATTCGTGTACCGGGAGACGGGTATCGGCACAATCCGAAAATTGTTGTCGATATTTGGATCGAATCTCGGGGACTATAGAATGAGTTTTAAAAATGTTCAAGGACTGATGTAAGTTGCTAAACCTCAGGTCATGAGTCTATTTTCAAACCCGAGTGTCGGTTTTGTAAACGGAATTGTTTAGATAAGTCGAAATGGTTTTACAATTCAAAGACGTAAGACTGTCCGGTTTTTATAACACGAAGATGTGTCGGGCAGAAGGTCTTAGAAGTAATATTTTTGAATGAAACTTTTACTGAGTCTTATTCATATTATGTGTGAGTTTGTCACCAAGTTTCGTCGAAATCGGACATGTCTAGATAGGTTAGATTGGTGTGTACATTTGGAGTGTACATGCTGATTGGTATTTTGGACACGTAGTTCAATAATTATGTGGCGTGAGTTGAGTATTTCGCCATTGGACATGGTAATTTACTCAAGTGTTAAGTCATTATATAAATGACTTAGCTACTGGTCCGAGGGAAGTAAAATGATGGTTTGACTTGCGTTGACTTGGCGTCTCATGACGGGACAATGTAGAGTGCAAGTTTGTAAATGGTTAAGTGTTGAATAAAAGGGTATAGAATAACACTTGTATCGTTAAATTTTTCGGGATTGTTTTGGTTTTGTAATTTTGATTTTTATATTACGTAAGTATGATTTATACTTAAGTCGATTATTAACGAACGCGCCTTATTCGGTAGGTTGCGGTTTTCGTGTTTTAACGGGCATCACTAATCGTCGGCGATCGTCTCATTACCACTAATGGCTAAGGTGAGTCTATAGCCTCGCTCTTAACATGTTTACTTGTTTTATAAAACCCGCGAGGGGGATAACATGCTTGTTTTACTAAAATAAAGGGGGCAACGAGAAGTTGTGGAAACCCTATTTTACTTGAAAAGTTGTTTTATTGAAATTTAAGGGTACAACGATAAGTTGTGGAAACTCTACTTATTGGAAAAGTATGAGTGCAACAAGAAGTTGTGGAAACCCTTATTATTGGAAAAGTATTTATTATAAATGATGGGAGCAATGAGAAGTTGTGGTAAACCCTCTTTGTTTTTAAAATTGAACACAAAGGAACTTGATTGTATGCTTAGATGAAAGTTGTTATATAAGTTTGGTTTAGCCTTAAAAGACCCATGAATCGTGAATTGTTAATCGAAGTAACGCTAATGCTATGGATAGATCTATCGGGGTGACGCCCAGTCCGGTCGCGATTAGCTCTCGCGTGGTGTTGTGATGCACCAGTAATGAAACATCGGATGCATTGTATAAGAGAAATATACGCACTTGGCTAGGTGTGTTGGGCTGAAATATATATGTTAACGTTCAATGTCACGAGGCAAATAGAAATAACAACGATAATTATGTCCGTACAACATAATTGTCTTTTAATAAATTATTAACCATGGAAGGTTATTTTTCATACTTGTGTTCACTTTATTTAAATTAAAACTCTATAGATTCACTCGGCAAATTTTGCTGACTTTTTAGCATGTTTTATCTCAGGTCCATTTAGAAGGCACTCGAGGAAGGCGGTTTCGTGAAGCTTGCATATTTGAAATTTTTTGGCCCGCTTTTCTAAAACATATCCATTCAAATAACTTTTATCATTTATAATAGTTTGTAAACTTTTGAATCATCCGGGACCATGTATGAAATTTTATCTTGATTAAATGGAATTGAATGGATGTTTATTAAAACGACTCGTTTTGAGCCGTTTTCTATGATTATGAGATTGAACCATGATAGTAACACCCAATGACCCTTCCGCTGTTATGAACGAAATTGGGGGTGTTACAGTACTTTACTAAGAAAATGCAAGAGTTGGTTAGGAAGTCTTCAGTTAGTGAGATTAAATCCAAGATTGGCCTCTTTGAGAAACAAATAAATCATAGCAGTAGTATGATTGCTATTACAGCGAAGAATATAGCTGATGAGAAATTTAGAGGGGTAATGGTTGATAAGAATTTATCTGTTAATGAGGCTTATCAAGTGGTTTATGAGGAAGTTTACAAGGATGAGGAGGATAAGATTAATGCTTTAGATATGAAGAAACAATAAGCGGAAGTGGAGCTATTCTTTAAGACAGGGAAAGTGTTCACTACCGTAGAGCTTGCATCATGGTCTAATGAAAAAATTGATTTCTATAAATTCTCTATTGGTGATAAGGCCTTTGATATGATTATAGATGCTATTAAGAAGGATGCGGGTGGTTTTATGGATGAGGATGTAGCTGAAGACATTAGTGGTAATGCTCAGTTTATGGCGAGTAATGTTGTCTCAAACAGGATGGATGCTGATTTAAATAAGTTGAATGGTATGTCTGCTCCACCACCTCCTGTTTTATGATGTGGTTTGTAATTATTTGTTGGATCCGCTGGTCCATTGGTGGAACTGGCTTTTGGCTCTGCAATAAGATTTGGGGTGCATATTTTATTTCCTCTATGGTTGAGTTTAAGTTTCTTATGCATACTGAAGTTGGTATCTTCTAGTGGTATTAAAGGGTATTGGCTAATGGTGTGAATATTTTTCCATCCAGTTTTATATGTGGTCTATCATTGATATTTGGAGTGTCATAGGATGGTCTTGCCAGGCTATGCACTTTGAAGTATAGGTTTATTATGTTTCATATTTGTTGTTTAAGGATTATGTAATTAGCCATATTTTTGTTTTGTTGGTTTTTAGTCATTGAGTATGGGATTTGTCTATGCCAATGTTTAGTTTTGCTAGAGCTTTTAGTTAGGGATGTGTCCTAACTATTTTTGTAAGCTTTGAGCTGGTTGTACTCTGCCTTTGTGGCTCTTTTCTTAATAAATTTACCATTAAGAAAAAAAGGAATAATAAAGAGAGGAAAAAAAGGTTCCGGAACACCCCATGGGGGGGTGTTCGACCGTCGGCTACACCAAAGGGAAAGGAGAAGAAACTTGGATTTTATTCGTTTCACTTGGGCTACAAGTTCATTCTAGGCCTATATAAACACCCCTTAGCCTTCATAATTTTATTCCATCCCTCTTCTATCTCTCATGGTCGATCTCAAGCCAAAAGCACCTTAGGGTCGTTTTGGTTTTTTCGACTAAGCTATAATCTAGTCCTAGCCCCTCTCTAGGGTTGTTGGGTAGATTTTTCGCAAGCGTTGTAGCTCGGTTTGCAGGTGCTAGAATCACGGTTAGCTCGTTGTATTACGTGTGTACAAGATCGTAATATACTTTTACTTTAGACTATATCTTGGTGGTGTTCGTTATAAACCCTAATTGGTGATTCGTTCTTCGTCTTGTGGATTTGCTATAGCGTAAAGGTATGTAACCCTAATTCGATTAATTATAATTGTGTTAATTATGATCTTGTTAAATCGCTTCCGCTATATGTGTGCTTTGATCTCGTTTAGGGTTTTATATAACTGTTATGATGTTAATAAACATTCAGTGGCATCGAGAGCCGTTTTAATATGTTATAATTATCGAAAATCTAAAGTTTTTTAAATAATTGTTTTGAGTTAAAACTAGATGTTTTTTTAGGTTTTCTTAAAAATTAGGGTTTTGTTTTTTAAAAATTAGGGTTTGGCCGATTTTTATATAATAAAGAATTGTTTTTGAAAGCCTAAATTACATGTGGGATAATTTTAGATTAAATTGCAAGATTAATTGCTATGTCATGTATGATTACGATCGTAGAGATTTAATTGTTAAGATTTGTGGGAGGATCCATGATAACGTGCATGTTTTCATGGATTGTAAAATTATATGTTTATATGATTTTATGTGCTACGTGATTATTTGATTAAATTAATCTTGAATTAGGAAAGACTTTTATATGAATATAAATACCTAGATTTGATAATTATTGAAAAAATCGTATGCATGTGGCTATTTGATTTATTTATTGCACATATAAATTGTTATTATGTGTTTATGATTTTGTTTTTTTTACTTGTTTATATTAAAATTATTGAATTGTTGAAAACAAGGGTTTTTTGAAAAGAAATAATATGGACTAAATCATATTAAAATAAAGATTTGTTAGAGATCTAAATTACATAAGATTACGTTGATTGGTGAATTGCAATAATAATCTAACGGCCTACTCCTTTTGACAAACTATAAAGTGGGTATAACGCACAGCTGGTCATGTACCCGGTTAAGGAAGGAGGTGTTAAGCCATTAGTCGCTGACCAAATTCTCGGCTCGCCTATGCGTTAAATTGAAATTACCTATGATTATTAGTTGAATTATACCTTAAGGTTGATTTACCGCAAATTCACATCCGAAACACAATGAATAAGGTTATTGCTTTGTGCGTAGCCGAATTCTAGCAAAAGTACGTTGTGAATAATTGTAGGTAAAATTCTTTAATTGGTTTAACTAATACCTCAACATAATTTATGTAAAAATTTAGTCTCGTGAAAAGTTTACTAAATGTTTATTAAACTTATGCTATGGAGTTGTATGCATGCTTCTCCATACATTGATTTTTGACATCATATTTATACCCTTAAAATTTAAGTTGAATGCTATCTAATTGACGAACACTTGAAAATACTATGTCATTGATAGGTGTGTAAACACCCATCTTTTCTACCACTTAATTACAATAATAACCGGACCAAAACGTGTATTTTATGTCTTTTATGTCGGAATTATGCGTGGTTTGTGTTTTTGTTGTGATTTAGGACGAAAAGGTGAAAAGTGGAGAAAACACGGACATTCACGGGCATTTACGGACTTTTATTGAAGAAAAAGATGAAAGACGAAGTCAAGAAGTCAAGAGTGCAAAAAGAACGGAAGTCCAAGACCAATTCTGAAGATTTATCGAAGAAAAAGTCAAAAGACGGAAGTTTATCAAAAGCCGAAGAATTCAAGTCTATTTTATTGAAGAATTTAAAGACGAGTTCAAAGAAATCCCGAAGCCAAAAGTCCTTAAAGTTCAAGTTTAAAGAAGATTAGAAGAAAAGGACTAAGCATGCAATTAATGAAGATTAAAAGAAGGAGGGACTTAATGACGCAATTAACAAGAAATGATGGAGGGGATGAAGCTTCCTTAATCCTCCCCTATAAATAGTCATTAGTTGTTAATCTTTTTCTTTGTTGGCTAAGTGTGACAATTAGTCTTCCACCATTTTCTTATCTTGTCATTTACATTTCATGTCATTTAAATACATGTTTTGCACCTTAATTATCTTTTAATTCCAAGTAAGTTTTCAATTTGTCTTCTTTAAATTCTTGTCTTTACCTTTCTTTATCATTTGATCAAGTTTATTTTTACCATTCTCATTCTTCTCTTCTCATTTTGTTTCGGTTTGAATTTCGGATTTAGCAAGTTTTGCTTAATCCATTTGCTTATTTAACCATAAATCTCGTCCTTTTAAGTCCTCATACGAAATAAGCCTCGAGATTGACAACCTTGTGTGCTTATTTGGTATTTTGTTTAAGTGTTTTGGAAGTTTTCTTTAAAGTTTTGATTTTTGAGTTTTGATTTCATTTAAGTTTCGTCTTTTAAAGTTTGAAAGATTTTAACTTTTTTTTTAGCTTATTGTTTCGTTTTGATTTCATTTCATTAAAGTTTTTGGTCACGGCTTATTAGAAGTAGCTTATTTAGAATTGTGCTTATTACGAATTTGGTTCCATCGGAAAGTAAGGGTTCTCCACATTGCGACGGCTAGCAACACCACATTCCGAAAGTGACAGTATTGGCCTAAGGGTTTTTGCATTCCGATCCGGGATTGCGACAGGAGTAACATTTCCTCATTCCGATCTGGGGATTGCGATCGCACATTGCGATCGCTCTTTCCGACGGCTCTTGAGGCTTACTTAGACGAAGTGCTGCCCAATTTTCCTTAGCCACATTCCGATAGGTGATATTCCGATAGGACACACTCCGATAGCATCATTGCGATCTGGTGTGTTTTGTGGACATTCCGATCAGGTAGGTTTTCACATTCCGATTGTGGTGATCGGAATATATTCCGACGGTGGGTTATTTTCTATGTTTTGTCTTGTTTAATTTTTAGTTTATATTTTTTATACTTTGTCTAATTTTAATTTCCGTCACGCTTTAATTTTTAGTCATTTAATTAATTTACTTTCCGTACGCTTTTAAATATAGCACCTTTCTATTAATTAGATTTAGATTTAATTTCACGCCACTTTACTTTAACGACATTTACTTTTAAGTCTTTGCACATTTAAATTTTAAAACAACCAAAAATATTTGTTTTACCAAATTCAACTGAGTCGTACTTTAAACCGGGGATCAATTCGTTAAGATACCGAGAACAACAATTGAATCCATTGAAAATCAAGTTATCAAATGGCGCCGCTGCCGGCTCTTTTCGTAAAGATTAACGGTTTTCTGTGAGAGACGCGTTGCTTTTTGGGATCCGTTCACTTGTGAGCGTTATTTTTCTTGCATAAAAAATTCAGAAAAATCATAAAAATTAAAAATTGATAAAAATACATAAAAATTAAAAATTTCAAAAATCCAAAAAGATTTTATCTTTATTGTGTATATATATTGTTTTTGTGTTTGGTTTCTTTTTCTTTTGTCTTTGTAGGTGCATGCGTACTAGATCTTCTAATTATCAAGAGCCCGAGCCTCAAGAAGATTTAGCTATGTCTGGTGTTAACAACAATAATCCACCGCACCCTAATAATAACAACAATGTTCTTCCACAGCCCGATTTTCGGACCATGGAGGAGCTTTGTCAACCAACAATGTTTGGACGAGGAGGACCGATTGCGCCGATGCAAATCAACGCTCCTGAGTTTTCGTTGAAGCACCACATGATTCAGCAAGTACAAACAAACCCATTCCGTGGATTGCCTGATGATGATGCCAACAAACACCTCGACAAGTTCATTACAATCACCCAAAGCATGAAGTTGGCCGGTGCCACAATGGATGAACTTCGCCTACAACTCTTTCCACACACTTTATTACATCATGCCGAGAAATGGTTTGATCGTCTCCCGAAGAATTGTATTCATACTTGGGATGACATGACTCAACGCTTTTTATCGCGCTACTTTCCACCATCCATGGTCACGAGCCTTTGCAATCAGATCAGCGGTTTCATGCAAGATCCCGATGAATCTCTTTTTGATGCTTGGGAGAGATATAATGTCTTGATCGATAGATGTCCAAACCACAACATGCTCCTTGTGACCCTAATTGATACTTTCTACAACGGTTTGACTTTTCAAGATCGTGATACGATTAATGCAGCCGCCGGTGGCACATTCATGAAAAGGAGACCCGAGGAGTGTAGAGAGCTAATTGAGAACATGACTACTCACCACAAAAACTGGGATTCCTCTGCTTCTTCAAGGAACAACCCGAGAGTCAATGTTTCCTCTACTTCAGCAAACCCTGAGATGACCGAACTCACCCGTATGATGACTGAAATGAGCAAAAGTATTACGCTTCTCGCTTCAAACCAACAACAACAACAAGTTAAAGCGGTTGCTAATCCTTGTGAAACATGCGGCGGTCCTCACTCATACACCGATTGTCCTTCTACACAAGGAAATCCGGAAAATGTGTATGCAGCTTATGGTAATTATTCACCAGAAAGTTACCAAGCTCGACAACAAGGGGATAGAAATCTGCTGAGTTACCGATCTAACAACTACCTTTCACCCGGTTTTTCTCCTCAAAACCAAAACCCCGCCAACAACTACAATAGAAGCAACCAAATCCCACCAAGAGCTTCTAATCCTTATCACCCACCCGCTCAACAACTCCCACCCAGTAATCCGGATGTTGAAGCCATCATGAGAACCCAAGGTGAGCAAATCAAGAACCTGCAGAGCCAAATTATCAATTTTAAAGGAGATATCACAAAGCAAGGAAATGAGATAAGATCCGAGCTTCGAGATAACATTCAATCCTCCTTCAGCAGTCAAACCAATGATTTGAAGAATATGCTTGCTAGTTTCTTGCCCACCGCTCAACCTTCTTCTTCGAGTTCTCTACCTTCAAACACCGTCACTAATCCGCGAGCCAATGTGAGTGCTATTACTACCCGTAGTGGAGTCACCATCGTAGGACCACCAACCCCATCACCACCATCTACACATCCTCCACCACCATTTATCCCTACTCCTCCTACACCTAGTATTAGTGCACCATTACCATCTCCGCCTCGACGTGATGAAGTTCCCACGAATGACCCTTCAACATCTCAACCTTCATCTACACCTGCACCTTCACCACCCAAACCCAATATCCCTTATCCCTCTCGTATAGGCAATACCAAAATGCTAACCAAGGAGGACTCCGACGTGACACGCTATGTGAAGATGATCTCTCAGATGAACTTCAACATTAGCTTTCTTGAAGCACTTGTCCACATGCCCAAATTTGTTAAAGCATTTAAGGAATTGCTTAACAAGAAGGAGAAGCTGATTGAACTCGCCAACACACGCTTAAATGAAAACTGCTCTGCAGTTATTCTTAAAGAACTTCCGGAAAAGCTTGGAGATCCCGGTCGTTTTGTGTTGCCTTGCGTGTTCAACAAAACTAAAGAATTTACTGCCCTTGCTGATCTCGGGGCCAGTATTAATTTGATGCCTTTGAGTGTTTGGAAAACACTATCATTGCCCGACCTTACTCCAACAAAGATGACTCTTGAACTTGCAAATCGCACTCTCGCTTACCCCGTTGGTATAGCCGAAGACGTGTTTATTAAAGTTGGCGCATTTACTTTCCCGGTCGATTTTGTCGTTGTTGATTATGAGATGGACCCTCGTATTCCTTTAATACTTGGTCGGCCATTCTTGAGAACCGGACGTGCTTTAGTGGATGTGGCCGAAGGTGAGTTAATCTTAAGAGTCGGGAATGATTCACAAATTTTTAAAATGGGGAAGCTTACAGGCAAATACTATGGACGAGAATCAGTGAATATGATTAATGTGCTCGATAACTTTACCGTCTATGACAATCCTCTATTCGATTCTTCCATCGATAATCCACTCTTTGAAGATAATGTGGATGATTCTCGCTCCACTTTGGACGCTTCTCCCATTTATGATTCTCCACCGGTCTTTGATGCTTATGATGATGATGATTCTAGCTCAGATTCAGATGATTTTGATGATTGTACTTCTGAGTATCCCGAGCTGCCCACTTTCGATGATTTTGATGAGGCTGATACTCTCTCGAGCGATTCTTCACATGATGAAGATCCTCCGCCATCACTCGATCCTACTTTGGACGATTACTCATTTGAGGAAGACTTCTCTGAATTTCTCAACACTTACTTCCCTCATGAGACTGATGCTCCTCCTTATGACTTTGAAGATTATCGTCTTGATCCTACTTTGGATTTGAAGCATATTCTTTCTAAGGAGAAGAAACCGGTCGACACCAATATCCGTTGCACACATGATTTGACACCTCTTTGTCCCCATTCTGAGGACGAGGTTGTGCTTCTTTGCGGATCTTCTTCACACTCTGCTGAGCCTGAGTGCTATTTTCCCCTAAAGGAAAAGGTGTTCGACCCCGGTATTGACATTCTACAGCCATCTCAGTATCCACCTGATGAAATAAAAGGAAAAATCTTTGGAATTATTGGAAATCTGCTTGCACCACTTCAACCTTGCTTCCACCGTGCTCCATCACTGCTTAAGGGAACCTTGCCTACTCTTCTTTGGCTTGCCTTGTTCGCCTTAAGCTTGTGCTATTTGATGGACGAAAACTATGTCTTTGATCCTGGTGGATATGTTTCATGCTTCTTCCGTTGATGATCAAGGTCGAGTCAGGCTCATGACTCGGTTAACAAAAACCAAGCGCTTCTTGGGAGGCAACCCATGCATCTATCTTTTCGCTTTCTTTACCATAAGTGTAGGGGAGACCCGTTGGTTTGCTATATCCTCTCCTCACTTCTTAATCAGGGATTCAAGCTTCAACGATCCACTCTTGATGATTCTTGACGACCCGTGATTCCGTGTTCTACTTCTTCCCGGTTCTATCCTAAACTCTTTTCGATTCACTATTTTATATTTTCTCAATATTAAAATAGGAATCTCTTTAGTTGTCTTTTCCTTAGCGAGATTTAAACAAAGTGCACAATGTCCTAAGTGTAGGGGAGTTTACTCCCACATGCTTAAACATTGAGGACAATGTTTATCTTAAGTGTAGGGGGACTTCTATCGAAGTTAAGTGGTGTTTTCCTTGTATTTGTCCTCATTTTAACCGGAAAATCAATTTTTCGACATTTTTCAAAATTTTTGATCTATTTTGGCCTATTAGTTTTTACCTTTGTATAGTTATTTTCTTTCTTTGCTAGAATAAATGTTTAATAAGTGGTTTTAATTTTCAAACGTTGTGAGTCTTTTGACTCAACCCGAGTTTACTTATCTATGTTTACTCTAGCTAGTATCCTTAACGTGTTTAAGTCAAGTTTTGCTAGGCTTTTATATAGGGAGCTATAAAACGCGAAAGTCTTAACTCTCACGGGTTAAGAACAAGAACTTTTCGCAAGTTCCTATAATTGATCCTAGAGAGTCGTTTATCAAGGGAACTTTAAAATGCGATTTCTAAACTTGAAAAAGTCTAAGAATTTGCAAGATCCTATAGGCGACTCGAAAACCCAAAACTTTGATTTAATAGGCTAAGTATCCACGAGTCTCATTACTTGAGATTTTAAACTGTGGAGAACGAGAGATGATAGAGCCAATTATAAGTTCGGTATTCTTTCGTGAATTTATGTGAGTTAATTATGAGCCTATTCTCCCATCGCTTGCTAATAAATTTATCTGCTAATAAATAAGGTTGTACGATTTGAAAAGTTACTTAGCTTCTAGCCCAAGATCGTTTAAAAGTTGCTCGGTACGGATTAGAGTTCATAGCCAAGGCATAACTTATTGAAGCGGGATGCGAAGATTGGCGAGTCCGAAAAGGCCCTAACAAGGCATGAGGGCTATATTTTGTTGCTAAAGATCCAAAAGTGATGTGAAGAATCATTTATCGAAAATCAATATGAAGGATCGAGACACACGACGAAAAGCAAATACTCCCCAAAAGTCATGGAGAAGTGTATCCGAAAAGACCCTAACAAGGTATGGGGATAAATAGATCCAAGTCATAAAAGGAGGCGGATCGTTGTATATCAAAGTCCAAAATAAAGATTGGAGAAAAATGAAGAAGTCGTGGTCCAAGTATGAATCTCTCAAAACTTCAAGTGAAGAAATTCCATTATGAAGAGAAGACCATAATTTCATGAACGTCTCTCAAGGTTTGAAATATGAAGTCGCTGCCAAATATCGGTCCGAGAAAGGTCTCAAATCGCGAAGCGAGTTACGCCAAGATATGAACTTTATGAGGTCCCGAGAAGCAGTTTTAAAAGATTTTGTCCTTTACCTAACTATTGATTAAATCGTTCACCTTTATTTTCAGACTTAATAACTATCGAAATAAGTCAAAAATGCATCCTCGTGATCATTCAAGACAATAATAAAATATAAGAGATACACCTAGGAATAAGGGAGTCTAAGTGAGTAATTGGCCCACATGAGTTCATGATAGTTTGCTAACTTATAATAACAATGATCTCGTTTTTAAGCTTGGTTTGGAGAAAGTGAAAACTTGAGGATGATGATTATTCATGACATTTCCAAAACCCAAGGTATGCTTTTGATTTCTTTATTCTGAATGTTTTTAATTTTCTATCTCTTTAATAAAGGCCACTATGGATTGATTATGATGAAAAGTGTAAACGTGCTTTGTAACTAATGCATTGCATGAGGACATTGCAATGGTCAAGTGTAGGGGATTTGATAGGTGTGTAAACACCCATCTTTTCTACCACTTAATTACAATAATAACCGGACCAAAACGTGTATTTTATGTCTTTTATGTCAGAATTCTGCGTGGTTTGTGTTTTTGTTGTGATTTAGGACGAAAAGGTGAAAAGTGGAGAAAACACGGACATTCACGGGCATTTACGGACTTTTATTGAAGAAAAAGATGAAATACGAAGTCAAGAAGTCAAGAGTGCAAAAAGAACGGAAGTCCAAGACCAATTCTGAAGATTAATCGAAGAAAAAGTCAAAAGACGGAAGTTTATCAAAAGCCGAAGAATTCAAGTCTATTTCATTGAAGAATTTAAAGACGAGTTCAAAGAAATCCCGAAGCCAAAAGTCCTTAAAGTTCAAGTTTAAAGAAGATTAGAAGAAAAGGACTAAGCATGCAATTAATGAATATTAAAAGAAGGAGGGACTTAATGACGCAATTAACAAGAAATGAAGGAGGGGAGGAAGCTTCCTTAATCCTCCCCTATAAATAGTCATTAGTTGTTAATCTTTTTCTTTGTTGGCTAAGTGTGACAATTAGTCTTCCACCATTTTCTTATCTTGTCATTTACATTTCATGTCATTTAAATACATGTTTTGCACCTTAATTATCTTTTAATTCCAAGTAAGTTTTCAATTTGTGTTCTTTAAATTCTTGTCTTTACCTTTCTTTATCATTTGATCAAGTTTATTTTTACCATTCTCATTCTTCTCTTCTCATTTTGTTTCGGTATGAATTTTGGATTTAGCAAGTTTTGCTTAATCCATTTGCTTATTTAACCAAAAATCTCGTCCTTTTAAGTCCTTATACGAAATAAGCCTTGAGATTGACAACCTTGTGTGCTTATTTGGTATTTTGTTTAAGTGTTTTGGAAGTTTTCTTTAAAGTTTTGATTTTTGAGTTTTGATTTCATTTAAGTTTCGTCTTTTAAAGTTTGAAAGATTTTAACTTTTTTTTAGCTTATTGTTTCGTTTTGATTTCATTTCATTAAAGTTTTTGGTCACGGCTTATTAGAAGTAGCTTATTTAGAATTGTGCTTATTACGAATTTGGTTCCATCAGAAAGTAAGGATTCTCCACATTGCGACGGCTAGCAACACCACATTCCGATAGTGACAGTATTGGCCTAAGGATTTTTGCATTCCGATCCGGGATTGCGACAGGAGTAACATTTCCTCATTCCGATCTGGGGATTGCGATCGCACATTGCGATCTCTCTTTCCGACGGCTCTTGAGGCTTACTTAGACGAAGTGCTACCCAATTTTCCTTAGCCACATTCCGATAGGTGATATTCCGATAGGACACACTCCGATAGCATCATTGCGATCTGGTGGGTTGTGTGGACATTCCGATCAGGTAGGTTTTCACATTCCGATTGTGGTGATCGGAATATATTCCGACGGTGGGTTATTTTCTATGTTTTGTCTTGTTTAATTTTTAGTTTATATTTTTTATACTTTGTCTAATTTTAATTTCCGTCACGCTTTAATTTTTAGTCATTTAATTAATTTACTTTCCGTACGCTTTTAAATATAGCACCTTTCTTTTAATTAGATTTAGATTTAATTTCACGCCACTTTACTTTAACGACATTTACTTTTAAGTCTTTGCACATTTAAAATTTAAAACAACCAAAAATATTTGTTTTACCAAATTCAACTGAGTCGTACTTTAAACCGGGGATCAATTCGTTAAGATACCGAGAACAACAATTGAATCCATTGAAAATCAAGTTATCAATCATCAAATGAGATCTTTAGGTGATGTTGTAATGGAGAGAAAACTTTCATAGAATGAGAATCCGTATGGTGGTTTTACGTTATTCAGATTAGACGACTTAATTAAGTTACTCAGTGAGATCTGGAAACTTAAAGCATTCAGAAAGGATGAAACATGTTAACAATGCAAAACGTTTTTGGCAATGTAAATCCCTTAAAAATCTAGAAATTGAAAACTATTTGTCAATTGAAATGTTCGACAGGTCGCTACATTGAGTACATTCATTACTAGCAGATCAACTGATGTAATGGATCTATGTCAATATAGTTCTAAGATTCAAGGAAAATACTATGGTTTATATACCGGGGTAATTTTATTTTCTTGAAAGTAATTTTATAATCGAAAATACTAATATTTGAACTTATTTATGTAGAAATGGCTCAACCCGACAATAACGCTATAAGTTCTACGTTCAAAGCATCCTTTGAGCGTCCTGAAATTATTAGCCCAAACTTCAATGATTGGTACTGTTGGAAATAAAATGAAGCGAAGACACTTAGACGCTGACAAGAGGAAATTGGACGTTGATAGGAAGAAATCAAGCGTTGTCAGATCAAGCATTGACATGAAGAAGTCAAGCGTTGAAGAGAAGAAGTCAAACACTGATAGGATAATTAGTCTACACGTTTTATGTTTCTAGTGAAGATATGTTCGACAATGTAATTCTTATGTTTATCTTTACCTAAAATAGCTGATACGTAGACTCTTGTACAAGGTTCCTTAATCTATAAAAGGAGGCCTTTAGGTTTAGTTTAATATATGTTTTACACTTTCAATATACGCAAGTTCGATTATCAATCAAAGTGAAAGTTTGGTTTATTCTGTTTGTGTGTTCTTGTTCTAAGTATTAATTCCGCATAATACTTAGATTGTTTCATACACAACAAAGTTTCTCTAAGTGTTTAACTTGATTCATTCTCGTTTACACAAAGCTAAATCGATCTAAGTTTGGGATCAACAAGTGGTATCAGAGCTTGTTGAGGAACTTTGATCTAAAGAACACAAAACCCTAAAAACCCTAAATCGCCAAAAACCCTAATTTCTCAAGAAACCCTAAAAACCATACAATATGTCTAATCTAGATTTGACCTCTTCCTCAAGCCATAACCTAAAAATCCCCATGTTGGACCCTGACAACATTGAGCTATGGAAGTTCAATTTTGAGCAGTACCTTCAAATCCATGACCACACCTTATGGGAAATTATTGAATATGGAAACACATTCGATAAGGCTGCCATGATTAAAGCTGCTATTACTTTAAGATCAACTCCAGGCTCAACTGAAGAGGATCAAAAAGAACAACCTACAGATGGGAGAGCTGTCTCAACTAAGGACATTACAAAGAGAAGGAACGACATGAAAACTCTAAGCATTCTCAAACTTTCTTTGCGACCAGCCAATCAGCACAAGTATAGAGGTTTTGAGTCTGCCAAAGAGCTTTGGGCAGCCCTTCAAGTCAATTATGGTAGCGATGATGATACTGCCTCGGAGAAGAAGAAGCAACTCTTGCATGAGTATGTTATGTTCAAAGCTCTTCCCAATGAAAAGCTAAGTGGGGTGAGAAGCAGACTTCTTGACATCACAAGTAAACTGTCCTTTATGGGAATAGTGTATGATGATGCTGATATCATTACCACTTTCCTTAAAAGTCTTGGTGATGCATGGAAGATTGAGGCAAGGTCTATTATTGCTACCAATGCTCACAAAAGTTCCACTTTTGATGACGTCCACAATAAACTGAAGATTGTAGAGAATGAAATCCTTTTGGATCAAGGAAGGAAATCTACCAATGGAAACATGGCCTTATTCTCACATAGTGAAGGTCAATTTGATCAAAGGGAGTCATACGTACACCCCGTTACTAGATCACCTTGTGTCAACGTTGGATCCAACTTTGTCCGCGCCCCACGTTTAGACGTTGACACATACAATGTTGACTCACCAAGGATTAGACCTGCTAGTATTGATCTAGATACTGTGTGTGTGCATACATTTTTTCATTGCCCAATGGTTCAGTGATTACATATGAGGACCTTGAGCAAATCAGTGATGAGCATTTGGAGGAGATGGAAATAAAGTGGAATATGGCACTTGCAAGCATAAGGGCCAATAGATGGAATAGGAGATTCAGGAAGAAGATGGACTTTAATGCTAAAGACACTGATGGGTTTGATAAATCCAAGGTTGAGTGTTACAATTGCCATAGAATGGGTAACCTTATGAGAGAATGCAGATCTCCAAGAAGATCTGATGCTGGAAAGCCTTCAAGCCAAATCATCAAGGTTGAAGATACAAAAGCTATGGTTGCCATGCAAGAGATTGATGGTTTTGGCTGGGAATGGAGCTTTATGGCCAAAGATGTGGAAGAGAACAAGGCCTTGATTGTAGAGAAGGAAGAAGACGAGCATGTTCACTATGCTCTCATGGCACATTCTTCATCTTCATCAGATAATGAGGTATATGATGATGAATTTTGTAGTAAAGGTTGTCGTTTAAACACTAAAAAACTTAACAAAGAATTTTTAAAGTTAAAATCAGATGTTTTTAATGAAAAATGCAAGTTATCTATTTATCAACTTGCACTTGTTCAAACTGAAAAGACTATGGCTGAATATAAGAAAATGGAGCTTGACCTAAAAGATCAAATCAATGTTTGACTCATGACCTCAATGCTAGTATTGACCTTAGGGACATCTTGGAGAGATCCAAAGGTTTTATACAAGCTAAGTTAGATGAGGCCATTAAAAACAAAGATAATGTAGGGCTTAAAATTCAAAGATTTGATAAAGCTTCTCAAACCCTAGAAAAATGTGCTAGTGAACAAAGAGACTGTAGGGATATGACTGGGATTGGAATGAAAGAGTATGCTGGTGTTCCACCACCTGCTGGGAACTTCTATGGTGTCCTTAGAAAGGATTTGTCTTGGACTGGTATACCAGAACTCTAAGAAAAGGAATTTATTCCTCCACCAAGAGTTCTTACTCCAGTAGAGGAATATAAGCAGAAACTGACTTATTTGGACCAATGGAAGAAAGCCAATCCTACTTTGTTTGTTAAAGGTGGCATGCTTAGTGAGAGCCCAAATGAGTCAACACCCATAAAAGTGACCAACCCCACTTCTGGAAAGACTGTTGACCTTGGATTAAACATTGATAGAAAACCTAGCATCAAATATGCAGAAATGTATAGAAAACCTAGGTCACCAAAAAGCCAAGTTAGTGATAATGGGACAGGTTTCTTTTCATCTAGACCTAGAGTTATGTCTAGAAAAGCTTGTCATAGTTGTGGGAGTTTTTCACATTTGGCTTATAAGTGTGTCAATGTTTCAAAAGTCAACGCTGTTAAGAAGTCAACCATGGTCAAACCCAGACCTTTTGTCCAGCAAAGTCCACAAGTCATTAGACCAACTCCATTATTTACTAAAGGGTCTAATACTTATGGACAAAGACCTTTCCAAAAGACTAATACATGGTCTAACAAACAATGGGTTCCTGTAGCAAACCCTAGTTTTGGCGCTGACAAGTGCAATTTTAGCGTTGTCAAGAATAATTTTAACGTTGACAGGAATGTTTCCAACGCAGTTAGACCAAGTAATTAAAAGTACTTGAAACCAAAGGGAAAGGGGTCTAAAGCTTCTTCTAGCTTAACATGGAGACCCAAACAAGACCAAAACCCTAATTCAGATGGGATTTCTATGACCTGTAACAGATTTCATTATATTTCAAAGGTCATAACTAAACCAATTGGGGTTAACTGGGTGTTCAACCCAAAAAAGGGATGAACAAGGGGTTGTTATAAGGACTAAGTCTGTTCTTGTTGAACAACCAAATGAATTCAAGTCTGCTCAGGCTTGGGTTTCCAAAGAAAACTAATTTGTTTTCTTTATGTGCAGGGCATTCAAAAGCAGGTAAATGATTATGGATATTGGGATAGTGGATGCTCTAGGCACATGACGGGGAAGGAAGATTATTTGACCAACTTTACCCCCATTAAAGATGGTGACAAAGTGTACTTTGGAGGAGGCTATGGAACTAGCACTGGCAAAGGCACTCTTATCACAAACAATTTGCGTTTTGAAAACGTATTTCTTGTAAAAGAACTTGATTATAATTTGTTTAGTGTATCACAAGTTTGTGATAACAAAAATAAAGTTCCTTTCACTGATACTGAATGCTTGGTGTTAAGCAAAGACTTTAAAATACCTGATGAGAAGTTTATAGATTATAGAACACCTAGGCATAAGGAAATTTATAATGTGAATCTTAATGGAATTAGGATGAATAATAATTTGTCATGTCTATATGCTAAGGCTTAAGTTGATGGGAGTAATCTTTGGCACAGAAGGTTAGGGCACATAAATTTTAAGAATATAAATAGACTTGTGAGACATGGTTTAGTTGATGGTTTTCCTGAAAGGCTTTCCACAATGACCACTCTTGTGTTGCATGCCTTAAAGGCAAGCATCACAAAGTCTCCTTTAAGTCTAAACGTGTGCATTCTAATTGTAAACCACTTCACTTGCTGCATATGGACCTGTTTGGTCCAACTAATATAGAAAGCTTAAATGGTAAATCTTTTTGTTTTGTCATAATTGATGATTTTTCTAGATTTACTTGGACTTTCTTTTTGGCTTTGAAAAGTGAAACTGCTACTATTTTGATTAACTTTATTACCCAAATTGAAAAGAAGACTAGGAATAAGGTTAAAATACTTAGAAGTGATAATGGTGGTGAGTTTAGAAATAAGTTGTTAGATGACTTTTGTGTCAATAAAGGGATTACTAGGCAGTTTAGTGTAGCTAGAACCCCACAACAAAATGGGGGTGGCTGAAAGGAAGAATAGAACACTCATAGAAGCAGCTAGGACAATGTTGGCTGATGCTCACTTTCCCATTGCATTTTGGGCTTAGGCTGTGAATACAGCTTGCTATGTTTAGAATAGGGCATTGATCAACAAAATTGACAATAAGACACCTTATGAGCTATTTTGAAATAGGAAACCTAATATTGGTTTTCTTAAACCCTTTGAATGTCATGTAGTTGTACTGGATACTAGTGATGCCGTAGGAAAGTTTAGTGCTAAAGGTGATGAAGGCTATTTTATGAGCTATTCAGTGCAGAGTAGAGGGTATAGGGTTTACATTAAGAAGGAAAAACGTATACTTGAAAAGGTACATGTTAGGTTTTTAGAAAGTAAACCTAGTGATCCTGAGAGTGGACCAAATTGGTTCTTTGACTTGGAACCTTTATCTAGAACCTTGAGTTATATGCCTGTTACTAATCTAGACATTGTGAAAGTGAATTTAAATGTTGAGGAAGAACCAGTTGTTGAAGTTTCAAGTATACAGATTGATAAGGAAGTAGGATCACATGCAGACAAATCAGGTCCCATACTTGAGTATGTCACCCTTCTTATTTGGATAGATGGATTTGTTGTTGCTGCTGCTGCTGGAAAGGAAAAAGATGGTCTACAAGAGAAACCAATTGATGAGAACATGCATGAATCTTCAAGCGCTGACAAAGGAAAATCTGGCACTGACAGGCCAACTTCAGGCGTTGATGGCTCAAACGTTGACAGACCTAGTTCAGGCGTTGACAGCTCTTTTGACCATTTATTCTTTTCCAATGTTTTGGAACAAGGTGAACCTTCAATAGTACATGAAGAGGTTCATTCAGGTGATGATGGAGGAGAATTTGAAGATGACATTGGCAACTTGGAGACTGAAATTGAAGACAACACTATTATTGAAGGAGGAATACTTACATCTACTATCAAAATCATCCTTCTTCTCTAATCATTGGTGATGTGATGTCTCATGTTCAAACAAGAAGATCTCATTAGAATCAAGGAGGTTTTATTGCCAATATCCACAAGAAGGTTGATACCCCTCTTGTTCAGGCATATTTGTTTGCTTGTTTTCTGTCACAACATGAACCCAAGAAGATATTTGATGCTCTTAAAGAACCAAGCTGGGTGGAAGCACTGCAGGATGAGCTTCATCAATTTGCTATTCAAGATGTCTGGGAGTTAGTAGATTGTCCCAGATATGTCAAACCTATAGGGACAAGATGGGTTCTTAGAAACAAAAAGGATGAGAGAGGAATTGTAGTCAGAAACAAGGCACGTTTAGTTTCTCAAGGCTATACACAAGAGGAAGGGGTAGACTATGGAGAGGTTTTTGCACCATTGCAAGGATTGAAGCAATAAGGATTTTCCTAGCCTATGCTTCTTGCATGGGCTTCACAGTTTATCAAATGGATGTGAAGAGTGCTTTTCTTTATGGCACAATTGCAGAGCAGGTTTATGTTATGCAGCCTCCTGGTTTTGAAGATTTAGAGCATCCAGACAAGGTGTAGAGAATGAAGAAAGCAATATATGGACTTCATCAAGCCCCAAGATCATGGTTTGTGTTGGAAATACGTTTTACGTATTAGAAAGGATCGGTCACTCCAACAATAGTCTATGTAATAGCTCATAGTTTAGTTTATTTACACTTATTAAACAAAGCCCAAACCGAGCCCATGTGTTGTATGGCCCGGCGGCCCAACATGTAAACCAAGCCTACTATGTAGACTTGGTATATAAACCCTCTCCTTAGATGGAGAGGGTGTGGTTTCTCATACTTTTCACATAGTAATCAAGGTGTAATCTTTTATTTTCTCTCTCTAAAAGTGTGTGAAATCTACCATCTTTCTATCTCTTTCTCTCTCTAGAATATACATAGATTTACAATATCTTACAAATGGTATCAAGAGCCATGGGATGATGGTATTGTTTATGTGTTTGTGTTCTTGATTTTGTGTCTATTTTGATCCAAAATCAATTGATCCAAAAAATTTTTTTTGTGTTTTTTATGGTTTATTCTTCATACAAATCATCTACATAGTTGTGGTAGAGATTTGTTTAATTGTTAATTTAATTTAAACACATTCCAGGCCTCTACGCAATATCTCAGTAATCTTGCCAGAACACTCAGAGTGATACCTTAGTGTTCACAGTGATGAGTGGAAATCCTTCTAGTGTTAACCTTAAACAGCACTTGGTAGGTAACTTGCAAGACTCAATATGAATCAAGCTCGTGACAACTGGAAAGCAACGACGGTGCGATTCTTTAATGAATCAAACTTGTTCCAGGAATCAGAATTGATGGCTTCAATCATGTGAATAATTTTATCCAAATGATTCACTCTTTACGTTCGCAGTCAGCTTTGGACGGTCGAGTAAAGAGAACGGGTTTACCCGCGAAATCTTTTCAAGAAGATTTTTAATTAAATCTACCTGCCACAAGTACGATATTTTATATCGTCCAATGGTCTTCACCAACCGGAGGTAAAATTCTACCGAATTAGAATGAAATGTTCAAAGCCATTTCGTTCATGTCTACATATGTTCCGACATTTGAAGACGGTGGCGTTGCGGAATCCGAGAAGAAGTCGTCCCCGCATGCTTATACTTTATGCACCTAATACTTCATTTAATTCTAGAAAGCCTAAAAGTCAAGTCTTCCGCTGTATCAAACTCTGAAGCTTTCAAAAATTACAAAGGTATAAGTATGTGGGACGTGAGGTCACAAAGAGGCGAAGATCACAAGTAAAGTGATGTACAAGATCAAGGAAAGAGATTAATGCTCAAGATTGATATCAAATATCACATCAACATGTTCACCAGAAAAGAAAAAGAAAAGAAAGACGAAGACTACGAGTTCAAGACAAGCATAGTATGCTAGGTTTATTTTATTATTGTAACTTGGGTAACGCCCTTGTTTGGAGTGACCTCCCTTAGGGGGAGATTGTTGGAAGTATGTTTTACGTATTAGAAAGGATCGGTCACTCCAACAATAGTCTATGTAATAGCTCATAGTTTAGTTTATTTACACTTATTACACAAAGCCCAAACCGAGCCCATGTGTTGTATGGGCCGGCGGCCCAACATGTAAACCAAGCCCACTATGTGTACTTGGTATATAAACCCTCTCCTTAGATAGAGAGGGTGTGGTTTCTCATACTTTTCACATAGTAATCAAGGTCTAATCTTTTATTTTCTCTCTCTAAAAGTGTGTGAAATCTACCATCTTTCTATCTCTTTATCTCTCTAGAATATACATAGATTTACAATATCTTACAATATGGTACATTATCCACCTATCTAGTGGAAAATGGATTCAAGAGGGGAACCATAGATCAGACTTTGTTGACCAAGAAGATTGGTAAGGACTTTTTACTTGTTTAGGTCTATGTGGATGATATCTTCTTTGGCTCTTCAAGTCCAAAGATGAGTGAAGACTTTTCCAAGCTCATGACAGACAAATTCAAGATGAGTGCAATGGGAGAGATAAACTTCTTTCTAGGGTTACAAGTTTAGCAGAAATAAGATGGTATCTTCATCTCTCAAGACAAATATGTAGCAGAGATCTTGAAGAAGTTTGGTTTTTCTCCACATGAAAAACGGGCTAGCACACCCATGGATAGGGAACATCCTTAGGGAAAGATTGGAGATGGAAAAGAGGTGGATGTCAGGAATTATAGGTCAATGATTGGATCATTGATGTGACTTATAGCTTCTAGACCTGACATTATGTTTGTTGTGTGTGCATGTGCACGCCATCAAGTGACTCCCAAAGAGTGTCATCTTCAAGCTGTCAAGAGGATTTTTAGATACCTTAGGTGCTATCCCACCTTGGGATTATGGTATCCAAAGGATTCTCCATTGGAGCTTATTTCTTATTCAGACAGTGATTATGGAGGTGACAAGTTTGATAGAAAATCTACAACTGGTGGATGCCAGTTTCTTGGGAGCAGATTAATATCTTGGCAATGCAAGAAACAACCAGTGGTGGCCAACTCTACAACTGAAGCAGAATATGTAGCTGCAGCTGCTTTTTGTGGACAAGTCTTATGGATTCAGAACCAACTGTTGGATTATGGGTATAATTTTATGCATACCAAGATTTTTGTAGATAATAACAGTACTTTATGCATTATTAAGAATCATATACATCATTCTAAGAAAAAATACATAGAAATTAGACATCATTTTATAAGAGATTGTTTTGAAAAAGGTTTAATACAACCAGATAAGGTTGACACAGAATAAAATGTGGCAGATTTATTAACTAAACCTTTTGATACTGGGAGATTTCAATACTTGGTAACAAGTATTAGAATTAATCAATATTACCTAATATGTGTTTTTAGAACTTATTGTAAAAGTATGTACAGGATATGCATTGTTATTGGTCTTTGTACAAAATTAGGTTTTCCACTTTATTTTTCTAACGCTGACAAAGGTTATTTTAATGCTGACAAGTGTTAAAATGGACGTTGACAGCACCATGTTAGTTTTGTGGTTTTTGATCTAATTATATAGGCATTATGAGCATTTTACAAATGGATACAGAGTTGCTTATGGATCCTTGGAGCTTACTTGGAGTGTGTTCAAGTTAATGGATGATGGTTGGAATGTTTACATTCCTATCTTGTCATAAATTTGTATTGCATATATTATGTTGGCAACTTGTATATCATATTTTAAGGGGAGGTTTAGGAAACCTTTAGGACTTTTAGGTATTTATATAATACTCTTATCACAATTTTATATTGTGTCCACTGGTGAGTATGAGTTAGTTTACTAAATCGTGAGGCACTGTAGCATGCAAAGTTGATATACTTTGCACGCTGCCAAGACTTTTTGACCTAGAATTGGATGTGGTCTGTTGGGAGACTTGGGTATGATTTTTATTGGGCTTACGTGGGAAGTTACAAAGGATTTTATAAGATAACTTCATTGTTAAGAAATTTGGTTAGCAAGGGACACTTGAGGACAATTATGTCTATCTTGCTTAAGCAAGTGTGCATGATTGGACAGTGCTTGCCACCCTATGGTGATTTTCATTCTATAAGTTATCTTCACTAGGATAAATTACTTTGTTAAGGTCCTTTTTATTTTATATTATTTTTATTTTTGGACGCTGACAGTTTTCTTTCCAAGCGTTGTTAAGACCAATTTTGACGTTGACATGGCAAAATCCAACGTTGACAAGAATATAGTCGTTGGGTGCTGATAAGTTATTTTGACCATTGATAAACATTGGGTCCTACCTAGTTGTTATTTTTGACGAAAATTTGGGCCGTAATTTTAGGAGTTGGTAACTTTTTATTAATGCAAGAGATAAGTTATATCTTTTTCAAGATTTTCATCATTATATTTTGAATATAACTGCCTCATGCTTTGACCAATCACATATTTTTACCTCTCCTATATATTTGGCTCATTCCTTTAAAACAGGGTAACTGCTTATTCTTGTCTAACTAAATTTTCTCAAACCTTCATCTTTCATAACATTTATCACAGCTTTCTACATCAATGGCTCCTAAGTTTAAACCAAGAGATTTGGAATTGGGGTTTCAGAAGTCAGCATAACCTGGTAGCTTATTTAGAAGCTGATGATGCTCTGTTTCCCCAATATATTCAGATGGTGGAGTATATAAATGCATCCCCCATTAGGTATGCACTTTCTCATGCTCCTCTTATCCCTGTCACACATATTAAACAGTTTTGGAATATAGTTACTTTCTCAACAGTTAATAATGTGACTACATTGACTGCTATTGTCCATGGGGTTCCATGGGTGGTTACTGAAGCTCTGGTTCGCCAAACTTTGCATCTTAATGATGCAGATGGTATAACCACCCTACCCATTGGAGAGCTAGAATACGGACTTCAAGCTTTGGGTTATCCTTTGCCATAAGATGGCCATTTAAACAAATATACAAAACAAGAATTTCCCCCAACTTGGAAGTACTGTTGATCCCAAACTTAGATCGATTTAGCTTTGTGTTAACGAGATTAAATCAAGTTTAACACGTAGAGAAACTTTGTTGTATTGAAAAAACTAATTGTTATGCGGAATTTAACACTTAGAACAAAGAACAAAACAAAGTAAACCAAACTTTCACTTTGATTAATAAGATCAATGAATGATTACAATGAAAGTGTTATGAGATATGTGGAAGAGGTGTGTGAAAGGAATGTGTCTTATGTCTAACCCTAAGGCCTCCTTTTATAGGTTTAAGGAGCCTTGTACAAAAAGCTAAGATCAAATATTTTAGGAAGAGACACAAGATAAACATACTCAAATAACTTATTGACTAATTCTTTTAAACATTTAAGAATATATTCTGAATCCTTATCTTCATATTTTGTCCACCAGCTTGAAGAATTCATCATTGGAAGATTTAGTCCTTGTCTTTGTGTTATGATTCTTCTTGTCAACGCCTTGATAATTCTTATCAGCATCTCACCTGTCAACGCCTCAATTCTTCTTGTCAGCGTCCAAGTTCCTCTTGTCAGCGTCTAGGGACTTGGTCAATTTTATTCCCAACAATCCTCCCCTAAACTTGATATATACTCTAGTAATCAAGTTTCTAAATAAAATAAAACATACAGAGAGGATTCTTACAAACATGCTCTATCCTTGAATTTGAGTATGAATAAACCTCAAAAACTCAACACTCAAACTTGATCTTAATTATCTTCTACAATACATATATAGAGTCTTTTGGAGCCTTCTTTATAACTTTTGTCACTCAAATTCAATTACTCCTCCCCTTCTTAAGACTCCTCTCCAAGATTAGTATCAAAGGACGGAACCATGAATATCCTCCATAGCTTCATATCAGCTTCCAAAACAACATGTCTATAAGTTCAAAACAGTGATCCTTGACAATTTGTACCAGTTATGTATTTTGCTTTTGCAAGCTAATACAGATTTTCGTCAATTCAATTAATGTCAAAGGTTTCATACGGTCCTCATCCACATTCGGGAAATGAATCCTCAATGTTGATTCATATGACATGGGGATGGACTTACTGATGATAAGACTGACTTGACCTGCATTAAAGCTAGTGCCAATAGTCTCAGCCATCTCCATAACACTATACACCCTTGTGAAAGTGATCTCTGCTGCTACTAGATGTTAATCACTAGGAAAAACATCTCAATGATCATTAGGCTTCCAGATATCCAAAAATTCTTAAAAATGAAAGGGTGATGAAACGTTTTGAGTCTATAAAGATGTTTATAAATGACACCAGCTAAGATATCATAGCATAAAATGTACTTGAGAATGTAGAAAACCTTAGTTAAAACATAAACAAAGGTAATAATCCTAAGGAAATTAACTAGACTCTAATAAGCAAAGTGACAAACACTGTTCATGCATACACTCATGCAAAAGCATGATAGACACACATGAACTCTAGAGTCCTTTGTTCACAAATGCCCCAAAGAGAAAGTTAATTTATATAAAACCTTTGCAAATCCCCAAGTAACCCAAAAATATATCTACCCCAAGTCACCCATACGACCACACCCAATTCTAGGTCAAAAGTCTTGGCAGCATGCACAGTATATCAACATTGCATGCTACAGTGCCTCACGAATTAGAAAACTAAATCGTACTCACCAGTGGATACCATCTAGAATTATGCAAGAGTACTCTAAGAGTACCCAAAAACCTAGAGGTTTACCTCCCCTTAATATAAGCATACAAATCATTATATGTGAAGAAGCAAAATTTTATCTCAAGATAGGAATGAAACACTCCAACCATCATAAATAAAAGTTTGTAATTCTGTATCCATCCAAATGTAGCTCCATTTTCCTACATAGTTAGACAAAAACCACAAAAACACACCAACAGAGGCTACCCTTTCCCATAATAATGGGTAGAGATAACATGTTAGTGGATAAAAATAATAACAGTGGAAAGACCAAAAATGCATGTTCCTTGAGCATCCACTATCCCAATATCCTTGATCATTAACCTACTTTTGGATAGTCTGCTAAAAAAGAAAACAAATTAGTTTTCTTTGGAGATCCAAGCCTTGTCAGACTTGGATGTATCTAGTTGTTCAACTAGAGTGGTCTTATTCTTTACTACAAATCCCTGTTCATCCCTTTGTGACCTAAGCACCCAATTTGTTCCAATGAGTCTTGTAATGACCTTCTCAAGATATTTAAGTCTATTGCAAGTCATTGAAATACCATTAAAATTGGAGTTTTGCTCTTGTTTAGGTTTCCAAGTTAAGTGGGATGATACTTTAGACCCTTGACCCTTATTAACCAAGTATCTTTGTTTATATGGTCTAAAATAAGGTCTCATACCAAACTTGGAGCTGTTAGTGTTGCATTTGTTCCTGTCAGCGTTGAATTTATTCCTGTCAGCACTGAATTTGTTCTTGCCAGCGCCTAAATTAGGGTTTGCTACAGGAACCCGATGTCTATTAGACCAAGTGTTGGTCTTTTGAAAGGGTCTTTGACCTTGGGTATTATCTGCCGTAGAGAAGAAAGGAGCTAGTCTAGTAGCCTGTGGTCTATTGTGGACAAAAGGTCTATGGTTGACATTGGGTGACCTATTGTCAGCGGATGAATTGTATCCACTGACACAATTATAGGCCAAATAAGAAAATCTTCCACAAGTGTAACAAGCCTTTATAGACATAACCTTAGGTCTAGATTGAAAGAACCCTGTCCCATTAAAACTTGCTTGGCTTTGGGGTGACCTAGGTTTTCTATACATCTCAGTATATTTAACACTAGGTTTTATCTTAACTGGTGAGCCAAGGTCAATGGGTTTTCTAGTGGTGGGATTGGTCACAACAATGGGTGTAGATTCAACTGGACTCACACTAAGCATCCTACCCTTAACAAACAATGTAGGATTGGCTTTCTTCCATTGTTCTAAATCAGTCAACTTCTGCTTATACTCCTCTACTGGGGTAAGAACCCTAGGTGGAGGAATAAATTCCTTTTCTTGGAGTTCTGGTATACCAGTCCAAGACAAATCCTTTCTAAGGACACCATGGAAGTTCCCAGCAGGTGGTGGAGTAGCATTATAATCTTTCATCCCAATCCTAGACAAATCCCTAGAATCCCTTTGTTCACTAACACATTTTTCTAGGGTTTGAGAAGCTTTATCAAATCTTTGAATTTTAAGATCTACATTATCTTTTTTTTTATGGCCTCATCTAACTTAGCTTGTATAACACTATTGGATCTCTCCAAGATGTCCCTTACCTCAACACTAGCTTTGAGGTCATGAGACAAAACATTAATTTGATCTTTTAGATCAAACTCCATTTTCTTATATTCAGAAATAGTCTTTTCAGTTTGAGCAAGTGCCACTTGATAATTTAAAAGTCTAGCTTTTACGTCTAAAACATCTGATTTCAATTTTAAAACTTCTTTATTAAGTCTTTCAGTATTTAACCTACAAGAAGAGTCATTACATACCTCATTATCAGATGACGAAGATGAGTTGGAACTTGTGGAACTTGAAGTAGACTTGGCCTTAACTGAAAAATCATCAGACTTTTCTTCAACTTCTTCTCTAGCCTTGTTCACCTCACGATATTGGGTTTCGTTCTTCAAATCAAAGTTTCTCAACAAGCTCTTATACAACTTGTTGATCCCAAACTTAGATCGATTTAGCTTTGTGTTAACGAGATTAAATCAAGTTTAACACGTAGAGAAACTTTGTTGTATTGAACAAACTAAGTGTTATGCGGAATTTAACACTTAGAACAAAGAACAAAACAAAGTAAACCAAACTTTCACTTTGATTAATAATATCAATGAATGATTACAATGAAAGTGTTATGAGATATGTGGAAGAGGTGTGTGAAGGAATGTGTCTTATGTCTAACCCTAAGGCCTCCTTTTATAGGTTTAAGGAGCCTTGTACAAAAATCTAAGATCAACTATTTTAGGAAGAGACACAAGATAAACATACTCAAATAACTTATTGACTAAATCTTTTAAACATTTAAAAATATATTCTGAATTCTTATCTTCATATTTTGTCCACCAACTTGAAGAATTCATCATTGGCATATTTAGTCCTTGTCTTAGTGTTATGATTCTTCTTGTCAATGTCTTGATAATTCTTATCAGCGTCTCACCTGTCAGCGCCTCAATTCTTCTTGTCAGCGTCCAAGTTCCTCTTGTCAGCGTCTTGGAATTTGGTCAATTTTATTCCCAACAAGTACTTGATACATGTCATTCTTCAAAGTTTGAGTCCCAAGTGTACTACACACAATGAAATCAACAGTTCAATTGGGGGTGCCGCTGTGTGTATTGCAACTGGGCAATAATATAATTTTTCAAAAATGATTTTTGATGGCATGTATCATAACAAGGGTATCAAGATGACTCTTGCTTACCCAAGGTTTTTACAAATGGTGTTTGATGACCAATGATACTGCAATAGGGATCACAATGATTTTTATACGATCCCTGTTTAAAAGAAAGCAATTTTTGGAAAGATGAATTCTTCACCTCATAGAGACTTACCCCTTACCTAAGCTATGCTTGCTGTTATTGCAGCAACACAACCACAACAAGACCCTCAACCACAACCAGACCCATTGTCTGAAAAACCACCATCACCTCAGCAAATGGAAGTTTACCAAGAACTTTTCAACGATGACACGTTAAATGTTGACGTTGACACTCCAAATCCAAACGCTGACACACTTTTACAACAAACCCAAACACCCCTTAACCTTCAAACAGACACCCAATCCCCATCATCTTCTACACCTCCTGAATTTAGGTTGGTAAAATGCCAAAGGACTACTGGAGTGTTCTCCTCTAGTGGTCCTAGCCATGTTGCAGAGAGAACCACCACTACAAGTGTGGTTGGTGACATGGGTGGGGCTGGGACTATTTGGTTCTGGCTTAGAAGCAGGCCAAGCCATTCCTAACATAATTAAGACCCCATCCATGCCCCATGAATCTACTTTGGGAGGTCAAATTCCCATTCTAGAGGAGGACAGATTGGAACCTTACACATTGTTAGAATTGACGGTGGTTTGCATTAGCTTGAAAAAGCAAAATGCAGACCTTGTATAGATTGTCACAGGTCAGGGCAATGAAATCACTCAATTGAGGGAAAGGCTAGGTGTTTTAGAAACTGCTGAGACTAGGAGACGCCAGACAAGAGTCCTTTCATCAGGGGAGGATTCTTACAAAAGGGAGGAAGCTGCTACTGAGCCATTTAATTTGAGTGACAAAGGCTCAGGTGGTTCTATTGGTGTGGAGATAGTTGAAGCTTTGACCAATTTGAAGGAGAGGCCAGTTGTTGATGTTTTACTAGAAACTCCAATGAAGATATCATTTATGGAGATGTTGGAACAGGTTTCTAAGCCAGTCGCTGACATTCAGGAGTTGAGCGCTGACAAGAGTAAGTTAGGCGTTGACAAGCAGGTTTTGGATGCTGATAAACTTGTAGGTGTGGTTGATGTATCCCAATCATCAGCTATCATCAAGGATGTGTCTACACAGGTACCATCAATTTCTTTACCCACCATTGATTTATTAGATAAAGGTAAAGGGATTATGGTAGAAACAATAGTTCCCAAGGATGCAGCCCAAGTAAAGTTTGATTCTATGTTGGCTGCACAACTTGAGGAAAAAGAGAAGAAGGTTGTTGCTATTGAGTCACCAATTCTGGCTACTTCTAAGAGTAATAAGGGAGGCAGTGATGATGAGAGTACTGATTCAAGTGTGATGATTATTGAAGATCCAGAAAGGCTTGAATATGGTGATGAGTTGGTGTTAGCCTCAAAATATTGAGTCAAACAAGAATGTTCGGTCATAGGTTTCTATTGTAATATTTATTAGAACATTGTAATAAGTAGTTATTTAGTCGTGGTTCACGGGCTTGGATTTAAACTAATAAAGTCCAAAAGACAAGCCCGGCCCAATATATAGTCCATTAAAGCCCGCATGTGGGTGGACTATATATACTACCCTCCTAGCATGTTAGGAGGGTGGGTGGTTCATTTTCTTTCTTAATCTAATATTTCACAAGTTCACACACTTCTCTCTCTTTTCTCTCTCTAGTTTCTCTCTTTACAATTCATATCATTTCTTCCTTTCTTTCTTTCTTTAATTCGTGTTATACAATCATCATATATTAGGGACAACAATTGGTATCAATCGCCATGGGGTAGTTTTGTGATTGGTTGTTGTGTTTTCATATGATTCGTTTGATTTGATCCATATTTCTTCCTTGAATTCAAGATTTTTTTGTGTTTGATTGTGTTTCTTAATCGTATAACTTCTTTAATCATGTTGTAGTGATCTTGGTATCTTGGTTTTGGTTAAAAACACAAACTTTCTTGGATCAAACGTTCAAAATCCTTGGTTTTTTCATCTTTCCAAAATTCTAGCAAAGGTACCCATCGGAAAGTACAAGTTTTTTGAGGTCAGATCGCAATAACCACTAGGTTCTACTTTGCGATCTAAGGATTCCGATACCCTATTCCGATCTGGACATTCCGATCGTACATTGCGATCTGGGATTCCGATGGTTCAAGGGACTTTTCAGTCGTTACTCTGCCCACATTGCGACAGCCGCATTGCGATAGGTGACAGATTATTCCGATCTGGGATTACGATAGGTACACATTCCGATCTAAGGATTTCGATAGGTACACATTGCGATAGGTGACAGATTATTCCGATCTGGGATTTCGATAGGTACTCATTGCGATCTATGGATTCCGACAAGTGCACATTGCGATCAAAAGGACATTCCGATGGACATTCCGATGGACATTCCGATGGAACATTCCGATGGCACATTCCGATGACATGTTTAGCTAAATTTTGTTCGAGTATTTTTTCGACTTAGCCACCGTCTAGACTAGTTTCGTAATATCGTTTACACGAAGATTAAAAAAAAAAAAAAAAAAAAGAGTTTTTTGGCGGGAAAACCATTTTAAAATTTATTTTTTCCTAGACCATTTTTAGGCCATTTATGCTTCAATTTCAAATTTTGGCGATGCGAAAAATTTTTTGACCAAAAATTCAAATTTTCGGACCAAAATTCAAATTTTTAGGCCATTTTTAGGTTTTATTTTTGTCAAAATTTTTCATTTTTCAAAATTTTTCCCTATTAGTTTTTGGCTATTTCGGACTTGATTTCAAAATTTGGTAAGACAAAATTTTCTGTTTACCGTTTTGTCGGACTGAGGAATTTATTGTCGGACTGGGAAAAAAAATCGGAATTTTCGAAATTGCAACCACAAACCAATCACACCATATCTACTTAAGATCCGAAGTCACTTCATCAACTGAGACACCATCATCATGGAAACGAGCAATGCGTGTTCAGACAGAGAAGAACGAGAGATGCAACTACAAGAACAAGTCCTTAAACAACGTTGTATGCAAGCTTTCAGTGATCTTAAAACGAATCTAAAACGTCTGGAAAGAGAGACCTTCTCGTACAATCCTTTGTATATGCGTGCTTTTCATTCCTTTTTCGGAAATGATCATCGCACGTTCACTTATGACTTAAGAGACCACTTGAAGAATCTTGAGAATGAATTACTCAACAAAAACCTCCATGAGACAAATTCCAAGAAAGCCTTCAAAACACTCAGAACACCGTTTCAACCATTCTTTGCTTCAAAGCTATTCAAGAATCCCAATTTTGAGTCCGAAGTTCGAGATGCAAATCAACACTTCAAAGACTACACTACAATGGAAGCAAAATCATTCAGAGACTTGATTTTTGGAAACATGGAATCAATTGAAAGGCTTTTGGATGAACGCCTACTTCATGCAAAAGACATGATCAAGAAGATGAATGACAAAAGGATGAAAATGCAAGAGTGCACGGTTGCAAAGATTCATGGAGCGGATACGAGTCCAGTCTCAACTGTAAGTAACGAGACAATATCGAGTAATGCAACTGACAGCTGCAGAACAGGGAAAACAACGCATGGTGAGCAGAATGAACATAACAACTCTGGGAAAGACAACAGCAGCTCTGACAAACAACACATCGACTCTGAGAATGTCATCAGCAATACACCTTCCTATGATAACGGTCCTGTTTATGATTCTGAGCCATTGGAAGAGGTACACAATGCTGAATTTAATGTGTTTGCCAATGCCAATACGCATGAGCATAGTGATCAAACAACAAACCTTATTGACACATGTATGACGGAAAAGGTTGATAGCAATACCACACCCGATTCATCAGACATGTGCAATAATGAGTTTGAGGATGATCAACATGCAAATGAGTATGATGATGAGGAGCGTGTCGCGTTTGCTAATTTAATTGCTAGTTTACAAAAAGATGTCAATGAAACTAGAAAGAGTCAAAAGCAATTAAAGAAGGCAAACGCAGCGCTCACTCAAAACTTTGAAGAATGCAAAGCCGCTCTAATTAAATCTAATGAGACCCTTGAAAGTAATAGGGCTGAGCTTCTTCAAAAGACCAGAGAGCTTGAGAGGTACAAGGGCAGTACGTTAAAAAGTCAAAAGGACGATTTTGAAAACAAATATAATACAACTCTTGAGTTATTAGCTAAAGAGAAGCGTCAATATAATGTTTTCTTAATGGATGAACGTCAAAAAACGTACCTTGCCAATACCAAAGTTAATGAACTTGAACAAAAGCTCTCTATGACCACTACTGATTCTGCTAATATTCTAGAGGATAAGAAACAAGAGGTAGATGCGTTAAAACAAGACTTCAAAAGTAGATATGATAAAGAAACCGAAAAGGTTACGAAACTAGAAGCACAAGTCGACTTTTTGAAGAACGTTGTTTATAAAACGCATGATTCTATTCAATCCGTAAGAATGCTAGCACCTCCATCGATGTTTAAGGGTCAAGCTAGCTTTGCAAGTCCTGAGTACCTTGCCAAAGCTCAAGCTGCGAACCCGTGTCTCTATCTTGATGAGACTGAAAGGACAGATCTTGATTGCATGCCTGTTAGTGCCAATAGTGAAGAGACTGCCCTTTGGGACGATGACAGTCAACCACTTGTTAATAAGGAGTTTGTGAAACCATATAATTATGCTTATGAGAACAGTCTTTATGGCCTTTTCAATAAACAAACTCAGAAAACTCGTGAGGAAGTGTTCCTTGAATGCAAACAAAAGAGAATTCAATGGAAGAAAGCATTTGCCCCTAAGAAATCTAATGTTTACAAATACATAAACTACCTCCCTCTAGATGAATCTAAAAGCAAGAGTAGGAAAACATTAGGTATTCTTAAACACCACATAGATAATGTTAAATCTATTGTTGAAAGAGACTGGGCAAAACGTGAAAATGCTGAGTGGACACGTCCGATTCCTCACGATATTACCTTGCTTGTCAAAGAACTCCTAATTCCAAACACAGCGTTGATTAAAGAAACTGTTCTTCAACTTGAGGAGTTCATTCGGACTGAAATGTTTGATGATTTAAAATACGTTGAATCTCTTGAGAAACACATTGATGATCTTCAAATGGAGAAGTCTGATTTTTCAGATGAATATGATTTACTCTTGCAACAATGTGTTTCTAAAGATGTTATGTGTGCTTATTTTACATCTTGTGCTGATATTGATGAATATTCTGAAGTTGCATGCCAATATCTTGATAAGATCAAAGAATGTGAACGTCTTGAAATTGAGCTTTCGAAACGTAAAGAAAATGTTGACAAAAAGGCTTTTGAGTTACTTCAACACAAAACTGATTTCCTTCAAAAACATTGTCATTCACTTGAACTTGCTCTGCAAAAAGAAGTTGGTAGTTTTCCACACGATAATAAATTGCAAGAAAAACTTTCCCAAACATTTCGAGAAATGAATGAACAAAATTTGGAAATTAAAGGGTTGAAAGCTCAATTACAAGACAGGGACAGAGCAATAGCAGAGTTGCAGAAACTCGTTGCTAAAATGGGTGGGAAAATCGTGGAACCTAGCATTAAGAAACCTGTCGTTCGACAACCCAATGCCTACAAGGATCCAAAGCTGTCTATCTTAGGAAAACCGACTCCGTTCTCCAATTCCTCTCATATGAAATCTAGGTTACCCCCTAAGACTGATGTGCAACCAAGTGTTCCAAAACCATCCATATCACCCTATGTTCCTCCATTTAGAAATCATACTGTTGGTAAACCTAACCATGTGAATGCACCTAGCACTTCTAGGACTCCTCCAAAACGTGTGACATTCACGTCCACAAAGGAATCTGTAGGTTCAAATGACCTCGTTCATACCCACAACCTAGAGGATGCGAAACAAAAAGGGAAGATTCAGAAAGACAAACCAGTGTATGAAAAACCTAGTTCACCAAATCCCGCTAGAGTTCCACACACTCCTAATGGTCGTCAACCAAAACCTAGGATCCCTCTTCAGCAATCTAGGAATTGGAAACCATCCATGAATAGTCGTGTTTCAAACACTACGCCTGAACGATTTGGAAAACAAAGGAATACAAGTACTTTCGTGAATCCCAAATTCCCTGTATGTCCCACTTGCAAAAAGGGCATTCAAAATGGAAATCATGACCATTGCATTTTGCAATACCTCTATGAGGTCAAATCTCGTTCCTTTGAACGAAGATCGAATACAGAATCCCATAAGACAACAAGGAGATACAAACCCGTCGTAAAGAAAAGCAACCACACCAAATCTGAAACGTGGATTCAACAAGGACATAGTTTCTCTCCAACGAAGTCTTCCGCTGTGCAAGAGAAAGCTACTCCTAAATCTAGTCTTCAGTGGAAACCAACGGGTCGGATCTTCACAGAAGTTGGTCTTAAGTGGATTCCAATAGAGAAGAGTGATGACACCTGCACCGGCACTAATGCTACTGTTCTACATGCTGAAAAGGAATTTGTTACTCCTAATTCTAGTATTTGTGCAAATTCTTCTTCTGTGATTGCAGGTACAACAGCGGATTCTGAACCCACTTCTCCTTCTTCAAAGGGTTCCAATTCTGTACATTCTATATCACCTTCTTCTGCTGTACAAAAGTCTATTTTGGATTATTTTCGAAAAACTTGAGAAAACACAAAAAAAAAAATATAATAAAACGTAAATATCCATAGAAAAACAAATTAAAAAAATGGAAAAACTTTCAAAATACCAAAAATATTCCTCTCGACATGTCTTTCAGTATCGATAATATGGACGTGCCTAGAAATGTCGCTCAATAACGACACGGGTGCGTACATAAAGCTCGAATGAAAGTTGTAAATATTTTTCAAAACATGTCATTTCTTCTTTTAATAAAGGAAATTGTCTATTTTGGACAAATATTTCCAAACAACGGGTAGAGCAATCTATCACGGGTTGAGCTTGTCACAAAACATTCAACGTTTTGAGCTCAACACAATGGCTTGTAATTACTTTCAGATTGCAACCCGGAACTATATTCACGGGGGAGTGTACGATTTCGTGCTCTTACCCTTAGCAAAAGAAGTTAAATATTCTTACACTTGAGTGGATTCGTCAAGACATTCAAATTCTATGAACTCAAGTTTATGCTTTAGAAAAACCTCTTCGACAAAAAGAATGGATTTTTCAAAAAGCGTTGAACACAATTTTTTCAAGAATTTATCAATGATTATTCAAAATCTTTCAAAAATTGTGTGCTCAACAAACTCCCATCCTCAAAAAGCAAAATGTGGATCATATCCTCATAATGACAATTCAATTGGATCAATTTTTTGAGGGGGAGCATTTTAACTTCATGCAAAAGATTAACACATCTTTCTCCCAGAGATTTCACACTATTTTTTCAAAATATATTTTAATCAAATTTGGTATCTCTAATATCAAAAGATTTTATATATTAGAGATAGGGGAGAAAATGTGATTAAAATGTGATCTAATATAAGACTCAAGCACTTTCACTCCTACCTACATGTGCGAAACACTTTCGATTATCGATGCACATGTGAAGGGGAGCATTTCTAAAACGACAAAACTAGCAAAGTGTTAAATGTTTTTCAAACACTTTGTTAGAATTTAAAGTGGTTTTCATGGTTACGATCAAATACCCACAACATCTTTAATTCACGACGTTATTGGTGTCAAAAGGGTGGTTAGGTTTAAGTCCTATGATCCAACCAGAACCGGAGGGATCTACCCAGGGACAATCCAATAGATCATTAGAAGTCCTTAGGAAAGATGGAGTAGAATGTGAACGTAGCTGAATGCCGACTAAGTACTGATGCTAGCACTGGAACAATCACAACAAGGTTCTAGTAATGATGTCTTGGTAAGCATTGAAGGGGTTGAAGAATGAAAAAGAAATGTAAGGATAAAGGGTGTAAAGAAAGAAGCCCTCCATACAACTTAGGCAGAAACCGGGTCAACTCATCATGAAGACAAACTCATCATGGACCCAGTGATGTGAAGCACAACCCTTTCCTAGCTACTCAGGCTTCTCTCAAAAGAAGTTTGTTTTATTGTCACGGAGATCAACACGACTTCTATTGACTTTCTCACTCCGAGATAGTTGATATTGAATAGGTGGCATCTGCTCCAGCCTCCGACCACTAAAAGTGCACAAATCGAGTCTAGAGCCAAGAGATCAATCAAATCTCGTTAGGACACACGGATGAAGATCAAGAGAGTCCTACGCTATATCCTTGTGATATTGCTAGAACACTCAGAGTGATACTACTTAGTATTCACAATGATGAGTGGAAATCCTTCCAGTGTTAACATCAAACAGCACTGCGGTAGGTCATATGCAAGATTCTTTATGAATTGAACATATGTAAAACTGAAAAGCAACAGTGGTTTGATTCTGAATTGATTCAAACTCGTTTCAGGTTTCTACGCAATATCTTTATGGTCTTGCCAGAACATTCAGAGTGATATTCATTAATATTCACAGTGACGAATGGAAATCCTTCTAGCGTCAACATCAAACAGCGCTACGGTAGGTGACTTGTGAGATTCTCATGAATCAAACTTGTGTCAACTGGAAAGCAACAATGGTAAGATTCTTAATGAATCAAACTTGTTCCAGGAATTTGAATTGACGACTTTAATCAAGCGGATATTTATCCAATTGATTCACTCTTTATGTTCGCAGTCTTGCTTTGAGACGGTCGAGTAAAGAGAACGGCTAGTACAGCCGCGAAACCCTGTCAAGGAGATTCTTAATTGAATCTACATGATCACAGGTACGGTATTTAATATCGTATAACGGTCTTCACCGACCGGAGGTAAAACGCTACCGATTTATGACGAATGTCAAAGCCATTCAGTCCGTGTCTATGTTTTGTCTCGAGAAGGTGGCGTCACGGTGTACTCAGCAAAGTCAAAGATTCACAACCACATATTCATGCCCAAAGACTTATCCAACAATTGATAGTGTGAGCATGTGGATAAAGACACAAGATCACAAGATGGCAAAGACAAGTCAAGAATGATTTGAAGATCTCAAGACTTAAAGACAAAGTCGAAAGACAACGACAAAGGCTCAAAGATCACAGCATGAAGGAACAAAACTACTGTTACACGTTCAAGACTCATTTATGACGAAATTCATAAATCTCCATTGGAATCCAAATATCAAAGAGGAATGACCTCACATTGGGGGAGATTGTTAGCCTCAAAATATTGAGTCAAACAAGAATCTTCGGTCATAGGTTTCTATTGTAATATTTATTAGAACATTGTAATAAGTAGTTATTTAGTCGTGGTTCACGGGCTTGGATTTAAACTAATAAAGTCCAAAAGACAAGCCCGGCCCAATATATAGTCCATTAAAGCCCGCATGTGGGTGGACTATATATACTACCCTCCTAGCATGTTAGGAGGGTGGGTGGTTCATTTTCTTTCTTAATCTAATATTTCACAAGTTCACACACTTCTCTCTCTTTTCTCTCTCTAGTTTCTCTCTCTACAATTCATATTATTTCTTCCTTTCTTTCTTTCTTTAATTCGTGCTATACAATCATCATATATTAGGGACAACAGTTGGCAAAGGAAAGGATTGCAGAGTTGAAAAATCAGGTAGATTATGAGATGCCTGAAGTAGCTTAGATGTACTTTGCATGGGAGAATAAGGTAATGGAGAATCCAGACATGACTATTTCATATCAAATTTTGGGTTTGGAGATTCTCTTAAGAGTTCAAAGGGATTGCATGGTAATCTTGAAGTATAAGGCTAGCAAAGTTCTTTCACAGTCTAAGAAGGATAGAAGGGAGCTCTACTACATGCTTCTTAGATGTCATCAAGGAGGTTGGACTTTTCAGAAGTTGCAGGGTTTGTCCTTTGATGAGTTGGAGTTTAGGGCTTATCCTATATGGGCAAGTGTTTAAGAGCAGAACACTATCAGACTTCTTTCAGATGAAAGAAAGGAAGAACTTGCAGAAGAGATGCAGATCCAACAGGCTTTAATTGCACCAAGGCCTTTGAAGAAGGGAGTTCCATTTGAGTTTCCAACGAATTTGGATAGAGTGAATCCTAGTGAAGCAGTTATTAGAAGGAGTATTAATCTCTCACCCTTGGAAGCTTTACATATGGTAGAGGTGTTACCTCATGATTCCAGAAACCCTATAGTTCACTATTAAGAAGATGCAAGTGGGTTTTGGATGATTGGCAGATATGGGACGGGGGTACATACTTTTACTACTCTTATGTCTTTGTTTGCAAGCCTGGATAGGGAAGACGTGGCAGATCTTTGGGGATTGATGAAGGCCAAGTATGAGACTAAAGCACCTACTTCAGTTAATGGAATAAAGATTTGGTCAACATTCAATAGAATGTGTGAGCCAAATGATGAAGATCCAGTATGGAAGGATCTTGATGATGATATCAGTGGACTTCAATGGCGTCTACATTCAGCAGCTGGTGTGTATCATTTGAGTACTACAAAGTTTTCTAAATATCTTCTTGTGGATGCTGAATATCCCATGTCCAAGGAAGTTTTGAAGAAAATGGTGTCGACACAGCTGGAGATAGATTATACAAGTGATGTTGGCAAAGATTTAATTAGGTTTATTTATTTCCAGTTTAACAAGTAATTTGTATTTGTAAGAATCCTCCTTGTACTAAGTTCTTTTATTCAGAAACTTGATTACTAGAGTAGATATCAAGTTTAGGGGAGGATTGTTGGGAATAAAATGAAGCCAAGACACTTAGACGCTGACAAGAGGAAATTGGACGTTGATAGGAAGAAATCAAGCGTTGACAAGAAGAAGTCAAGCGTTGATGAGAAGAATTCAAGCATTGATAGGATACTTAGTCTACACGTTTTATGTTTCTAGTGAAGATATGTTCGACAATGTATTTCTTATGTTTATCTTTACCTAAAATAGCTGATACGTAAACTCTTGTACAAGGTTCGTTAATCTATAAAAGGAGGCCTTTAGGTTTTAGTTCAATATATGTTTTACACTTTCAATATACGCAAGTTCGATTATCATTCAAAGTGAAAGTTTGATTTATTCTGTTTGCGTGTTCTTGTTCTAAGTATTAATTCCGCATAATACTTAGATTGTTTCATACACAACAAAGTTTCTCTAAGTGTTTAACTTGATTCATTCTCGTTTACACAAAGCTAAATCGTTCTAAGTTTGGGATCAACAGGTACCGCTCACAAAGAATTGTGTGACAATCTAACATTTTCAGGTAGTGAAATATTTTCTCGTATAATATTTTGAAACTTATTTTTGTGTTGGTTGACGAACTCACAATTTACGGATTTAAATTTGGGCTTACGTGCATAATATGACGTCTTTTACGACTAAACCGAAAACCTTAGGATTACGTATTTACGTTTTTGAACTCCGTTTTTGATGAGACAATTTTTATTGGATTCGTTTTGTGACGTTGATTCATAATTTATAAAAACGTTTTTCGTAAAACGACCTGAGGGCACGCAAATCGAGAAAACTAGAATCGAGAAATACCCGTAAACTAGTGAGATGGGACAAAATACATTGTCCCACCCCACTATCTATGTTTGGACGGCACAACTTGACACCACACACTAAGGTGGCATCAAGTTAGCTAACTTACTCTAAGTGTAAGCTTAACTTACATTTTAAGCTTACTTCCCTTTACCACTAAACACAAAACCACTAGCAACTTCATTTCCATTTCCCTTACATGCAAAGTCTCTCAAAACTCTCTCAATACTCCTCCCTTGCCGTCCAAAATTAAGCAACAAACACCCCTTTTGATCTCTTCTAGCCATGAAACACATGTTTACTAGCTCTATTAAGGAGTTATCTTGAAGCCTTGATCATTTGGTGGCCATATTAACAACTTTGGAGGTGATTTGCTTGTGTCCTAGGGCTGATTTTCCAACATATGTTCTTGATATTTGATGGTCTTGGAGTTACTTGTTGTATTCATCAAGTCCTTGTCTTCCAAAAACAAGGAATACACTTGGTTGGTAAAGAAGATCATCCTCTCCATTTTTCTCTTGTTATTTTGTAAAGAACAAATGTATTTTCTTTCATTTTTTATATGTATATGATGTATATATGATGATAAAAATGTTGTGTGGGGATCAAGTGTTGATAAATATGCTTAAAAAGGTTGATAACTATAAGAAATGAGGCTAAAATCTTGATTATTTAGTTGGCTGTATACAAACAGTATAAAACTAAAACATGAACTGATAAAATTGCATGGTATGATCCATTTACAATAATTACAAGATGTTATACACATGTGAGAGTTGGCCATGCAATGGAATCAAAATAATGAGTGAGATATGATCAAAACAAGTTAGGTGGTCTAATCTGAAGAAGCAGTTTTGTAGGGACTGTTAAGAAATGATAAAATTAAAATGGGCAGTAGCTATAACTAAGATAAATGTAGCACATAATATGAAGAACATGTCACCCAAAAATGAGCTTCTAATTCATTATAGAACTCTAGATATGGTAAAAATGGTGAACATGAAGATAAAAATCAGATTTTTAAGAATTAATGTTTATTATTATTATATAAGCACTCACATTTTAATGTATAAATGTAAAATAAAAACCCACTAACTTATAAATCTTATTTATATAAATATATAAAAGTTTAATTATATGGATAAATTATATAAATGGTAGTGAAATAATATTTATAAGTAATAAAAACTATAAACTTGATTTTTACGACTTTTTCGGCTATCGCCGTAAAATTAACGTTTTTCGCCAAATAAAACTTAGACGATCAAACCCGTCTAATGTAAAGTTTATAAAAGTCATATACTGATATATAAGTAACCAATACAAGTAAAAACAGATAAAACCCGAACTATAAGAAATACAGACATTAACGAGCTAACTAAGCATATTGGACTAATAATTGGACTAAATAAGATATATACTTGTAAAAAGAACTTATTGGGCTTAACCCATTTGGGCCCAATATGGAAAGTATATATACTGATAATATAGGTATACAATGGATTAAAACAAGTTAAAGAACTTATACTAAGCTTATTGGACTTAAAATAGGTAAATAGATAAAACTAGTAAACTAGTAAAGAGTTACCAAAACGTAAACACTAAAATGAGTAAACAAGGATATGTAAACCCACTTGATCATCATCATATGTACAAAATCATCATATGTATATTGTTATTTTGATGAAAGTCATTGGACAAGAGTCTAAGACCGATTATTATTTATATAGGTTTCCGTGACCGAAGCACGCCCGTAGCCGATAATCCGCCTTTCATTAACCACGTGAGTTAATAGTCTCGCACTCTTTTAAATGTTTTATAAAATGATTTGTAAACCCGCGAGGGAGATAACATGCTAGATTTTATAAAAATAGAACACAAGTAGTCCCGATTGTATGCTTAATGATATGGACCCGAATGATGCTATGACCCTATAAACGAGACTAAAAGGATTATTAGTAGTTAGGTTAGCATGAATTGTGAACTACCAGGATTTGGTAGACGCTTATGCATTTGATAGTACTATTTGGGGACGATCACCCCAGTTCGCGCCTTGACGGTTGATCCCCGTTGTACCACATTGATTGGTAAGCGAATTTATGTATGAGAAGATTCCATAGCGTGATTTTTGTGACGACACGCTAACTTAGATGGGAAAATTGTTTGTCGGGTTCGCGGCCCGCTGTTTTCATAGTAAGGTAACAATGTCATGCGGCTAATAATAATCCTACAATGTATCCTATACAACCTATATAATCTAAATATCTGATATGATACGACGCTAATAACGATGAATATATTACTATCATGGTAATATAGAGACTACGGTCTCATGGACGGTTTAAGATGTATGCTTGATTTATATATTGCCTGACTAGCAATATGAGGACTTACTTCCGATATTATACTTGTGTTCTGATTTTAAATGATTGTTTTATATAACAGTTTTTATTAAACTCTATGAATTCACTCGATATTCGCTGATATGATTTTTGCATGTTTTTATCTCAGGTGCTTGAAGGTAATCCGGATGGAGATCGACTCTGATGGCCCACATAATATTAAAAATGTTCATTCGATCTATGTTTTGTAAACTAAATGACCTGTATAATTTGGGACCTGTTGTACGCTTTTAAAACTTTTATCGAATGAATGTATGTTAAACCTTGAACAACCATTTTTATGTGTTGTCTATGATTGGAGATATTGTGCTATCCCGTAACACTCTGAAAGACCCTTCCGCTGTACCGATACGAAAAATGAGAGTGTTACAGTTTGGTACCAGAGCTCTCGTTATAGAGAACAAAAGATTTTAAAAACCAAGGTTTTGAACAAAACTTTTCAAAATCTTTTGACAATGAACATTTGAGAAAATATTTGAAAAATCTTTTGACTATAACGGTGCCAGAGATCTCCGACGTTACCAACAAGCCCTATTGAGAAGATACATATTTTAATATATATAATTTAATTTATATATATGTATATATCGTGGTTTCATTATGTAATTGTTTAACTAGTATGTTATCCTAATACGAGATATATATATATATAAATGCAGATTGTCATGGCTGACCCTAATATTCCTATAGAAAACCATGCTATTCCCGAACCTAATGTAGATGATGATCCTTATTTAGACTTATTAGATTATGATATGGATGATGAGGAGGAACCATTTGAGGATCCTGAGCCCGAGTTAGGACTAGGAGATCAGATTGCCCCTCAGGTTGACTTGGTAGAGAATGAGATTGAGAATGTTGATATTGAGAATGATGATGAGATTGGGTTAGATAATTTAGATGATGAGATTGACGACGAGAATGTCGAGGAGGATGTAGGTATAGATGTTGAGGTCGATGATGATGAGGAAGCTGAGCTTATTTATCCTTATGATGTTCTAGAGGGCGAGCCTTTGCCCCCATCAGTTGATTTGTCTGATTCTGAGGTTGAGTTACCTAGGGATGAAATGTCTGAATCGTCTGAATCTGATTCTGAATCAGAGGAGGATGAGGATGATGATGCATCTGACGGTACGGATGGTATTGCTACTCGTAGATGTGAGATAGGAGAGTCGTCTAGTGCTCGAGAGGCTACTCATATTGATGGTCTTGCACCATGGGCCTTGAGACGTGATCTAGATGCTTCCCGTGTTAGGAATTGTGTGACAGAGGTTGGATTAGGTGTTGTTCAGACTCAGGTTGCTTATTTGGAGTCGAAGGCTAAGGTTGGCGAGAAAGAACGGGAATTGCTTAATTTGGATTTGAGTGATGTAGAGCGTGGTTTGAATGAGGCTTTTAGGAGGTTATCGGTGTTGGAAAGTGGTGAGTATGCTGCTATGAAGAGAAAGGTGAATACTACGGAGATTCAGTTGAGTGTGGCTCGTGCAATGCGTGAGAAAGCTGAGAAGGAGTTGAATATATCTGTGGGTTGGAACAGTAGATTTTATGCTGACATGGTTGAAAGAGGAGTAATCCGTAAGCTCCCAGCTGAAGATGTGTCTAGTGATCGTCCGACGAAGATTCAGAAGACGATGGATGATGGACCATCTGGCGGTTCTCAGTAGACCAGTTTGTATTTAGTAGTGACCTTTGTATCTTTTGTGCTTTTGTAGCTTTGACTGAACCGACTTGTTAGTAGTAGACTTGGCACGGATTTTGAGTGTGTATAGTGCTAGAACTTTGATATGGGATGTAACTAAGACAATACTTTTGTTTCAAATCGAATGAAATATGTATCTTGTCTTGAATTCCTTATTGTGCCTTATTTGTATCTTGATTATGAATTCGATCCATATTATATGAATCCTTTGTTGGGTGAATGCTTAATACTTTGAAATTGTGAAATTATAGAACTATGCCGCCCAAGAAGGCTGTGACTGAGGATGATGTACGTAGGATTATTACGGAGCAAGTTACCGCATCTATGACTGAATTTATGGCAAATGTTAGAAATGAAGCTGGCGGTAGTGGAGCTGGCGGTAGTGAAGCTGGCGGTAGTGGAGCTGGCGGTAGTGGAGCTGGCGGTAGTGGAGCTGGCGGTAGTGGAGCTGGCGGTAGTGGAGCTGGCGGTAGTGGAGCTGGCGGTAGTGGAATTGGCGGTACTAATGTGAATGTGAATGCTAATAATGTGAATGCTAATGCTGGAGGAAATGTAGGAGGACTTGGAACTAATGCACCTGAAGTTGGTGGTTGTACTTATGTGACGTTCATGAAGTGTGAACCTCTACCTTTTAATGGAACTGAAGGTGTTGTAGGACTAAGCCAGTGGATTGAGAAGATTGAGTCGGTGTTTCGGATTAGTAAGTGTAAGGAGGAAGATAAGGTGACTTTTGCTATGGCTACTCTTAAAGGTCGTGCGTTGACTTGGTGGAACGGGAGAATTGATTTCATGGGTCTTGATGCTGCTAATGCTACTCCTTGGGCTGAAATTAAGAAGTGGATGACTTTCGAGTTTTGTCCTCGTAGTGTGATTATTAGGTTAGAACAAGAGTTGATTCATTTGAGAATGAAAGGTGTGGACATTGATAGTTACACGAACCGATTCCATGAGTTGGCCTTGCTATGTCCTCGATTGGTTGAACCCGAAGAGATCCGAATTGAGCAATATGTTAAAGGGTTGACCAGGAATATCCGGGGGGGACGTGACATCATCTAAACCACTGACCATTGATGATGCTGTTCGAATGGCTTACCAACTCATTGGACAGATAATTCAGGATAGGGAAGATGAAGCCCGTGTAGGTGAGAAAAGAAAGGGAGACGGTGATCGTGTAGATAGAGGTGATAATAGGAAGAATTTCAATCGCCGTCAGAACCAGAGAAAGGGGAATGCAAATGCTCTTACCAACAATACACCGCGCAATGATGATAGATGTCCTAAGTGTGGCAACAAGAGGCATGCTGGCGACTGCTGGAAGTGCCGAAATTACGGAAAGCTTGGACACAAGGTTGAAAGGTGTAAGAAGGGAACCATTTGCTTCAACTGTAATGAAGAAGTTCATAGGAAATCGGAATGCCCCAAGTTGAAAGAGATTGTACCTGGAAGAAACCCCCAGGGTGGTATCTACCAACTTGGAACAATTGAGGTGAAGAAAGAGGATCCGAATGTCGTTACCGGTACGTTTTTACTCAAAAATCATTATGCTGTTGCTTTATTTGATTCGAGTGCTGATAGGAGCTTTGTATCCACTAAATTTAGTGCCCTTATTGATATTGAACCTGTTGAGATAAGTACCAGTTATGAGGTGGAATTGGCTCATGGAAAATTAGTGAAAACTAATAAGCTATTAGAAGGATGCTCTCTAAATCTCTTGAACCATTCCTTTCCGATTGATTTGATGTTGATAGAATTAGGCAGTTTTGATATTATTATTGGTATGGATTGGTTATCGTTGAATAATGCTACTATTTTATGTGGAGAGAAGAAAGTTAAGATTCCTCTTAGGAATAGGACGTTAGTAATTGATGGTAGTCGAGGTGAATCCCGTTTGAAAATCGTTTCATGTATTAAAGTCCAAAAGTACATCAAGAACGGTTGTGAGTTATTCTTAGCTCAAGTGACCGGGAATGAGTCCAGGGAGAAACGATTGGAAGATGTACCTATTATTTTTGAATTTCCTGAGGTATTTCCTAAAGATTTACCCAGACTTCCACCGATAAGGCAAGTAGAGTTTCGAATCGATTTAATTCCTGGTGCTGCACCGGTGGCACGTGCGCCTTACCGATTAGCCCCTTCTGAATTAAAGGAGTTATCTGAGCAACTTAAGGAGTTGTCTGATAAAGGTTTTATTCGGCCGAGCTCGTCGCCTTGGGGAGCCCCAGTCTTGTTCGTTAAGAAGAAGGATGGATCTTTCCGTATGTGAATTGATTACAGGGAACTGAATAAGTTGAAAATTAAAAATCGATATCCTTTACCTAGGATTGATGATTTGTTTGATCAAGTGCAAGGATCTAGTGTGTATACTAAGATAGATTTGCGGTCAGGATATCACCAACTTCGCGTCCGTGAAGAAGATATTCCTATAACTGCATTTAGAACTCGTTCTAGACACTATGAATTTCAAGTAATGCCATTTGGGTTAACTAACGCACCTGCGGTTTTCATGGATTTAATGAATCGAGTGTGCAAGCCCTACTTGGATAAATTTGTGATTGTGTTTATTGACGATATTCTAATCTATTCTAAGAATGAAGATGAACATAGAGAACATTTGAGGATTGTTTTGAACTTGTTGAAGGATGAAAGGTTGTATGCTAAGTTTTCGAAATGTGATTTCTGGTTAAATTCTGTGCAATTTCTTGGTCATGTGATTAACAAGGATGGAATTCATGTTGATCCTGCAAAGGTTGAAGCTATTAAGAATTGGTCTGCACCGACAACGCCAACGGAAGTGCGACAGTTCTTATGATTGGCTGGCTATTATAGGCGATTCATTAAAGAATTTTCTTTGATAGCTAAACCCTTGACTAAGCTTACCCAGAAGAATAAACCTTTCGTTTGGGGAAGTGATGAAGATGGAGCATTTCAGATATTGAAGCAAAAATTATGTAGTGCGCCAATCTTATCATTACCCGACGGAAGTGAGGATTTTGTAGTGTATTGTGATGCATCTCTTAGAGGCTATGGAGCTGTTTTCATGCAGCGAGAGAAAGTGATAGCTTATGCTTCTAGGCAATTAAGGAAGAATGAGGAGAATTATACTACTCATGATCTTGAGTTAGGAGCTGTAGTTTTTGCTCTTAGGTTGTGGAGACATTATCTGTATGGCACCAAGTGTACGGTATTCACCGATCACAAAAGCCTACAGTGTATTCTCGATCAGAAGGAACTGAACATGAGGCAACGAAGATGGATAGAGTTGTTAAGTGACTATGATTGTGATATAAAATATCACCCAGGAAAAGCTAATGTTGTTGCCGATGCGTTAAGCAGGAAAGATAGAGAGCCTATCAGGGTGCGTTCTCTAGTCTTGACCGTGCACAATAATTTGCCTGAGCAAATTAGAAATGCGCAAATAGAAGCTTGTAAGAAGGAGAATTTTGTTAATGAAGGGTTCCGAGGAGAAGGAGATCCTTTAGAGGTTAGAGCTGATGGAGTGAAATGCTTAAGAGGCCGTATGTGGATACCTAAGTTTGGAGGCTTAAGAGATTTGATTATGTTAGAATCCAATAAATCTAAGTATTCCATTCATCCGGGATCTGATAAGATGTACCATGATTTGAAGAAGTTGTACTGGTGGCCGAATATGAAAGCTGACATAGCTATGTATGTTCTTCAATGCTTAACTTGTGCTAGAGTTAAAGCTGAACATCAAAAGCCATCAGGACTACTTCAACAACCAAAGATTCCTGAATGGAAGTGGGAGCGAATTACGATGGACTTTATCACCAAGCTTCCTAGAACATCATCTGAAAACAAATCGATTTGGGTTATTGTCGATAGACTGACCAAATCAGCACACTTCATTCCGGTTAAGGAGCAGTTCTCACTGGAAAAGCTGACTCGTATATACCTGGATAATGTTGTATGCAAGCATGTAGTGCCTGTATCGATCATTTCATATCGAGATCCTAGATTCGCATCGAATTTTTGGAAATCTCTCCAAAGATCTTTGGGAACGAATCTCGACATGAGCACTGCTTATCACCCCCAGACTGATGGGCAGAGTGAAAGGACGATACAAACACTGGAAGATATGTTGAGAGCTTGTGTGTTAGACTTTGGTAAGAATTGGGATAAACATTTGCCGTTAGCAGAGTTTTCGTATAACAATAGTTACCATTCTAGTATTAAGGCTGCACCGTTTGAAGCTTTGTATGGTAGGAAGTGTAGATCTCCTATATGTTGGAGTGAAGTTGGGGATACCCAGCTCACGGGACCGGAATTGATCCGGGAGACTACGGAGATGATAGTTCAGATTAAGAATAGGTTGTTGACTGCTCGTAGTAGACAGAAAAGTTACGCGGATGTGCGGCGGAAGCCAATGGAGTTTGAAGTGGGTGACCGAGTAATGTTGAAGTTATCGTCATGGAAAGGCGTTATAAGATTTGGAAAACGAGGGAAATTGAATCCCCGTTATATTGGACCCTTTAAGATTTTATCTAGAGTAGGTCCGGTGGCTTACAAACTAGAGTTACCCCTAGAACTTCATGGTGTTCACAACACATTCCATGTATCTAATCTGAAGAAATGTCTAGGAGTGAGTGATGAGAAAATTCCGTTAGGTAAGGTTCGAATAGATGGGAAGTTGCATTTTATCGAAGAGCCCGTAGAAGTTATGGACCGTGAGGTAAAGCAACTGAAACAAAGTCGGATACCTATTGTCAAGATCCGATGGAATTCAAAGCATGGACCGGAGTATACTTGGGAACGAGAGGATGAAATGTGGAAGAAATATCCGCACCTCTTCGATTTCAATAAGAAACGGACATCCAAATGAAATGGATCACGAGGAAGTTGATCCCTTTTAGGAGGAAAAGTTGTGACAATCTAACATTTTCAGGTAGTGAAATATTTTCTCGTATAATATTTTGAAACTTATTTTTGTGTTGGTTGACGAACTCACAATTTACGGATTTAAATTTGGGCTTACGTGCATAATTTGACGTCTTTTACGACTAAACCGGAAACCTTAGGATTACGTATTTACGTTTTTGAACTCCGTTTTTGATGAGACAATTTTTATTGGATTCGTTTTGTGACGTTGATTCAAAATTTATAAAAACGTTTTTCGTAAAACGACCCGAGGGCACGCAAATCGAGAAAACTAGAATCGAGAAATACCCGTAAACTAGTGAGATGGGACAAAATACATTGTCCCACCCCACTATCTATGTTTGGACGGCACAACTTGACACCACACACTAAGGTGGCATCAAGTTAGCTAACTTACTCCAAGTGTAAGCTTAGCTTACATTTTAAGCTTACTTCCCTTTACCACTAAACACAAAACCACTAGCAACTTCATTTCCATTTCGCTTACATGCAAACTCTCTCAAAACTCTCTCAATACTCCTCCCTTGCCGTCCAAAATTAAGCAACAAACACCCCTTTTGATCTCTTCTAGCCATGAAACACATGTTTACTAGCTCTATTAAGGAGTTATCTTGAAGCCTTGATCATTTGGTGGCCATATTAACAACTTTGGAGGTGATTTGCTTGTGTCCTAGGGCTGATTTTCCAACATATGTTCTTGATATTTGATGGTCTTGGAGTTACTTGTTGTATTCATCAAGTCCTTGTCTTCCAAAAACAAGGAATACACTTGGTTGGTAAAGAAGATCATCCTCTCCATTTTTCTCTTGTTATTTTGTAAAGAACAAATGTATTTTCTTTCATTTTGTATATGTATATGATGTATATATGATGATAAAAATGTTGTGTGGGGATCAAGTGTTGATAAATATGCTTAAAAAGGTTGATAACTATAAGAAATGAGGCTAAAATCTTGATTATTTAGTTGGCTGTATAAAAACAGTATAAAACTAAAACATGAACTGATAAAATTGCATGGTATGATCCATTTACAGTAAGTACAAGATGTTATACACATGTGAGAGTTGGCCATGCAATGGAATCAAAATAATGAGTGAGATATGATCAAAACAAGTTAGGTGGTCTAATCTAAATAAGAAGTTTTGTAGGGACTGTTAAGGCATGATAAACTTAAAATGGGCAGTAGCTATAGCTAAGTTAAATGTAGCACATAATATGAAGAACATGTCACCCAAAAATGAGCTTCTAATTTATTATAGAACTCTAGATATGGTAAAAATAGTGAACATGAAGATAAAAATCAGATTTTTAAGAATTAATGTTTATTATTATTATATAAGCACTCACATTTTAATGTATAAAATGTAAAATAAAAACCCACTAACTTATAAATCTTATTTTTATAAATATATAAAAGATTAATTAAATGGATAATTTATATAAATGGTAGTGAAATAATATTTATAAGTAATAAAAACTATAAACTTGATTTTTACGACTTTTTCGGCTATCGCCGTAAAATTAACGTTTTTCGCCAAATAAAACTTAGACGATCAAACCCGTCTAATGTAAAGTTTATAAAAGTAATATACTGATATATAAGTAACCAATACAAGTAAAAAACGATAAAACCCGAACTATAAGAAATACGGACATTAACGAGCTAACTAAGCATATTGGACTAATAATTGGACTAAATAAGATAAATACTTGTAAAAAGAACTTATTGGGCTTAACCCATTTGGGCCCAACATGGAAAGTATATATACTGATAATATAGGTATACAATGGATTAAAACAAGTTAAAGAACTTATACTAAGCTTATTGGACTTAAAATAGGTAAATAGATAAAACTAGTAAACTAGTAAAGAGTTACCAAAACGTAAACACTAAAATGAGTAAACAAGGATATGTAAACCCACTTGATCATCATCATATGTACAAAATCATCATATGTATATTGTTATTTTGATGAAAGTCATTGGACAAGAGTCTAAGACCGATTATTATTTATATAGGTTTCCGTGACCGAAGCACGCCCGTAGCCGATAATCCGCCTTTCATTAACCACGTGAGTTAATAGTCTCGCACTCTTTTAAATGTTTTATAAAATGATTTGTAAACCCGCGAGGGAGATAACATGCTAGATTTTATAAAAATAGAACACAAGTAGTCCCGATTGTATGCTTAATGATATGGACCCGAATGATGCTATGACCCTATAAACGAGACTAAAAGGATTATTAGTAGTTAGGTTATGTCACTTAAAGTCCCATTAGCATGAATTGTGAACTACCAGGATTTGGTAGATGATAGGTGTGTAAACACCCATCTTTTCTACCACTTAATTACAAGAATAACCGGACCTAAACGTGTATTTTATGTCTTTTATGTCGGAATTATGCGTGGTTTGTGTTTTTGTTGTAATTTAGGATGGAATTATGAAAAGTGGAGAAAACACGGGAATTCACGGACATTCACGACTTTTATTGAAGAAAAAGATGAAAGACGGAGTCGAGAAGTCAAGAGTGGAAAAAGAACGGAAGTCCAAGACCAATTCTGAAGATTTATCGAAGAAAAAGTCAAAAGACGGAAGTTTATCAAAAGCCGAGAAACTCAAGTCTATTTTATTGAAGAAATTAAAGACGAGTTCAAAAGATATCCCGAGCCACAAGTCCTTAAAGTCCAAATTTAAAAGAAAGATTAGAAGAAAAGGACTAATGACGCAATTAATGAAGATTAAATGAAGGAGGGACTTAATCCCGCAATTAACAAGAAATGAAGGAGGGGAGGAAGCTTCCTAATCCTCCCCTATATATAGATTAGGATTGTTAATTTTCCATTTTGTTGGCTAACTTGACAAATTAGCTCTTCCACTTTTATTTTATTCACATTTAAATACTTGTCATTTAATTACCTTGTCTTGCACCTTAATTACCATTTAATTCAAGTAAGTTTTTCTTTTTAATTCTTGTCAAGCTTTATCTTTATCTTGTCAATCTCATTCTTCCTTTCTTAATCTTTGTGTTGATTGGTTTATGTTCATGTTCTTAATTCTTGTTGATTTATTTAAGTGGGTTTTGACTAATTTGATCTTTATTGTTTGATTTGTTGTTTTGGATTGATTGATTATGTTTATTAGATGTTTTGTTATTAGTTTGGTTTAATCTTTTTTGTTGATTTGGTTGAGTTTCTTTTAGATCCGTGCTTTATTTCTTTTTCCTTGTTCTTCGCCATATTGTTTCTGTTATTTCCTAGATTCGAGCTCAGATTATTCCGCATAGGGGATTTGAAAGATTGCTTATTCGGAATCTTGAATCATTCCGCATAGGAGTTTTGTAAGATTGCTTATTCGGAATCTTGAAACATTCCGCATAGGGGTTTTGTAAGATTGCTTATTCGGAATATTTAATAATTCCGCATAGGGGAGTTTTCCGAATAGAGCTGATTTTCCGAATTACTCTTTTATTCCGAATAGGGAATACATTCCGAATAGGAGGACTTTCCGCATAGTGACAGTATTCCGAATAGACCTTTTATTCCGAGTGGGCACTTTATTCCGAATAGGGGGATCTTTCCGAATAGGGTGAATTTTCCGCATAAGAAACTATTCCGAATAGACCTTTTTCCGCATACGTGACAGTATTCCGATTAGGGGTTTTATTCCGGATAGGGACTTATTATTTTTAGTTTACTGCCTTTTCATTTTAAGTTTTATTTGCCTTAGTTTAAGATTTAGTTTAGTTGCATTTTAAGTTTGCCTTAGTTAGATTTAAGTTTGCGTTATTTACTTTATTGCCCTTTAGTTTTAGTCGCACTTTAAATACTTGCACTTTATTTTAATTAGACTTAGATTTACTTTAATTGCACTTTTTCTTTAATTGTTTTGCACCCTTTATTTTCAAAACTACAACGACACATCTTTGTTCCACCAAATATCAACTGAGTCACACATTAAACAATAAGTTTTTCAATTCGAAGAGATATACTGAAACGAACAATTTTAACTGGGTAAAAACCGAGTTATCAAATGGCGCCGCTGTCGGCTCTTTTCGTAAAGATCAACAGTTTTTTGTGAGAGACACGTTGCTTTTTGGGATCCGTTCACTTGTGAGCGTTATTTTTCTTGCAAAAAAAAAAAAAAAATTCTAAAAAATCATAAAAATTAAAAAAATTCATAAAAACCATAAAAATTAAAAATTTAAAAAATCCAAAAAGATTTTATCTTTCTTGTGTATATATATTGTCTTTGTGTTTGGTTTTGTTTTCTTTTGCATTTTCAGGTGTATGCGTACTAGATCTTCTAATTATCAAGAGCCCGAGCCTCAAGAAGATTTAGATATGGCAGGTGTCAACAACAACAACATGCCACCGCACCTCAATAATAATAATAACAACAATGCTCTTCCACAGCCCGATCTTCGGACCATGGAGGAACTTTGTCAACCAACAATGTTTGGACGAGGAGGACCGATTGCGCCGATGCAAATCAATGCTCCTGAGTTTTTGTTGAAGCACCACATGATTCAGCAAGTACAAACAAACCCATTTAGAGGATTGCCTGATGATGATGCCAACAAACACCTCGACAAGTTCATTACAATCACCCAGAGCATGAAGTTGGCTGGTGCCACTATGGATGAGCTTCGCCTACAACTCTTTCCACACACTCTATTACATCATGCCGAGAAATGGTTTGATCGTCTCCCGAAGAATTCTATTCACACTTGGGATGACATGACTCAACGCTTTTTGTCGCGCTACTTTCCACCATCCATGGTCACAAGCCTTCGCAACCAGATCAGCGGTTTCATGCAAGATCCCGATGAATCTCTTTTTGATGCATGGGAGCGATATAATGTCTTGATCCACCGTTGTCCAAACCACAACATGCTTCCGGTCACCTTGATCGATACTTTCTACAACGGATTGACTTTTCGAGATCGTGATACGATCAATGCAGCCGCCGGTGGCACATTCATGAAAAGGAGACCCGAGGAGTGTAGAGAGTTAATTGAAAACATGACTACTCATCATAAGAACTGGGATTCCTCTGCTTCTTCTAGAAACAACACGAGAGTCAATGTTTCTTCTACCTCAGCAAACCCTGAGATGACCGAACTCACCCGCATGATGGCTGAAATGAGCAAAAGTATTACGCTTCTCGCTTCAAACCAACAACAACAACAAGTTAAAGCGGTTGCTAATCCTTGTGAAACATGTGGCGGTCCTCACTCATACACCGATTGTCCTTCGACACAAGGAAATCCAGAAAATGTGTATGCTGCTTACGGTAATTATTCAGCGGAAAATTACCAAGCTAGACAACAAGGGGATAGAAATCTGCTGAGCTACCGTTCCAACAACTACCTTTCACCCGGTTTTTCTCCTCAAAACCAAAATCCCGCCAACAACTACAATAGAAGCAACCAAATCCCACCTCGTGCTTCTAACCCTTATCAACCACCCACCCAACAACACCCACCCATTAATCCCGATGTTGACACAATCATGAGAACTCAAGGTGAGCAAATCAAGAATCTACAGAGCCAAATAATCAATTTGAAAGGAGATATCTTGAAGCAAGGTAATGACATCAGAACCGAGGTTCGTGATAATCTTCAATCCTCTTTCATCACTCAAACAACTGAATTGAAGAATCTGTTGGCTAGTTTCTTGCCTGAAGCTCAACCTTCTTCTTCTTCGGGTTCTCTACCTTCAAACACCGTCACTAATCCGCGAGCTAATGTGAGTGCTATAACTACGCGTAGTGTAATTACCATTGTCACTCCATCTACCCCACCACCATCATCTACACCTCCTCCACCACCATGTATCCCTACTCCTCCTACACCTAGTAATAGTGCACCATTACCGTCTCCGCCTCGTCATGACGATGTATCTCGGAAGGACCCTTCAACATCACAACCGTCACCACCTACACCTTCACCTAACCCTTATCAACCTAGAATCCCATACCCTTCTCGTATAGGCAAGACCAATGATCTAACAAAGGAGGACTCGCAAATAACCAAATATATCAATATGATTTCTCAAATGGGATTCAGCATTAGTTTCCTTGAAGCACTTGTCCACATGCCCAAATTTGTTAAAGCATTTAAGGAATTGCTTAACAAGAAGGAGAAGCTGCTTGAACTCGCCAACACACGATTAAATGAAAACTGCTCTGCAGTTATTCTTAAAGAACTTCCAGAAAAACTTGGAGATCCTGGTCGTTTTGTGTTGCCTTGCGTGTTCAACAAAACTGAAGAATTTACTGCCCTGGCCGATCTTGGGGCTAGTATTAATCTTATGCCACTGAGTGTTTGGAAAACACTATCTTTACCCGACCTCATTCCAACAAAGATGACTCTTGAACTTGCAAATCGCACTCTCGCTTACCCCGTCGGTGTAGCCGAAGACGTGTTTATTAAAGTTGGCGCATTTACTTTCCCGGTCGATTTTGTCGTAGTTGATTATGAAATGGACCCTCGTATTCCTTTAATACTTGGTCGACCATTTTTGAGATCCGGACGTGCTTTAGTGGATGTAGCCGAAGGTGAGTTAATCTTAAGAGTCGGGAAAGATTCACAAATTTTCAAAATGGGGCAGCTTACCGGCAAATCTTTTGGACGAGAATCAGTCAATATGATTAATGTGCTTGATGATTTTGTCATCTACGACAATCCTCTATTCGACTCTTGCATTGATAATCCACTTTTTAAAGATGATGTGGATGATTCTCCCCCTACTTTGGACGCTCCCCCCATTTATGATTCGCCACCGGTCTTTGATGCTTATGATGATGATGATTCTAGCTCAGACTCGGATGATTTTGATTGTACTTCTGAGTATCCCGAGCTGCCCACATTCGATGATTTTGATGAGGCTGATACTCTCTCGAGCGATTCTTCACATGATGAAGATCCTCCGCCATCACTCGATCCTACTTTGGACGATTACTCATTCGAGGAAGATTTCTCTGAATTTCTCAACACATACTTCCCTCATGAGAGTGATGCACCTCCTTTGGACTTTGAAGATTATCGTCTTGATTCAACTTTGGATTTGAAGAGCATTTTGTCCAAGGAGAAGAAACCGGTTGACACCGAAATCCGTTGCACTTATGATTTGACACCTCTTTGTCCCACTTCTGAGGACGAGGTTGTGCTTCTTTGCGGATCTTCTTCACACTCGGCTGAGCCGGAGTGCTATTTTCCCCTGAAGGAAAAGGTGTTCGATCCCGGTATTGAAGTTTTTAAGCCATCTCAGTATCCGCCTGATGAAATAAAAGGAAAAATCTTTGGAACCATTGAAGACATGCTTGCACCACTTCATCTTTGCTTCTACCGTGCTCCATCACTGCTTAAGGGAACCTTGCCACTTCTCTTTTGGCTTGCCTTGTTCGCCTTAATCTATTGCTTATTGATGGATGAAAACTATGTCTTCGATCCTGGTGGATTTGTTTCATGTTTCTTCCGTTGATGATCAAGGTCGAGTCAGGCTCACGACTCGGTTAACAAAAACCAAGCGCTTCTTGGGAGGCAACCCATGCATCTATCTTTCCGCTTTCTTTATCATAAGTGTAGGGGGGACCCTTTGGCTTGCTATTTCCTCTCCTCACTTCTTAATCAGGGATTCGAGCTTCAATGATCCACTCTTGATGATTCTTGACGACCCGTGATTCCATGTTCTACTTCTTCCCGGTTCTATCCTAAACTCTTTTTCGATTCACTATTTTATATTTTCTCAATATTAAAATAGGAATCTCTTTAGTTGTCTTTTCCTTAGCAAAATTTAAACAACGTGCACAATGTCCTAAGTGTAGGGGAGTTTACTCCCACATGCTTAAACATTGAGGACAATGTTTATCTTAAGTGTAGGGGGGACTTCTATCGAAGTTAAGTGGTCTTTTCCTTGTATTTGTCCTCATTTTAACCGGAAAATCAATTTTTCGACATTTTTCAAAATTTTTGATCTATTTTGGCCTATTAGTTTTTCCCTTTTGTATAGTTATTCTCTTTCCTTATTAGAATAAATCTTTGAATAAGTGGTTTTAATTTTCAAACGTTGTGAATCTTTTGACTCAATCCGAGTTTATTCTAGCTAGTATCCTTAACGTGTTTAAGTCAAGTTTTGCTAGGCTTTTATATAGGGAGCTATAAAACACGAAAGTCTTAACTCTCACGGGTTAAGAACAAGAACTTTTCGCAAGTTCCTATAATTGATCCTATAGAGTCGTTTATCAAGGGAACTTTAAGATGCGACTTCTAAACTTGAAAGAGTCTAAGAAGTTGCAAGATCCTATAGGCGACTCGAAAACCCAAAACTTTGATTTAATAGGCTAAGTATCCACGAGCCTCATTACTTGAGATTTTAAACTGTGGAGAACGAGAGATGATAGAGCCAATTATAAGTTCGGTATTCTTTCGTGAATTTATGTGAGTTAATTATGAGCCTATTCTCCCATCACTTGCTAATAAATTTATCTGCTAATAAATAAGGTTGTACGATTTGAAAAGTTACTTAGCTTCTAGCCCCAGATCGTTTAAAAGTTGCTCGGTAATGACGAGAGTTCATAGCCAAGGCATAACTTATGAAGCGGGGCGCGAAGATTGGCGAGTCCGAAAAGTCCCTAACAAGGCATGAGGGCTATGTTTTGTTGCTAAAGATCCAAAAGTGATGTGAAGAATCATTTATCGAAAATCAATATGAAGGATCGAGACACACGACGAAAAGCAAAAACTCCCAAAAAGTCATGGAGAAGTGTATCCGAAAAGACCCTAACAAGGTATGAGGATAAATAGATCCAAGTCAATAAAGGAGGCGGATCGTTGTATATCAAAATCCAAAATAAAGATTGGAGAAAAATGAAGAATTCATGGTCCATATATGAAGAATCTCTAAAAAATTTCAAGTGAAGAAATTCCAATTATGAAGAGAAGACCATTATTTCATGAACGTCTCTCAAGATTTGAAGTATGAAGTCGCTGCCAAATATCGGCCCGAGAAAGGTTTCAAATCGCGAACCAAGTTATGAAAAGATATGAACTTTTTGATATCCCGAGAAGCAGTTTTAAAAGATTTGGTCCTTTAGCTAACTATTGATTAAATCGTGCACCTTATTTTCAGATTAAATAATTATCGAAATAAGTCAAACAATGCATCTTCGTGATCATTCAAGACAAATAATAAAATATAAGAGATACCCATAGGAATAACGGAGTCTAAGTGAATAATTGGCCCACATGAGTTCGTGATAGTTTACTAACTTATAATAACAATGACCTCGTTTTTAAGCTTGGTTTGGAGAAAGTGAAAAGTTGAGGATGATGATTATTCATAACATTTTCAAAACCCAAGGTATGCTTTTAATTTCTTTGCTTTGCATTTTTATAATTTTCTATCTCTTTAATAAAGGCCAATGTGGATTGATTAAGATGAAAAATGTAAACATGCTTTGTAACTAATGCATTGCATGAGGACATTGCAATGGTCATGTGTAGGGGATTTGATAGGTGTGTAACCACCCATCTTTTCTACCACTTAATTACAAGAATAACCGGACCTAAACGTGTATTTTATGTCTTTTATGTCGGAATTATGCGTGGTTTGTGTTTTTGTTGTAATTTAGGATGAAATTATGAAAAGTGGAGAAAACAAGGGAATTCACGGGCATTCACGACTTTTATTGAAGAAAAAGATGAAAGACGGAGTCGAGAAGTCAAGAGTGGAAAAAGAACGAAAGTCCAAGACCAATTCTGAAGATTTATCGAAGAAAAAGTCAAAAGACGGAAGTTTATCAAAAGCCGAGAAACTCAAGTCTATTTTATTGAAGAAATTAAAGACGAGTTCAAAAGATATCCCGAGCCACAAGTCCTTAAAGTCCAAATTTAAAAGAAAGATTAGAAGAAAAGGACTAATGACGCAATTAATGAAGATTAAATGAAGGAGGGACTTAATCCCGCAATTAACAAGAAATGAAGGAGGGGAGGAAGCTTCCTAATACTCCCCTATATATAGATTAGGATTGTTAATTTTCCATTTTGTTGGCTAACTTGACAAATTAGCTCTTCCACTTTTATTTTATGCACATTTAAATACTTGTCATTTAATTACCTTGTCTTGCACCTTAATTACCATTTAATTCAAGTAAGTTTTTCTTTTTAATTTTTGTCAAGCTTTATCTTTATCTTGTCAATCTCATTCTTCCTTTCTTAATCTTTGTGTTGATTGGTTTATGTTCATGCTCTTAATTCTTGTTGATTTATTTAAGTGGGTTTTGACTAATTTGATCTTTATTGTTTGATTTGTTGTTTTGGATTGATTGATTATGTTTATTAGATGTTTTGTTATTAGTTTGATTTAATCTTTTTTGTTGATTTGGTTGAGTTTCTTTTAGATCCGTGCTTTATTTCTTTTTCCTTGTTCTTCGCCATATTGTTTCTGTTATTTCCTGGATTCGAGCTCAGATTATTCCGCATAGGGGATTTGAAAGATTGCTTATTCGGAATCTTGAATCATTCCGCATAGGAGTTTTGTAAGATTGCTTATTCGGAATCTTGAAACATTCCGCATAGGGGTTTTGTAAGATTGCTTATTCGGAATATTTAATAATTCCGCATAGGGGAGTTTTCCGAATAGAGCTGATTTTCCGAATTACCCTTTTATTCCGAATAGGGAATACATTCCGAATAGGAGGACTTTCCGCATAGTGACAGTATTCCGAATAGACCTTTTATTCCGAGTGGGCACTTTATTCCGAATAGGGGGATCTTTCCGAATAGGGTGAATTTTCCGCATAAGAAACTATTCCGAATAGACCTTTTTCCGCATAAGTGACAGTATTCTGATTAGGGGTTTTATTCCGGATAGGGACTTATTATTTTTAGTTTACTTCCTTTTCATTTTAAGTTTTATTTGCCTTAGTTTAAGATTTAGTTTAGTTGCATTTTAAGTTTGCCTTAGTTAGATTTAAGTTTGCGTTATTTACTTTATTGCCCTTTAGTTTTAGTCGCACTTTAAATACTTGCACTTTATTTTAATTAGACTTAGATTTACTTTAATTGCACTTTTTCTTTAATTGTTTTGCACCCTTTATTTTCAAAACTACAACGACACATCTTTGTTCCACCAAATATCAACTGAGTCACACATTAAACAATAAGTTTTTCAATTCGAAGAGATATATTGAAACGAACAATTTTAACTGGGTAAAAACCGAGTTATCAGTAGACGCTTATGCATTTGATAGTACTATTTGGGGACGATCACCCCAGTTCGCGCCTTGACGATTGATCCCCGTCGTACCACATTGATTGGTAAGCGAATTTATGTATGAGAAGATTCCATAGCGTGATTTTTGTGACGACATGCTAACTTAGATGGGCAAATTGTTTGTCGGGTTCGCGGCCCGCTGTTTTCATAGTAAGGTAATAATGTCATGCGGCTAATAATAATCCTACAATGTATCCTATACAACCTATATAATCTAAATATCTGATATGATACGACGCTAATAACGATGAATATATTACCTATCATGGTAATATAGAGACTACGGTCTCATGGACGGTTTAAGATGTATGCTTGATTTATATATTGCCTGACTAGCAATATGAGGACTTACTTCCGATATTATACTTGTGTTCTGATTTTAAATGATTGTTTTATATAACAGTTTTTATTAAACTCTATGAATTCACTCAGCATTCGCTGATATGATTTTTGCATTTTTTTTATCTCAGGTGCTTGAAGGTAATCCGGATGGAGATCGACTCTGATGGCCCACATAATATTAAAAATGTTCATTCGATCTATGTTTTGTAAACTAAATGACCTGTATAATTTGGGACCTGTTGTACGCTTTTAAAACTTTTATCGAATGAATGTATGTTAAACCTTGAACAACCATTATTATGTGTTGTCTATGATTGGAGTTATTGTGCTATCCCGTAACACTCTGAAAGACCCTTCCGCTGTACCGATACGAAAAATGAGAGTGTTACAAATTGTCTTGAGAGTAGCGGGTACTATTGATATCTTGACTACTCCTTATCCGGAGGATCTTGCTGAAGGAGCTTCTGAAGCGCAAAGGCTTGAACACGCTGGTAATGTTAAGAAGTACTCGGAGGTGGCTTGCTTAATGCTAGGAAAAATGGCTCCTCCACTTCAATAGAAGTATGAGCTATTTTCACCTAAGCGAATGCTTGATGAGCTCAAGGCTATGTTCGAGAAGCTGCAAGCTGTGGAGATCTACGACTTATTAGATGCTTTGCATAGCTGCAAGCAAACTCCTGGAAAGTTTCTTAATGCCCATTACTTGGAGATGAGGGGTTATATGGAACAACTCATTTCACTAGGACACCCATATGATCATAATATGCTATCAACTTGATCAATAGGTCCTTTAACAAGGACTTCAATGATTTTGTTCGAAACTATAATATGCATTGCACGGGAAAGACAGTTAATGATTTTCATGTAATGCTCATTGACTACGAAAAGGGGTTAAAGGACAAGGCATCTACTTCTACTCCTCATGTACTAACCATACAAAAGGGTAGAGTGGTTAAGCCAAAACCGCAAGCGAATAAGAAGAAAGGCAAACGCAACGGTGATAAGGGCAAGCAAGTTGCGACATATTCGAAACCTAAGCAGAACTTTGTCAAGACGAATAAATCTCAGAAGGATGAGACTTGTCACCATTGCAAGGCAAGTGGTCACTGGAAGAGGAATTGCCCTCTTTACCTCGAAGAGTTGCGAGAAATAAAGAAGAAGTCTGAGCAGAGCGCTGCAGCTTCAGGTGCTTTATTTATGATTGAATTATTCAATTTAACATAAAAATTAAATTCCTGGGTATTTGATACGTGATGCGGTATTAATATTTGTAATACGATGCACGAATTAAATCTAGAAAGGAAGCTATCCTATGGGGAACAATTTCTGCAAGTGGGCAATGGCGCACAAGCAGCAGTTGAAGCTATAAGAACATTTAATTTAATTTTACCTTCGGGTTTAGTACTGATTGTAAATGATTGTCATTATGCACCTACAATTGTTAGGGGTGTTATTTCCTTTTCCTGTTTGTTGAATAATGGATTCATTCACACTGTTGATAATAATGGAATTTTTGTTTGGAAAGATGGTATTTTCTATTTTAATGAAAATTCTATGAATGGTGTGTTTGAAATAGACATGCATGATAATGAATCCAATAATAATAATAATTATGTCTTTTGCATGAATAAAAAGAGAAAGTTTCACAAGAACACTTCTTATCTTTGGCATTGTAGACTTGCCCATATTAGGAAGACTCGTATACAAAAGCTTCAACGTAAAGGTCTTTTGGAAAATATCAATGATGAAGCATTTAATAAATGTGAGTCTTGTATCTCTGGAAAGATGACCAAGAGACCTTTTAATAGCAATATTGAAAGAGCTATTGATCTACTTGGATTAATACATACTCATGTGTGTGGACCACTTAGACATGTGTCAAGAAAAGGTGCTAGCTACTTCTTAACATTTATGGATGATTATAGCCATTATGGTTATGTTTATTTACTTAAGCATAAACATGAGGTATTTGAAACATTCAAAGTGTTTAAAGCAGAAGTAGAACTGCAACTAGGAAAGAAGATTAAAGCTCTTCGTTCTGATAGAGGTGGTGAATATTTAAGACAAGAGTTTATAGATTATCGAAGTGAGAATGGAATTGTTCAACATCTTACTTCTCCCTATACTCCACGACAAAATGGTGTATTTGAAAGGAGAAATCGTACATTACTAGATATGGTGCAATCTATGTTTAATCTTACAACTTTATCTTTATCCTTTTGGGATTGTGCTTTAGAATCTGTTGTTCGCATTTTAAATACTGTTCCCACAAAGAAGGTCGATAAGACACCATATGAACTATGGCATGGCAAGAATCCATATTTGTCTTATTTAAAGGTCTGGGGTTGCGAGGCGTATGTGAAATGTGACTCGAGTGACAAACTCCAACAATGATCTGTGAAATGTATCTTTGTAGGATACCCTAAGGAAACTATGGGTTACTACTTTTATTATCCACCTGAGATAAAAGTGATTGTTGCTAGGTATGGAGACTTCCTTGAAAGTTATCTTGTAAATCAATTATTCAGTAGGATAAATTATGATCTTGAAGAGAGTCATATAGATACATTACTTTCTGAAAACACTAGCGATGTAATTCATGTAGAACCAGAAAGTCTGGCGGTTACACCGGAATTATTTCCTCTGAATAGATCTACAAGGATTAAAAACGCAAATAGCAATATATGTCTTAAAATAGAGGATGATGATGAAGTAGGGGATCTTGGTGAACCTGGTAATTATAAATCCGCCATGCTTGATCCTGAGAAGGATAAGTGGATGGTTGCTATGGATGAGGAAATGAAATCTATGAAAGTTAATGATGTTTGGATTCTTGTATATCCACCACCAAATGCTAAAGTAGTTAGACATAAGTGGATATACAACAAGAAAACCGACATGGACGGAAAAGTACAATCCTATAAAGGTCGTTTAGTAGCTAAAGTTTTTACTCAAACTTTTGGCGTAGACTACAAGGAGACCTTTTCTCCTGTAGCAAACTTAAGAGCTATTAGGATTCTCATAGCTATAGAAGCATACTATGACTATGAGATATGACAAATGGATGTTAAAACTACCTTCTTGAACGGTCGCTTAGATGAAGACATCAATATGTAGCAACCAGAAGGGTATGTTGATCCTAAAAATCAAAGACATGTGTGCAAAACGATTTGATGCAGAAATAAAAAAGTTTGGATTTATTCAAAATCATGATGAGCCATGTGTATATCACAAAGCTAGTGGGAGTGATGTAGTATTTCTATTCCTATATGTTGATGACATATTAATCATGCGAAGTAACATTCCAAGAATTAAAGTTGTTAAGGATTATCTTGGTAAATGTTTTTCTATTAAGGATTTAGGAGAAGCTGCATACATTCTGGGAATTAAGATCTATCAGGATTAGAAAAGACGATTAATTGGTCTAAGTTAAGATGCTTATATAGATAAGATATTGAAGAAGTATACCATGCATAATTCCAAGAAAGGTTTTCAACCTATGGAAGTTAGGCATAATCTAAGTCATGGATGGATGCATCAACTCCTGAAGAGGAATCATGCATGCAAAAGGTGCCTTACGCTTCGGCTGTAGGATGTATTATGTATGCGGTAAGATGCACAAGGCCTGATGTGGCATTTGCTCAAAACTTGGTCAGTAGATACCAACAGAATCCAGGGAAGCTCCATTGGACTGTGGTTAAACATATTGTAAAGTATTTGAGGAGTACAAAAGATATGTTTTTGATATTTGGAGGGAAATCAGACACAAAACTGAATGTGACAGGTTTATGTGATGCGTCCTGAAAATGTGATAAAGACGATACGAAGTCTCAGACGGGTTACGTTTTTGTTATCAATAGAGGAGCAGTTGACTCGAAGAGCAAGAAGGAGACGACGATTACAATGCATGCTACTAAATATGAGTACATGGCTGCTTTAGAAGCTGCAATAGAAGCTGTTTGGATTAGGAAGTTTATTGGAGATCTTGGAGTGATGCCTTCAATTAAAGAACCTATTGATATATATATTGTGACAATTCTTCCGCAATAATATTCGCCAATGATTTTGGAGTCATGAAAGGCGTCAGACACTTTAAATGTAGACATCACTACGTCCGAGAACAAGTTGAAGCTCGTGAAATCAAATTAATAAAAGTTCACATAGATGATAACGTAGCTGATCCTTTAACTAAGGCTTTGCCTAGACCAAAGGTAGTTAAGCATGCCAAGGCTATTGAGCTGCAACTAGCTAGCGAACTCATGCAATAAATCTATGATTACTATTTGGATAAATGATGTTATGACATTATTATTTAATAAAATAAACATTGGGTTTTTTATTCTTATTATTTAATTTTGTATCCTATTTTACATGTTTCACTTAATCCATGAATAAATTGTTATGCTAAATGTCCGTTGTTGATTAATAATATGGGAATATTATTAAACTAAGACAAATCAAAATAGCAATATAGTATACTTGAAAGTATATTGATCTATTTTGGATCATATTCAATGAATTGAATATTGGACTTATCCCAACTATATGATTTTACTTTGTGGATCTTTGTCATCAAGTAAATCATAAATAGTTATCCTTAGACTTGAGATACCAAAAAACTGTTATGAATCTAATGCATCTCTGTGGAATAATCTAACGCTAAACGTAACTGGTAGCTATAAGGATTATTTTTTGAAGTGTTGCAAAATTCATAAGTTTTGCTTGTAGTAAATATGGAATTTATTTCCTCCAATTTCGTTTTGGAGTTTAATACAGCTAGGCCCCTCATGGGATTAGTAAGATGTTTGTGTGGCCACACCCAAATTTGTTTTGGTCATCTTGTTGAATGTGTGAACGAGAAACATAATGGTTAATGAAAGGAATGACTGAGAACTATATCCTTATTAATGTTGTATTAGAAATAAAAGGATAATAATAATAATGAATCTTTAAAAGGTTTTATCCAGGAGACCTTACTCGAATTGTACTAGAGACATTGCTAGTGTAACTAGACGCTAGTCAATGTAATCACGATATTCGAAATATGTCCATTGGGAGCTGAAAGTTTATGGAATTATATTTAATAGTCGTGTGATAGGATCGAACTCGAGATTACAGGATTGCACTCAATAAATAAAGAGTTAATTTATTTAATAAATATATTTATTGTATTTATTAATTTAGTTAATAAATATATATTTTATTTATGTATTTATTAAATTAAATCGAGCTATATAACTATATAACTTTAACGATCGTTAAATAATTAAGAGTTAAGTATTAAACGAACATTATAGACTATATAGAATGTTGTGGAATAATAAAGAGAGGAAAAGAAGGTTCCGGAACACCCCATGGGGGGGGGGTGTTCGACCGTCGGCTACACCAAAGGGGAAGGGAGAAGAAACTTACCTTTTTTCCGTTTTACTTGGGCTACAAGTTTATTCTATGCCTATATAAACACCCCTTAGCCTTCATAATTTTTATCTCATCCTTCTTCTCTCGATCTCTTGGTCGATCGCAAGCCGAAAGCATCTTAGGGTCGTTTTGGTTTTTTCGACTAAGCTATAATCTAGTCCTAGCCCCTCTCTAGGGTTGTTGGGTAGATTTTTCACAAGCATTGTAGCTCGGTTTGCACGTGCTTGAATCACGGTTAGCTCGTTGTATTACGTGTGTACAAGATCGTAATATAGTCTTACTTTAGACTATATCTTGGTGGTGTTCGTTATAAACCCTAATTGGTGATTCGTTCTTCGTCTTGTGGATTTGCTTTAGCGTATAGGTATATAACCCTAATTCGATTAATTATAATTGTGTTAATTATGATCTTGTTAAATCGCTTCCGCTATATGTGTGCTTTGATCTCGTTTAGGGTTTTATATAATTGTTATGATGTTAATAATCATTCAATTAGTTAATCTAGGAAGTTTCAGCTTTTTAAATAAGCTAGATAAGTTATTTCATTAAAAAGTGCTTATTAAAAAATGTGATTTGGCGTTTTAGCTTATCTTAGAGGCTTATTTTAAATTTGGCTAGATTATTTTGGATTTAGAACTTATTGGCGTTGGAATTTTTAAAATTGGTTAAGAAATAAGCTCGTAATCAGCTTTTCTTCAATAAGCCCGTTTTTATAAGTTGTGTTTGTGTTAATTGCTAATTAGTCCTTCGTCTTTTGGTTTGTTTTGCTTTCTGTACGAATAGTTAATTACATAGTAGTCCTTGCATTTTCACTTTTATTTTTTTTTTGCCCAAATAGTACTGAGTTGGGTTACTTATTTGGGCCGGTTTATTACATTTGGATCGCGTTTGGTTTGGGCTTAATAAACGGGTTGGGCTCAATTGTTTTTCAAAACCGGTTTTATTAAGTTTAATTAAGATTCGATTTTTATTTTAATTAATATTAAATATTTTAAAATAATAAAAAATATAGAAAAATAAAAAAAGTTTTTTTTAGCATTTTGCATTTACTTGGCATTTTATTTTCGTGCATTTCGTAGTTGTAATTTGTGCTTTATTTGCGGTACGTGCACTTTGTTTTAGCAATAGTAAGTATTTACGTAGATAATATTTTTATCTTTTTGCGTGCTCATTTTAAGTAAACATAAACTCCAAAAAAATATTAGAACAAAAAACAATTAATCTTGTGATCAATTTGATATCAATTCGAGTCGAGTCGAGGAAAAACGAACTTTAAAACGAACTTAATAAAAATACCAATAGTAAAATATCTATATTAAAGATACTGGGGAGAATTTCCTTGAGTCCCCCCCCCCCCCCCAAGACGCCGCCTGTCATCGTTGACATGAGGTACATGTAATAACTGTGCATGTCCATCCTGGCTTGTCATATATATTCTCTCATACATTGTTTTTGTATAGCCATGGTATGAAGGATCCTACTCCTAGGACACTTAACACTCCCAGCCCTGTCATCCCCTTACCCGTTCAGGAAAAGGGGCTAGCCAAGACCGGCGAAAGTTCTGGTGTCAATGATAATGTCTCTGTCCCCAATTGGTTGCTCCCACGCTCCACCGACTTGTCCAGCGCCTTTGTCTGCGTAAGTTTTTTGGAAACTATTGTGCCACCAGGAAGAGCGCAAATGCTGAATGAGCTAAATGATGCTACTCTGGCTGAAGAAGAGAGCTACATATCTACTCAAAACGTGAATCTAACGTCGCGTGTGAGGAGCAGGTTTATGGAGTTGTCCACGCAAGCACGGTCTGCTGAAGATAGGCTTGCACAAATTATACGGGAAAATGATACAACACTTTTCGTTGCTCAAGAGAAGATCTCGCAAGAAGAGGAGAGGGGCAAGCGTGATGCAGAGACCATTCACTCCTTGACAGAGGAGAAGGAGGATCTTTCTACCGCCCTTGCTGCGGAGCGCTCTCACCTAGCCCAACTCAAGGCCACCAATGCAGATGGTATGAAGCTGTTTGAGCTCACTAAGGACCAGATGTTCGTAAAGGTATACTCGTTGGGTGCGTTTGTGAAAGAAAAGACAGGTAATCATGCAGATCAGCTCAAATGTATAAGTGTGGAATTTGACGAGGACTTTTACCCGCGGCTTATGTTTGAGGTTGATGGTAGGCGATGGTTAGTGTGCCATGGTCTTCGCTTAGCTGTTATGGGCACGCTTGAGGACCCAAACTTACGGGAAACCTTCGCCCAGTCTATGATCGCTGATATCAATGAGGGTACCTCCACTGGTCTAGAACATGCCTATGAAGACAAACTTCTCAACAAGGAGCTCAAGGAGATAACTTTATACGATCTTAAGGCTAAAGCAAACCTGACTGTCTCCCTTGAGAAGATGAAGGAATGTCCTCTCCCCACCTTTGGCATTGGCGAAGAAGACCAAGAACTCTCGCTAGAAAGGGTGATGGAAGGTTTAACCCTAGGGAGGCACATGGCAGACAGTGCTGAGGCTTAGGCGGACTATCACCTGAAGCCTAATATGGATCAGTTAAAAGTGCCCATCTTTACGCATCCTCGTGACGCACTCAATCCTTCCGTTTGTCCCGAGTGGTGCCCCAATCCGTTGTTCTTAATGCGCATGCCAGCCGTGCTGCAAAGAAGATGGCAGCTCTTGGTTTGAAAGCCTCTTCGTCCATTAGCGCAACACATCTGTCTACTACCATCTCTGTGCTTCCACACCCTCTGTCAGAATGAGACGCTATGGTGTTAGATAGAATGGAGAAGAATTTAAAAGAGCACAAGAATTCCTCTTCCAGCGCTATTGCCCCCAAGCTTAAAAGGTCTGCGTCTGCTTCTGATTTGTTGTAAATTATTTGGTGATGTCTTTAAACACATAACCTTTTGTGGTTGCGAATGTTCGCACCAAGTTTGTAATAACTTTGGGCACATATGATCGTCAATATTTATTCGTGTACTCATTTTATTTGTATCGCACTAAGTATATAACACGATTGTTTGTTTATGAATTAGTGTAATATCATAAATGTCCTTATGGGTGAAGCAGACTCATTACGTGCGGCGTACTGCTACTACCATAAGGACGGCCAAGGGAAATAGGCCTATTGTTAGGTGTGCACGTTTGTGTCTTTTTCCAAGCCCAGTATGGAATGTACTGGCTATAAAACTTGTTACGACATCATGATTAGCAAGGGGCCTAACAAGGATACTTGATCCGTGGTCGATGGGGTTGCATCCCTCTAACACGACGAGTCTAATTAGTAGCTTAGACCCATTCCTCTTATTTCTCCTGGAAAAGATGTGTACGCGTACGCCCGGAGGCATGATTTGACATGATAAAAAATAAAATATGTGAAAATTCTTAGAATGGGTCGTGGAACTAGCTAGGGACCACGACATTTTATTAGCACTTGCATGGTTTTAAATACATAACATCATAACAAAAAAGGAAAATGATACATGGATTTATTAGAGCGTGCTCATGCTAGTGTTTCTCGTTCTGAGGTCGCAACTGTCAAAGGTGGTAGTTTTTTAAGTGGCAAATATTCCAAGTCCTACGCAGGTCGCGGCCGTCCATGTCGCGCATTTTATATGCGCCGTCTCCCAAAGCTTCTGTCACCATGTAGGGTCCTTCCCACTTTGGTCCAAGTTTCCTCATTTTTTTCGCGCGGCTTGCCACGTTTGCTGTGACAACCACGGTTTTGAGGTTCGTAACTTAGTTTTATTATGGGCGTATTTCGTGAAATTATGTGTCTTTATGTGTTTATGTGTTTATTTGGTGTGAATAGAGTGTGGTTTGGACATTGTTTACGGGTACGGGGTACCTTGTGAGTGAAACAATATGTGATGATTTCATGTTCATGAGCTCACATAGAAGTGACTATGAAATGAGATGGTGTTATTTAGTGATTTTATGTATATGTATATGTGTATGTATTATAGTAAATCGTATATTTACGATGTGAGGTTTAGTGTCTAGAGGTCTTGGACTAAGGATTTGGTGTCGGGAATAATTTACGGGTTAGTTTTAAGTTATTTTAGACTTAGTTATTTAGTCATTAACTTATTTTAATAGTTTTCATAAAAATATGTATTTTACGTATTTTACGGTAATCGCGTAAAATTGATTAGTTTTACGGTTTTAAGGACTTTAGAAGATGAAATAAATTAAAGGAAATTAAGGTAATATTATTAATACATTAGTTAATAATAAAAAGAAAATATATATAAGCAAACATTTCTTTTATAGTTCTTATAAAATAAAAGGTTTAAAAATAAATAAAGGGTTTTATAAATAAGGAAGTATTTTGGACAAACAAAATTTAGACAATAAAATATATAAATAAGGAAAATAAGTAATAAAAAACGAATTTAATAAATAAATTAAAAAAAATATTTTTGGTAAAGATAGGTGATAGGTGTGTAAACACCCATCCTTTTACCACTTAATTCTGGCTAAAACAAGACCAAAACACGTATTTAATATCATTTGTTTGGAATTATGCGTGGTTTTTGTGTTTATTGTGTTTTCATAGCTAACCGGATGAATATTAAAGAAAACATGGGATTGCACGGGTTTTATCAAGGAAAAAGACTAAAGACGAAGTCTATTGTCCAAGAGATGCAAAAGATTTGAAGTCAATGGGCCTATTTGAAGATTTATCGAAGAAAAGGACCAAAGATGGAAGATTTACATCTGTCGAAGAAACTCAAGTCTATTAAACGAAGAAATTAAAAGACGAGTTGAATTTAATCGTCGACAAATCCCGGATCAGAATCGAAAACGTCAACTTTTCTGAAAAGACGAGAAGACAAGAAGAAAGGGAGAAATCCCACTCACCAACCAACCACTAGGACTATATATAGTTTCTTCCTTCTCATTTTAGAGGCAGCTTTCATTTTTTTTCCCAGTTTCTTTGTTCGTAGCTTCACACCATTAGGGTGTTTGGTGATTTTTCATTTTTTTCCTTGAATCTTGTAAGTCCTAATCATTACTCTTGTTACTTTTACATTAATCTTTTAATTCCATCTTTTCATTCATCTTGTTCTTCATCATCTTCTATTGCAAGTTCTTAAGTTTTTTATTTTATTCAAGTTTGATCTTAAAAAGTTGTTGATTTAGTGTTTTTATTGGTGGGATTTGTTACTTATGATCTTTAAATGATTTGTGTTTGATTTGGTAAAACCTTTTTGCGTATTTCTCTTGATTTTGGATTTAAACTTCGTCTCCGGTTCAAACGTCTGCTACTGTTCTTCATTTCCAGGAACTTTCCGAACAGCCGATTTTCTGCTTCCCTTATTCGGAATATTGGATATTCCGAATAGGGCTTTTTACCCTTCTCTTATTCGGAATAAAATTATTCCGAACGGTCTTCTTGATTTTTACTCTATTCGGAATTTTCGCACATTCCGCATAGGCAATGTTTTCCGCATAGAGCCAGATTTTTCCGCATAGGTCATTCTTTCCGAATAGCACCGTTTTTCCGAATAACCAGCTTTTTCAGCATAGTATTATTTTCCGAATAGAGCATTATTTTCCGAATAGGCAATGTTTTCCGTATAGGACTTATTTTCCGAATAGGGCATACTTTTCCGAATAGCATTACATTCCGAGTAGGCCATTTTTCCGCATAGACATGTTTTTCCGAATAGGACCATTATTCCGATTAGAGAATTTATTCCGCATAGAACGTGTTTTCCGAATGGGTTAATTTCTGTCAGGGTATTTTTCATTTACTAATTTCAATTCAAGTTTTACTCTTTAATTGTTTTAAGTTTAAGTCTTTCTTTACTTAATTCATTTCCCTGTTTAGTAGAGTAGAAAACCAATCCCATTTTTGGACACCAAGAACAAATCATTCCACTTTAAACTGAGATCAATTCGATAGGATTCCGAGAATCATGTTTTGAACCCACATTACAAACGCTTGTATCAAATGGCGCCGCTGCCGGCTCTTCTCGTTAAGATCAAAAGTTTTTTGTGAGAACTTGGATTTTGGGATCCGTTCCCCGTGAACGTTACTTTTTCATAAAAACTTTCAAAAACACTAAAAAATATAAAATTTTCAAAAATACAAAAAAATTAAAAAAACATAAAAACCAAAAATATTTTTGCTTTGTTTTTCTTTGTTCGTTCTTTTGCAGGTGTATGCGCACTCGATCCACGTCATATCAAGAGCCCGAGCCTCTCGATAACTTAAACATGGCCGGTGTACCACCTCAAAACAATAATAACAACAACAACCCGCCTTTCAACAACATGAACAATAACAACAACAATGAGCCCCTTCCGGATAATCGCCCGATGATTGTATTGCTGCAAGCTCATGTAGATGGCAACACGGATCCAATTGTCATACCTCCAATTGCCGCCAACAACTTCGAGCTAAAATCAGGCTTTATCCAGATGGTCTCCGCTCAACCATTCTTGGGACGTACCATTGATGATCCACACGACCACATCAAGAGATTTCTACAACTCACCAACACGATCAAAATCAATGGCGTTCCACAAGAGGTTATAAGGTTACAACTTTTTCCCTTTTCTTTAGAGGGACAAGCCCGGCATTGGCTTGCTAAGGAACCGCCACAAAGTATTCTCTCGTGGACGGATTTGGAAACAAAGTTTATCAATTACTTTTTTCCACCCTCTCGTACTACCGCTTTGCGGAATGAAATCATAAATTTTGAACAAAAGTACGATGAGTCGTTCAGTGAATCTTGGGATCGTTTTAAAGATCTTTTAAGAAAATGCCCACAACATGGTTTTACCAAAGTACATCAAATCAATACTTTTTACAATGGTTTAAGCATGAGTGACCAAGATTCACTGAACAGTGCCTCGGGGGGTAATCTATTGGCTAAGACTTCCAATGCTGCTTGGGATATCATTGAGAATAAATTTCGTGTGCAAACCAAGAGTGTTCGGACCAATGTTGCTAGTGCTAGCACTAATGACAGCGACAAGCGATTGGACAAAATCACTACGCTTCTTGAATCGCTTGTCACCCACACCGTCAGCAACAACAACAGCAACAACGCAAAAAACGCTCAAGTGAACGCTGTCAGCCAACCTTGTGAGATATGCGGTGGTCCTCACTCTTACACAACTTGTACCGCCACCCAAGACTACCCTGCTGAGAATGTGAATGCAGCATATGGCACCTATCCTCAACCTGCTTATCAAGCTAGACCTCAAGGTGACCGTAATTTGCTTAGCTACCATAGCAACAATTATCTTTCCCCACCTGGTTTTCCCCCAACCAACTCAAACCAACAACAAAACCTCAATCGTTCTCCTCAACAACAACAACAGCCTCGACAACCATACATACCTCCTCACAAGCAGCAACAACCACCTCAACGTAACAACCAAGTTTACCAACAACCTGCTTATCAACCACCCACATACAATGCTCCTCCGAACCAAACCACCACTGCATTACACCAAGAGGTTGTAACCTACATGAGAACCAATGATGTGATCGTGGAAAATCTCCAACAGGAAGTGCGCAACTTGAAAGCAGACTTGGTAAAGCAAGGAAATGACTTAAGAGCCGACATGAGAAACACGTTGGATACCCAAACTAATGATCTGAGGAACATGATGGCTAGTTTCTTCAATGGTAATCAACCCTCTTCTTCGGGTACTCTTCCGAGTAACACCGTTGCGAATCCAAGAGGGGAGATGAAAGCAATCATTACTCGAAGTGGTAAAGGTACCAAGGAACCCGAGCTTCCTATACCTCCACCGGTGGTTGTGACTAAGGAGAACGAGTCACCTGCTCCTATTCCTCATCCTTCTCCTTCCCCAATTTCTCCACCTCTTCCTTCTTCCCCTCCACCACCCAAGGATGTGAGTGATCCTATTCTTCCAAAGCCTTCTTCTTCTTCCAATATACCCTATCCATCTAGGTTGAGGAAAGAGAAGCTCAAAAGCAAGGACGATATTCAGGTTTCTAACTTTCTTAAAATGTTTAAACAACTGAATTTCAATATCTCCTTCGCTGAGGCTCTCGCTCACATGCCTAAATATGCCAAAATGTTTAAAGATCTTCTGAGCAACAAGGAAAAGCTCCTCGATATTGCCAACACCCAACTTAATGAGAATTGCTCTGCAGTACTCTTAAGGAAATTGCCAACCAAGCTTGGTGATCCGGGTCGTTTCTTAATTCCTTGCAATTTCCCGGGAGTAGAGAATTGCATGGCCCTAGCCGATCTAGGTGCCAGTATTAATCTCATGCCTCTAAGTGTTTGGAAGCAATTATCTCTCCCAGAGCTAGTCCCCACCAAAATGACTTTGGAATTAGCTAACCGTACGGTTGCTTATCCAGTGGGGATAGCCGAAGACGTCATTGTAGGAGTCGACAAATTCACCTTTCCTGCTGATTTTGTTGTCGTCGACTACGAGATGGACCCCCGTGTGCCACTAATTGTTGGTCGTCCATTCTTGAGGACCGGTCGCACTCTCATCGATGTTGAAGCCGGTGAGCTTATCATGAGAGTGGGTGACGATAAAGTAGTCTTCAACATGGGAAAGCTTTCTAAACAGCCTTATTCATACGAGAGTGTTAATTGTATTGACGTTCTTGATGAGGCTTGTGAAGAACACTTCAAAGATGCTTGTAAAAGTATTCCTACTTCTCTTCCCAATGTTGAGACCGTTTCCTCTATCGAATCATCACTATCTCTATTTGGAGAAAGTGATTTCCTTTGGAAAGATTTGGAAGCCACCATGGGAGATGTGCATTTAGACAATGACGATTCTACTACCAATTGGGATGAAGATCTCAGTTTTATTGCAAACCTCCTCAAAGAAGACAATCCTTCCCCTCCATCTCCCACTGTCATTGCTATCGATACTCCGACTTCGAATACGCCTCCCGTCGAAAATCCTCCGGATTTAGAACTTAAGGAGTTGCCGCCCCATCTTGAGTATGTATTCCTTGAAGAAGAGAAGAAGTCGCCAGTCATCATTGCTAAGGATTTGAAGGATGAAGAGAAAGCCCGACTTGTCGCCGTTTTGAAAGATCATAAGAAGGCTATTGCTTGGAAGATTTCGGATATTCGTGGAATTGATCCTCACTTCTGCACACACAAAATTCTCATGGAGGACGACTTTAAACCCACAATTCAAAGCCAACGAAGGGTGAATCCAAAAATCCATGAAGTCATCAAAACAGAGGTTATCAAACTTCTTGATGCGGGTATGATTTACCCTGTTTCGGATTCACCATGGGTTAGTCCAATCCATTGTGTGCCCAAGAAGGGCGGAATAACCGTTGTTCCTAATGAACACAACGAGTTGATTCCCACTCGTCTCGTTACTGGGTGGAGAGTTTGTATAGACTACCGCAAACTCAATGATGCCACGAGAAAGGATCATTTCCCTCTACCTTTTATGGACCAAATGCTTGAACGTTTAGCGGGTAATGAATATTACTTCTTTCTTGATGGTTTCTCGGGTTATTTCCAAATACCCATCGATCCCCAAGATCAAGAGAAGACTACATTCACTTGTCCCTATGGAACATTTGCTTACAAAAGAATGCCTTTTGGCTTATGTAATGCGCCAGGGACTTTCCAAAGGTGCATGTTAGCTATCTTCCATGACATGGTTGAACAAACCATGGAAGTCTTCATGGATGATTTCTCGGTCTTCGGGGATTCATTCTCTTCTTGCCTTGCCAATTTGGAACGTATGCTCAAGCGGTGCGAAGACACTCGCCTAGTTCTGAATTGGGAAAAATGCCATTTTATGGTAAAAGAAGGCATCGTGCTGGGACACAAAATCTCCAAAGCCGGTCTTGAAGTAGACCGTGCTAAAGTCGATGTTATCGCCAAGTTGCCTCCACCTTCAACCGTGAAGGGTGTGAGAAGTTTTCTGGGTCATGCGGGCTTCTATCGTCGATTCATAAAAGATTTTTCTCAAATCGCTCGCCCGATGACCCACCTCTTAGAAAAAGATACTCCTTTTATCTTTTCTAAAGAATGTCTTGAAGCCTTCAACTCGCTCAAGGATAAGCTTACTAAGGCACCCGTCTTGGTTAACCCTAATTGGGAGCTTCCCTTCGAGTTGATGTGCGATGCTAGTGATTTTGCTATTGGAGCGGTTCTTGGACAAAGAGTGAACAAACACTTCCAACCGATCCATTACGCTAGCAAGACAATGACGGGGGCACAATTGCATTATACGACAACCGAAAAAGAGGTTTTAGCTGTTGTCTATGCATTTGAAAAATTCCGCCCCTATCTTGTCCTTTCTACAACAATTGTGTATACCGATCATTCCGCGCTGAAGTACTTGTTGACAAAGCAAGATTCCAAACCAAGACTTCTTCGCTGGGTTTTGCTGCTCCAGGAATTTAAAATCGAAATTCGCGATAAAAAGGAGCAGAAAACCTAGCCGCGGATCATCTCAGCAGACTTGAGGATCCTTACCAAGGGGATCATCCGAACAAAGAAATCCATGATTCCTTTCCCTTGGAGACCTTAATGTCTATAAACTCGAAGTCGAATGAAACCCCGTGGTTTGCGGACTTTGCAAACTACTTGGCGGGTGGAATTCTCAAGGAAGGGTTGACGTCTCAACAAAAGAAGAAGTTCTTCACCGACATTAAGACTTACTTTTGGGACGACCCTTACCTATTCAAACAATGTGCCGACCTGATTATCCGTCGATGTGTTGATGGACCGACAGCTTCGGAAATCCTTAATGCTTGCCACAAAGGACCCACCGGTGGTCACTTTGGTCCCAACTACACCGCCAAAAAAGTGTTTGATTCGGGATTTTATTGGCCCTCCATTTATCGTGACGCTCACGATATGGTTAAAAAATGTGATGCTTGCCAGAAACAAGGTAAGATCACACATAAAGACGAGATGCCTCAGAATTTCATTCAAGAGTGTGAAATTTTTGATGTTTGGGGTATCGACTTTATGGGGCCATTCCCTTCATCTAAAGGAAACAAATACATCCTTGTAGCCGTTGACTACGTTTCAAAGTGGGTTGGAGCCAAAGCTTTACCTACTAATGACGCAAGGGTGGTTTGTAACTTTTTGAAAGCTTTATTCGCTAGATTCGGTGTGCCTCGTGCCATTATTAGTGATCGTGGGACTCACTTCTGCAATGACCAATTTGCTAGAGTCATGGCTAAGTACGGTGTAAACCATCGTCTTTCCACAGCCTACCACCCACAAACTAATGGCCAGGCTGAAATATCCAACCGAGGACTAAAGCGAATTCTGGAAAGAACCGTGGGAGAGCATCGTGCCGCATGGGCTGATAAACTTGATGATGCTTTGTGGGCTTTCCGTACTGCTTACAAGACTCCGATTGGTTGTACACCATATCGTCTCGTGTACGGGAAAGCGTGCCACCTCCCCATTGAGTTGGAGCACAAGGCTTACTGGGCCTTGAAGTGGGCCAATTTTGATATCAACAAAGCCGGTACCTACGCAAGATCCAACTCAATGAGCTCAATGAACTTCGGAATGAGGCTTATGAAAATTCTTTGATCTATAAGGAAAGAACTAAGCTCATTCACGACTCCAAGATCAAAAACCGAGAGTTCCATGTTGGAGACAAAGTCTTACTTTTTAACTCTCGGTTGAAAATCTTCTCGGGAAAGCTCAAATCTCGTTGGTCCGGCCCATTCACCATTGCCCAAATTTTTCCATATGGTACTCTCGAGCTCGCTCAACCTAATGGACCTAATTTTAAGGTGAATGGCCAACGAGTGAAGTTGTACTTTGGTGAGGACACCTCTCAGGAGGTGATTCCATCCCTCACCACGTTCCCCATGAACTAATTTTGGGTCGAGTCAGGCTCATGACTCGGTTATCAAAAACAAGCGCTCCTCGGGAGGCAGCCCGAGTATCTATCCCTTTAACCCCCTAAGTGTAGGGGAGGACCTATTTTGGTCGTTTGTGTTTGTATGGTGATGTGATTACAGGGATAACTGCAATCTTGGAAATCTCTGAAGAACCGTGCTCCCGTGTTATCCGAAATCCGGTTCTATCTCTCAACTATCGTGATTCAATTTTCTTCATACTCACATTTGAAATTGATCACTTTAGTCTTCTCTTCCTTCACTTGAGTTAACCAACGTGCACAATGTCATAAGTGTAGGGGAAACTTTTCCCACATGCTTAAACATTGAGGACAATGTTTATCTTAAGTGTAGGGGGGACTTCTATCGAAGTTTTAAGTGGACTTTTCCATGAAAATGCCTTCATTTAACCAGAAAATCATCTTTTTCATCATTTTTCAAATTTTTTATTAACTTTGGCCATTTAGTTGTAATTTTTAAATTTTTATCGTTGCTTTCATATGTATATATCCCGCAATAAAGTCAAAAATATTAATAAAGTGGTGTAGCTAGTTTAGAAGTCTTTGATCTATTAGGCCCGTTGCGTTTATTTTGACTCAACCCGAATAGACTTGTTTAAGTTTATTCTAGCTAGTATCCTTAACCATGTAGACCTTAATTGGTTTATTAGGCTAAGTATCCACGAGTCTCATTATTTGATATTTTAAATTGTGGAGGACGAGAAATGATAGAGTCAATTATAAGTCGGTATTCTTGCACAAGCTCACTTGGTGTAATTATTTGCCTATTCTCCCATCACTTGCTAATAATTTATCTGCAATAAGTAAGGTCGTACGATTTGAAAAGTTACTTAGCTTCTAGCCCAAGATCGTTTAAAAGTTGCCCGGTAATGACGAGAGTTCATAGCCAAGGCATAACTTATGAAGCGGGGCGCGAAGATTGGCGAGTCCAAAAAGGCCCTAACAAGGCATGAGGATTCCATTTTATTGCTGAAGATCCAAAGTGATGTGAAAAGCATTATTCCTAAAATCAATATGAAGGATCAAGACTCACGACGAAAAGCAATCAACTCCCATAAAGATCATGGAGAAGTCTATCCGAAAAGACCCTAACAAGGTATGAGGATATCCAAGTCCGAAAAGGAGGCGGATCGTTGTATCTCAAAATCCCAATTAGAGATTGAAGAAATAATCATGAAGTCGTGGTCAACAAAGTTGGAGTACCCCTCAAAAGTCTCCAAGTGAAGAAACTCTATTATGATGAGAAGACCATTATCTCAAGAACGTCTCTCGAAGATATGAAGTATGAAGTACATGCCAAATATCGGCCCGAGAAAGGTCTCAAATCGTGAACCGAGTTATGCCAAGATATGAACTTTTTGATATCCCGAGAAGCAGTTTTAAGAGATTTTGTCCTTTAGCTAACTATTGATCAAATCGTCCTACTTTGCTTTCAGCCAATAAACTATCGAAATAAGTCCAAAAATGCATCTTCATGATCATTCTAAGACAAAAATAAAATATAAGAGATACACCTAGGAATAAGGGGGTTTAAGCATTTAATTAAGCCATGTGTGTAAGTGTTTGAATTACTAACTTCTAATAACAATGATCTCGTTTTTTAAGCTTAGTTTGGGGAACGTGAAACTTGAGGGTGATAAATCTTCGCAGCACCAAAGCCCTAATGTAAGTCCTTGATTTCTTTGCAAGTTATTTCCATCCTTTTGTTTATTTTAAAGTTTTAATTTCTATTAGTATTTTAATTTTTATTTAGTAGTATTTGAATAAGGCCAAGGTTGATTGATTATGAGAAAAGTGTAAAATTGCTTTATCACTAAGCATTGCATGAGGGCATGGCAATGGTTAAGTGTAGGGGATTTGATAGGTGTGTAAACACCCATCCTTTTACCACTTAATTCTGGCTAAAACAAGACCAAAACACGTATTTAATATCATTTGTTTGGAATTATGCGTGGTTTTTGTGTTTATTGTGTTTTCATAGCTAACCGGATGAATATTAAAGAAAACATGGGATTGCACGGGTTTTATCAAGGAAAAAGACTAAAGACGAAGTCTATTGTCCAAGAGATGCAAAAGATTTGAAGTCAATGGGCCTATTTGAAGATTTATCGAAGAAAAGGACCAAAGATGGAAGATTTACATCTGTCGAAGAAACTCAAGTCTATTAAACGAAGAAATTAAAAGACGAGTTGAATTTAATCCTCGACAAATCCCGGATCAGAATCGAAAACGTCAACTTTTCTGAAAAGACGAGAAGACAAGAAGAAAGGGAGAAAGCCCACTCACCAACCAACCACTAGGACTATATATAGTTTCTTCCTTCTCATTTTAGAGGCAGCTTTCATTTTTTTTCCCAGTTTCTTTGTTCGTAGCTTCACCAACACCATTAGGGTGTTTGGTGATTTTTCATTTTTTTTCCTTGAATCTTGTAAATCCTAATCATTACTCTTGTTACTTTTACATTAATCTTTCAATTCCATCTTTTCATTCATCTTGTTCTTCATCATCTTCTATTGCAAGTTCTTAAGTTTTTTATTTGATTCAAGTTTGATCTTAAAAAGTTGTTGATTTAGTGTTTTTATTGGTGGGATTTGTTACTTATGATCTTTAAATGATTTGTGTTTGATTTGGTAAAACCTTTTTGCGTATTTCTCTTGATTTTGGATTTAAACTTCGTCTCCGGTTCAAACGTCTGCTACTGTTCTTCATTTCCAGGAACTTTCCGAACAGCCGATTTTCTGCTTCCCTTATTCGGAATATTGGATATTCCGAATAGGGCTTTTTACCCTTCTCTTATTCGGAATAAAATTATTCCGAACGGTCTTCTTGATTTTTACTCTATTCGGAATTTTCGCACATTCCGCATAGGCAATGTTTTCCGCATAGAGCCAGCTTTTTCCGCATAGGTCATTCTTTCCGAATAGCACCGTTTTTTCGAATAACCAGCTTTTTCAGCATAGTATTATTTTCCGAATAGAGCATTATTTTCCGAATAGGCAATGTTTTCCGTATAGGACTTATTTTCCGAATAGGGCATACTTTTCCGAATAGCATTACATTCCGAGTAGGCCATTTTTCCGCATAGACATGTTTTTCCGAATAGGACCATTATTCTGATTAGAGAATTTATTCCGCATAGAACGTGTTTTCCGAATGGGTTAATTTCTGTCAGGGTATTTTTCATTTACTAATTTCAATTCAAGTTTTACTCTTTAATTGTTTTAAGTTTAAGTCTTTCTTTACTTAATTCATTTCCCTGTTTAGTAGAGTAGAAAACCAATCCCATTTTTGGACACCAAGAACAAATCATTCCACTTTAAACTGAGATCAATTCGAGAGGATTCCGAGAATCATGTTTTGAACCCACATTGCAAACGCTTGTATCAATAGGTGTTGGAGTCGGCAGGAAAAAAAATGAGGAGGAAAAAAAAAGAAAAAGCCCAAAGCCCATTTGTAGTAAATTAGGAAAAGGATTTTTAGAAAGTATAAATACAATAAAAAAAAAGAGTTGTTTATAAAAAAAGAGACGATCGGACGTAAAAGAAAAATTAGGCTCTCTAAAAAAAAGTTGGTTTTGATCAATTCGAGGTATACTTCTTATTTTATTTTTGTTTTTATTTAATTAATCATGTTTTTATCAAGTAATTAATCACATGATGGAGTTAGGGTTCTTATTTTTCTGTAAATAAAAAGTTAGGGTTTGAATTGGGTAATTAATGGTGAATTTTTAGGGTTTAAAATCGTGTTTTAGGGTTTAAATTAGATTAGGCAGAAACTTTCGCTAATCTGCCAGAATCCGTCACTAAACTGTCAGAAACTGTCGCTAATGTCTGGGCAGATTTTAGGAAAAATCGTTTTGGGCATAACTTATTCATTTTTAAAGCTTTTTGGGTGATTCAAAAGCCTAAAATTATGTACTCGGAACGTACTTTTCAAATTTTTAGAATGTATAGCCAGTGGAGGTTAGTAGCTTGGTTGAATTATTTGTACAAGTGTCGAGATCAAGGTTAATTTTTGGACAATATAGTTTTAAACTTGTGTTTTGGATATTTTGGGATAATGGACACTTAGAGGGTTAACATGGGGCTGATTTGGGATAAATTTTGAGATGTATCCATCATAGAGATTGTTACGTTGATGAAGGATTAGAGTTCCAGAGTCAATATTGACGTGTGATATTGTGTTATGTGCATTAGGTAATTGATTGCTCGTGAAGGGACTTTTGGATTGCTTTTCGCAAGGTGAGTTTCATAGTCCCATGTTTTTATGAGTATAATTGTTTTGACTTCTAGATGGGATGAAAGAGACACTGTATAATTTTGTAAATATCGTTGTAAATGTTTTATGGTTTGTGATGGACTTGTGTGTACACTTATGTGATTGACTGCTATGTGATTCTTGATTGTGTTTATGATTTGGATCGGGGGACACATACCGTCTCAGTTATTGTGGTTTGACTAGGTACCAAGGGGATGTTAACAAGGCGGGGCCTTGGGATTGGTTCATAGGTGTATGGGCGCCTATGGAACCATGGTGATTGGTAAGGCTGGGAGCCTTGGAATTGTATACAATGGTAAATCTTGAATGTTAGTTGTTAATATATAATTGTAACACATTGTCCATATGTTTATTGGTTTATGGTTATTCACAGCTCATAACTTGTTTTATGTTGGAGTCTAAACCTTTGACTCTCACCAACTTTATGTTGACGTGTTTTAGTGTCTCTTTCAGGTAAGAATGTGGTTAAGCTTGAGAATAGAAGTGGCTAGATTTAGAGGCTTAGGATTGCATTTGGAGGAACTCCCTTTCCTCTTAGTTTTTCAATTGTTATTTGAATAAGTGATACTTTGTAGACACCTGTATGTTCGATGTGTGTTATTTGAATGTCTTTGGTAAGAGGTAGACCTGTTACCTACTTACCTAGACGCCTGCATTGTTTGAGATATTGTCATGACATTGTGTCACCTTTTTATGACATTTCTATTTCATATAGTTCTTTCTATAGACACGCTATTGTTGTGATGATATCCATACGTCGCATCCCATATTCCGCCATGGTGAGGTGTGACATTTGCGCGATATACGAAGTCTCCTGGTATGAAAGAAGTTTTACGTACTCAAGCGTCGTAGTAGCCCTTCATTCTTTTTATTTGGGTTTGGCTTCATTAATTGCTGCCAATTCCCGCCTTTCTTGGATTAGATCTAGGTTTACCCGCAGTTCCTCGTTATTTGTGACCATGTCTACTTCAGTTGGACGGAGCGTTGGTAGTCCTATTTCAGATGGGATGACTGCTTCCGTTCCGTATGTTAGGGCGAAGGGGTGTGATGTATCATGGAATGTATATTAACTAGATACGTTATAGGGTAAATTAGAAAATTACCTTTAGGAAAAAGTAATAGAATAAAATTACCAAAGACTGATTTAATTAAACACGATTATGAACCAAGTTTGTTGTACACGAAGATCGAGTGAATTTGAGACGTTTTGTTTCGATTTGGACAATTGATTTAAATGGTTTATCGGTTTTTAAACTAAAATTACTCCTACAAATTTTAAGTAAATTAAATTCTAAGTGCATGAATCGTTCCCCATTATATCTAAAAACAATTATTTAAAAATTTAAAGCTATATAAAAATCAATTAAAAACTTATCTATAAAATTACTTATACACTATTTAAAAATATATTTAAACAATTTTTAAAACTATTTAAAATCTAAAAATTAATTAAATCTATTTGAAATTAACTTTTACTTTTTACTTAAACAAAATCAATTTTTATAACTATTAACTAAGATCTAATTCATTTAAAAATAAACTTTTGTAACTAATTAAATTTCTAAAATTAATAAAACATTTTTTATTTTGATTTATTTATTATTTAAAAACTTTTTAAACGTAAATATTATAAAAACTATTAATTAAACTTTAGTAAAGTGAAATCTTGTATTAAACTATTAAAAATCCGACAGTGAATATTAAGCTATTAATACAACTAAATGAGTAATTAAACCAAAACATGAAGGTAGTTAAGCTGGTTAACACGTTTGACCTGTGACCAGGAGGTCACAGGTTCGAGTCCCATAGTGAGCATTTTTTTGGATGATTATTTTAATTGACAGAAATCGAAAGATAAAATCACAGGAGTGATTTACTTGCTAGTCTTTTTGAAAACTGATTAGTAAAACAGCTTTATAACTATCGGATTAGTGAATCTGATAGCTATATTAAACTTACAATATGTATGAAACAGACTGAACACATACTATGCAAATAAGCGATTCTATATCAGCAAACGATCTAATTAAAGCAGACTAAAACAAGTTACAAATCATGACTAAAAAAATCAGATTCATAGTAACAGTTAAACTAAAGCAGACTAAAGCTAACTCAACAGATATGCAGTTAAATCCTATATCAGTAAACTAAATATCCATTAATCAGTAACAAGAGTAGTAGAAAAACTAGTTAATAAGCAGGACGACAAACGCAACAGGATTAACGACCAAATCAGTAACCTATTTCAATCTTAACATACCAAACGAACACTCATATAAACAAAACCTTAATTCTGATTTAAGCAGGCAAGAAACATCAGCAAATCAAGCCTAAACAAGCAACCAAAATCACAAATCTCATCAACAGGCATCTTAAATAACATCTCAACCTCAAATTTAATACTACCAAATTAGCCAAAAAGCAAAACTACAATTCATTAAACACATCTAAACAGAATCATGTAAAAATATAACAATAGCAGATTCAACTAACAGATAATCAGCTAAACTTAATCAAATGAGCAGATTCATTAGAACATATAAAATAACATAAGTTTAAAAAGGGCTTAAAATCTTTTGTAGATATCCTTTGAGAAGTAGACGTGGCGCTGAGCCGTCTAATTAGACCGAATCAGTACCACCATTAAACACCATACGAACACCATTCATCATTAATCGAACCACCATAAATCATGGCTCGAACCAAGTACACCAAGATAATTCGATCCTCAATTTGCTAAAATCTAACAGTAGGCTAGACTTTTTATCCCAATCTCACTTTTATTAATTAATTAAAGCTATTGAATAAACTTTAATCAACTAATATTCTTATAATATCAATTTAGATTATAGCTTAAAACTGAAATTAATTTGACACAATAGAAACTCATGAAGAACAATAAATCCAAAAGAAATCTTTCATTAATTTCAAAAAAATATTACAAAGCTTAACATTAAAATACAATTTAACCTAAATATATTTTAACATTATAACATTAAAGAAAAACAGGAATGATAAATTTATAGAAAATGGGGGTTTTTATAGCCAACCCCCAAGGCTAGCTGATGAAATTTGTTGATGCGAATCTTTCATCTCGACCCTTAATTCTTCTCTTTCTTCTTTCCTCTTGATCTTGTGGCTGTAAATAGCCAACTAGCACACGGATTGCCAGCGTGGCAACCAAGTGTGCTAGTTGTGCTTCTTGATGGATGAGGTGTCTTCTTTTTATTGGAGGGTTGAAGGATATTGAGGTGGTCTAGCCAATCATAAGCAAGAAAGGGGAGCCACGTCACTTGCTTCTTTCCATCTTCAAGATCCGATATTCATGGGAATTAATTTAGCAAACGTGTATATCACGCGCTCTAATTAAATAAAAGCCCCAAAATTGATTTATGAATTAGGGTTTGGGTGAAATAGGAAAAGATAACTGGTTATTTTTATGTTTTGGGAGAGATAAAGGTGAGAGCATAGTTAATATCGAGAGTAAATATGTGTGTGGTGGATGTGAAAAGTGAATGGTTTGACTGAATAAACAAAGCGTTTATAACTTTTTAACTGGTTACAAAATGACTAACCCTAATGGTTTTGAGTCCCAAGATACGTCCCATGTCTTATATTTTTTATTGGGCTTGAAACCAAATTTTGGTTACTCACTTAATTAGTATCATAATAAGGGTAAATGGGCTTTTTGATGAGCTTATGGTTAAAAGTAGATACTTGTTTCCATAATTGGGCTTTTGGGCCCATTTATTCAATGTGGGACCCACAAGGCCCAATTTACTTCATTAAGATTAAATCTACTAAAAACGAACTTGGTTTTGGCTTCGTTGATCTTTTCTTCAAAACCCGTGTCGATTTTGCTGGTTTTCGCGAACTTCGGTACCTACACACATTAAACAACAAAAACACATATACAATGCAATATTTAAACATTTTATGCATTTATTCATCGTTTAATGATATAAATGATATGAGTAAAATCACTCATATCAAACTCCTCCTTGCTAAGCAATTGGCGTGTCCTCACTCAATGATAAAATGAAACTCTAGCTACACTTTTATTCAACTTTTTGACACTTTATTTTGCAAAGACATAATGTATTGCTTTCATTATTTGAAAAATAACTTTTAGGATCATAAAACACAAATAGATTCATCGTCCCCGACTTTTCACTTTTCCATGCCAAGTGTAAAAACAAGATCATTGTCAATCATAAGCCCCAAAATTAAAACAACTCATACAAGTAATTTGTGTTAAACTCAATCTCCTATTATTCCTAATTGTATCTCTAGATTTTATTTGTCATTCACCCGTAGGCTCATTTGACTTATTTGATATTTATTAGTCCAAAAATGAAGGCAAAAATGGTGTAAACTCAACACTCAAAACCTAACCTCGACTTCAAAAACCGTTGTCACTAAAGAAAGCCCACATCAAGGGTAACTTAACACGATTTGAGGGATAAATCCCCGGACCCGAAATTTGGCTAATATGACTACTTAAAAGCAACATAAAACCTTCAAAGTCAATTATGACCTTATTAATGGAGTTAGCAACAATTACATCATATCACCTTGTGGCTCTTTAAGATGCAATTGTGCTCCTTATTTAAAATCCACACCTGAAGGCTCCTTGGACAAAAACAAGGGAATTGACATTCACCATCCCACCTTATGGCTCATGATGATGAAGTAATTTTTATTCAACACGTCCCCATGCCATACACCCTAAGGCTCTAATGACACGGTTAGTGCTACATGACTCCCACCCGAAGGCTCCTAGAGAACATGTTTATATTTATTCTTCTTATTAATATGATATTTATAGTAAGCCAAATTTCCGTAATCCCATGATCAAAAGTCCATGACGCTGACACCCTTAATGTGTTCTCACTTTAATTACAAGGAAAGAAAAAGAAGGAGTTACGAGTTAAGATATCAAGCCTAAACCGCTAAAAACTTCATTTATTAAGCAATTATTATTCAAGCGTGAAAAATCAATACGAGGAGATTAAATCAAACACAAAAATACTTACACAAAGAAGAATTAATTTTAGAAACTTATGATTAAACTCTATCATCTCTTGTTCTCCATATTGTAAAATTTCAAAAATGTGAAATCAATGGATACTTAGCCTATTAAATCAAAGTTTTGGGTTTTCAAGTCATCTATAGGATCTTGCATCTTCTTATACTTTTTCAAGTTTTAGAATTTGCGTTTTAAAGTTCCCTTGATAAACAACTTTCTAGGATCAATTATAGGAACTTGTGAAAAGTTCTTGTTCTTAACCCGTATGAATTAAGACTTTCGCGTTTTAAAGTTCCCTATATAAAAGTCTAGCAAAACATGATTCAAATACGTTAAGGAAAAGCTAAGGTAAAAACCGAGTCGAGTCAAAAACTATTTTTATTTTCACCAACGGAAAGCCTACATTCGTGTTAAAAGCACTTATTTTCTTTATTAAAACTTAAAAATAACACTAAAAATTTAAATTTTTTATGAAAAACGAGAAAAACGATTACGTTTAGACACGACAAAAGCAATTGCAAGAGATTATATCGATTGACTCCCCCATGCTAAAACCAAACATTGTACTCAATGTTTCTTAGCTCAAGAGTAACACCCCCTTGCTAAAACACGAAGAGTCGAATGCAAAATCCTAACATGGAAAGAGAACACAAATCTCTAAGCCGTTTATTAATTATGCCTCAAGATAAAACGTTAGTCGATAAAAATCAAAGGATAGAGAGTGTGCCCCTTTATGGCAATCAAAGGATGGAAGATCAAGTGGACCGGCAAAAACCGAACACGAGAGTCTTCAATAATTAGGGTCATACCTAAGATTCACAACACAACAAAACACGAGCACGAGCTTGAAAGATCAAGCCTTATTAGTTTTAGAAAATAAAAAGAAGATAGAATGTATGGGACTCCCCCACAAGGCACCTCATTTTTGTTAACCGAGTCATGAGCTCGACTCGATCCCCGAATTCATTGGTCCTTAGGGAAAATGGTGAAAACCGGCATAATGGAATAAAATCCAACATGAATCAACGATTCCGAGGTCGAATACCTCGTCCTCGGGAGAGAAAGGAATAGACAACACGGTGTCGTCCCCCCATGCTAATCCAAGATCATATAAAGCACATGGTAATGGTGGGATAAAAATCTCATCCATAGTGGAATCAACATTCTTAGCTTTAACGACCATTTCACCCTTAGAAATGTGATCAATCGGGTCATGATACTCAATATGAGACACATGAAAAACCCGAACATTAAGGTCAAAGTGGGTGGAAGGAGGACTTGGGACGGAAACATCATCAAGTAAATTCTCTAAAAAGATAGTGTCCCCCTCCGGATCAATTTTATCAATACCCGGTGGTATCGAATAATTAGAAGCAAGAAACATGTCAATCTCCTCCATAAGTGAATCACTATCCTCAACGGGAATATGAGATGGAGAGAAAGACTTGGCATTAGGCTTAGAATTCAAAGCTTCGATCTTAGAAATGAGAAGATAGACGTTGGATAACTTCTCACAAAGAATCACGTCTTCCACATCTAAATGAATAAGTTCATCGGTGAACTTCTCAAGGATCAGAATAGTCAAATCAACCTCATTTCGCGGTGGAAATGGGTCTAAAGGAGCAAGTTCAAAAGTGAACCTCTCATAGACCAGATCACTATCATCCTCATTTCCTGGTGGAAATGGGTGAAGAAGAGTAGGTTCATCGGGAAATCCCTTAAAATCCGAATCGTGAATATCATCTTTATAAGAAAGTTCATCGGAGAAATCCTCATTAGAAAATTCACTAGAAGTAGAATCATTCTCAAAATCTTCATTTCCATCACAATTTTCATCATTAGAATTAGAGAAAATCTCAAAGTGAATGGAAGAAGTAGAGTCATCACAATGTGGCAAATCACACGTTTCATTAGAAATACCATCAAACTCTCTTGGGTTTTGGACAAGTATTTCAACACTAGACTTTATTACTTCGTCTGATTCCGTGTCTGGAATAGTGCTAAGATGCTCGTCCCCCTTGCTTAAGAGAATTTTCGGGTTCCAAGGTGGAAGAATCATGAATAGGAGTTGTGATGTCATGAGATATTTCCTCATCATCTAGAATGGGTGAATTCTCATGCTCCATAGCCGGCAAGATACGAAAAGAAAGTACGATTGCACTAGACGAAGGATGTAGAGCAATAAGATCTCTCAAAGAAATAGCACTATCCTCGTCATCGTCAATAAGAAGAGAATGCTTGAGTTCATGAGTGGAAATATATTTTTCTTTGTCTTGAGCTTGTTCTGTCTTTCGAAGTTCAATGCTTAATCCATTATAATCTTGCGAAAGTTGTCTAATCTTAATTTCACAATCTCTTTTAAATCCCTCCTCAATTATTTCTCCATGATATCTTCGACTTCCCAAATCATTAGTTATATCATTAATCTCTTGATTGATTTGTCTCTTTTCAAGCAACATATCTTCAATGCTCTTTTCAACAATTTTCAACATTTCTTTGATTCATTATTTGTTGGAACATCGTTTCAAGTCGTTTAAAATTTTCACTCACGGGAGAAAATTGTGAGGAGTGGTCAAAATCGGAGGGAATAGAATTATAGCAAGGACTAGGCTCAAAAAAATTTTGATCTCTCGGTTGACAAGAAAAACTCTCGTGAGGACCACCACAATACTCATAACAAAGATGTTGTTGTGATAAACTCGGTAAATCTTGTGGATAACAATTATCATTAAAGTTTTGATTGTAGCCCGGTTCTTGCTCGTAATTAAGCAAGAATCGATGCGAACAGTTAATTCCTAAATGAGAATCATTCCCACAAAACTCACATGAGGGTGTCTCGTATGTGGGGTGTGGAGGTGGGTAAAAATCGAGAGAATTATTCGAAAAATTCGGATTTCCACATGAAGTAATTTCATTACAAGAAGGACAAAATCGAACTCGTAAATCGTGACGTATATCTTTCCACAACGCTCACACGTGCACCACCGACATGGTAAAAGATCATATAACGGTTCTCCACACCCTACACAATTGACGAAGGAATTCATGGAAGAATTAAAAATTGGAGGGTGAGGAGAAAAAGAATTAAACATGATAGAGGATTAAGAAGATTATTTTTGGTATTTTTCATAAATCAATCAAAGATTGACAAAAACAAGAAATAAGGATAATTACTATGGAAGTAAATTACCCTCGGTCGACTTTGAAACGATAGGTGAAAACTAAACGTCTCGAGGTTCAATAAGTAAACTACAAAAATAAGATTTAATACTACTTGAGTTGGCAAACCAATAATCGGTCGTCCCTCTCAATATACGCAAAAGCAAGCGGGGAAACGAGGTGGCACAAAGCACTTAAAAACCTTTTTCCTTAGACGGCCTTTTATAGCTCGTCTCCTTATACCCACCTTATAGTTTGTATAAATCGAGTTCAAACTTTTTATTAGTATTTATCTATTTTGCCTTTTTTTTGTTTTGGATTCGAATACAATAGCTAGGCGATGAAATCCCAACTAAGGTCTTATTTGGAAGTAGGTAATTTTATTGTTCTACGTAATATAATATAGTAATCACAAAAAACGCGAAAAACGATACATACTATAATAATAGAAAAATAACAAAACTTTCCGAGGATGGAAAGGGTCTTCAAATCAACGATCAACAAATCTCACAAAGACAAATCGTACACAAGATCCCCGGCAGCGGCGCCAAATTTTTTGATGTATCGTGGAATGTATATGAATTAGATACGTTATAGGGTAAATTAAAAAATTACCTTTATGAAAATATAATAGACTAAAATTACCAAAGACGGATTTAATTAAACACGATGATGAACCAAGTTCGTTGTACACGAAGATCGAGTGAATTTGAGACGTTTTGTTTCGATTTGGACAATTGATTTAAATGGTTTATCGGTTTTTAAACTAAAATTACTCCTACAAATTTTAAGTAAATTAAATCCTAAGTGCATGAATCGTTCCCCATTATATCTAAAAACAATTATTTAAAAATTTAAAGCTATATAAAAATCAATTAAAAACTTATCTATAAAATTACTTATTCACTATTTAAAAATCTATTTAAACAAATTTTAAAACTATTTATAATCTAAAAATTAATTAAATCTATTTGAAATTAACTTTTACTTTTTACTTAAACAAAATAAATTTTTATAACTATTAACTAAGATCTAATTTATTTAAAAATTAACTTTTATAACTAATTAAATTTCTAAAATTAATAAAACATTTTTTATTTTGATTTATTCATTATTTAAAAACTTTATAAAAGTAAACATTATAAAAACTATTAATCAAACTTTAGTAAAGTGAAAACTTGTATTAAACTATTGAAAATCTGATAGTGACTATTAAGCTATTAATACAACTGCTGTTCCAAAAAAAAAAAAAAAGCTATTAATACAACTAAATGAGTAATTAAACCAAAACATGAAGGTAGTTAAGCTGGTTAACACGTTTGACCTGTGACCAGGAGGTCACAGGTTCGAGTCCCATAGTGAGCATTTTTTTGAATGATTATTTTAATTGACAAAAATCAAAAGATAAAATCACAGGAGTGATTTACTTGCTAGTCTTTTTGAAAACTGATTAGTCAAACAGCTTTATAACTATCAGATTAGTGAATCTGATAGCTATATTGAAATTACAATATGTATGAAACAGACTGAACATATACTATGCAAATAAGCGATTCTATATCAGCAAACGATCTAATTAAAGCAGACTAAAACAAGTTTCAGCTCAGGACCAAAAAAAATCAGATTCATAGTAACAATTAAACTAAAGCAGACTCAAGCTAACTCAACAGATATGTAGTTAAATCCTATATCAGTAAACTAAATATCCATTAATCAGTAACAAGAGTAGTAGAAAAACTAGTTAATAAGCAGGACGACAAAGGCAGCAGGATTAACGACCAAATCAGTAACCTATTTCAATCTTAACATACCAAACGAACACTCATATAAACAAAACCTTAATTCTGATTTAAGCAGGCAAGAAACATCAGCAAATCAAGCCTAAACAAGCAACCAAAATCACAAATCTCATCAACATGCATCTTAAATAACATCTCAATCTCAAATTTAAGACTACCAAATTAGCCAAAAAGCAAAACTACAATTCATTAAACACATCTAAACAGAATCATGTAAAAATATAACAATAGCAGATTCAACTATCAGATAATCAGCTAAACTTAATCAAATGAGCAGATTCATTAGAACATATAAAATAACATAAGATTAAAAAGGACTTAAAACCTTTTGTAGATATCCTTTGAGAAGTAGACGCGGCGCTGAGCCGTCTAATTAGACCGAATCAGTACCACCATTAAACACCATACGAACACCATTCATCATTAATCAAACCACCATAAATCATGGCTCGAACCAAGTACACCAAGATAATTCGATCCTCAATTTGCTAAAATCTAACAGTAGGCTAGACTTTTTATCCCAATCTTACTTTTATTAATTAATTAAAGATATTGAATAAACTTTAATCAACTAATATTCTTATAATATCAATTTAGATTATAGCTTAAAACTGAAATTAATTTGACAGAATAGAAACTCACGAAGAACAATAAATCCAAAAGAAACTTTTCATTAATTTCAGAAAAATATTACAAAGCTTAAAATTAAAATACAATTTAACCTAAATCTATTTTAACATTATAACATTAAAGAAAAACTAGAAAGATAAATTTACAGAAAATGGGGGTTTTTATAGCCAAACCCCAAGGCTACTGATGAAGGTTGTTGATGCGAATCTTTCATCTCGACCCTTAATTCTTCTCTTTCTTCTTTCCTCTTGATCTTGTGGCTGTAAATAGCCAACTAGCACACGGATTGCTAGCGTGGCAACCAAGTGTGCCAGTTGTGCTTCTTGATGGATGAGGTGTCTTCTTTTTATTGGAGGGTTGAAGGATATTGAGGTGGTATAGCCAATCATAAGCAAGAAAGGGGAGCCACGTCACTTGCTTCTTTCCATCTTCAAGATCTGATATTCATGGGAATTAATTTAGCAAACGTGTATATCACGCGCTCTAATTAAATAAAAGCCCCAAAATTGATTTATGAATTAGGGTTTGGGTGAAATAGGAAAAGATAACTGGTTATTTTTGTGTTTTGGGAGAGATAAAGGTGAGAGCATAGTTAATATCGAGAGTAAATATGTGTGTGGTGGATGTGAAAAGTGAATGGTTTGACTGAATAAACAAAGCGTGTATAAATTTTTAACCGGTTACAAAATGACTAACCCTAATGGTTTTGAGGCCCGAGATACGTCCCATGTCTTATATTTTTTATTGGGCTTGAAACCAAATTTTGGTTACTCACTTAATTAGTATCATAATAAGGGTAAATGGGCTTTTTGATGGGCTTGTGGTTAAAAGTAGATACTTGGTTCCATAATTGGGCTTTTGGGCCCATTTATTCAATGTGGGACCCACAAGGCCTAATTTACTTCATTAAGATTAAATCCACTAAAACGAACTTGGTTTTGGCTTCGTTGATCTTTTCTTCAAAACCCGTGTCGATTTTGCCGGTTTTCGCGAACTTCGGTACCTACACACATTAAACAACAAAAACACATATACAATGCAATATTTAAACATTTTATGAACTTATTTATCGTTTAATGATATAAATGATATGAGTAAAATCACTCATATCAGGGTGTCTCCAGTCGTTTTTTTTATCATGGTGTGATGTGCCCATAACACATGTGATAATTCATCGACCCATTTTTTATTTTCCTCTCCTAGTCGCGCTTGTATACCATCTCCTAGATTCCTGTTTGCTCTTTTCACGAGTCTATTGGACTGCGGATGAGCTACTAACACGAACCGTTGCTTGATATTATTCTTTGTGCACCAATCCTTAAATGGATTCTCTATGAATTGCTTGCCGTTGTTGGAGACAATTTATCCTGGTAACCCGAAACGACATACTATGTTATCCCAAACGAATCTTTTACCTGGTTTCCTGTAATTGTCGTGACTGCTTTGGCCTCAATCCACCTTGTGAAGTAATCCATCGCGACTATTAGGAACTTGATCCCCCGGGCTGCTACAGGAAAGCGTCTTGCGATATCGATTCCCCACTTGTAGAATGGCCAAGGAGAAGTGATGGTGTTAACTCTTTCCGGGGTTCTCGTGGCACTATTATGTGTACTTGGAAATCATTGCACTTTGAAATGAGTTTTCGCGCATCCGCGTGCATGGTTGTCTGGTAATAACCGCTGCGCAACGCTCTTGCTACCACTAATCTGGGTCTTGCATGCATACCGCAGGATCCTTCATGGATTTCGCTGATGACATATTGCGCCTGTCGCGGTCCTACGCACCGCAACCATGGTTGTAGGAACGACCGTTTATAAAGAACTTCGTCCCTGACCTCAAATTGCCTTGAGTGCCTTCTGATTCGTCTCGCTTTGGTCTCATCTTGCGAGAGTGACTCCTTTGTTAAATATTTCATGATCGGAGTCATCCACGTAAGACCTTCCTCTTATATGACCGATGCTACTTCCACTTCTATTATGGATTTGTCTTTAAGAATCTCAACCAGGTTTTGCTTTGATAAGTGCACGAAGCTGGTGGATGCTATTTTACTGAGGGCGTCGACTTTTTTGTTTTCTCCCCTTGGTACTTGCCGTATTTTAAACTTTTTAAAGCCTTCGATCAGCGACTTGCTTTTTTGTAGGTATTGTATCATGTTTTCCTCCTTCGCTTCGTACTTGCCTAGTATATGGTTTACTACCAAGCGAGAGTCCACGTTCGCTTCGAGATTGTGTACGCCCATACGGGCTGCGATTCTCAACCCTGCTATAAGCGCTTCATATTTGGCTTCGCGTGGCAGTAAATTCAAAGTGTAGGACGTACGTAAATTCCATACCTTCAGGGTTGGTGAGAATGAGGCCCGCGCTAGATCCATCTATGCAAGAGGACCCGTCAGTGAATAAGACCCATGGGTCATGATTATCTTCCTCTTGTGTAGGTTTTTGTTCATCCTCTTCTGGCTTTTCGATAATGAAGTCTGCCAGGATCTGTCCCTTGACGGTGGTGCGTGGTCTGTACGTAATGTTGTCTTCCCCAAGTAGAACACTCCACTTCTGTAACCTTCCTGCTACATCTGACCTTTATATTATTTGCTTTATTGGCTGGTCTATGATTACCGCTATGGGATGTGCTTGAAAACACTATCGCAGTCATTTTGCCGCGAACACCAATGCTAGTACCAGTTTTTTCCATAGACGAATAATTTAATTATGAACTTTGCAGGGCTCTGCTGATGAAGTATACTGGCTTCTCCATGTTTTTCCTAACCGTCATTAGTATTGCGCTAATCGCACCGTGTGTGGCTGAAAGGTATACTATCAACTCTTCTTTTGGTCGGGGTACGACCAACATTGGAAGTGCTGCTAGATGTGTTTTTTAAATCACCAAAGGCTTCTTTTGCTTCTTTTGTCCAGTTGAAGTCTCTCTTCTTTATACACTTCTTGAGTGTTCTGAACAAAGGATGTGACTTCTCCGCAGATTTAGACAGAAACCTGTTTAGTCCTGCCAGCTTTCCATTCAACAATTGTACTTATTTTTTTGTCCTTGGGCTTTGGAGCTGTATGACTACGTTTGTCTTCTCCGGGAAAGGTTTAATGCCATTAGGATCTATCATGTAACCTAAGAACATGCCTTCTGTCACGCCGAAAGTGCACTTCTTAGGGATTAGCTTCATATTGATTCTCCTTAGTATGGATAAGGTTTCCTCTATGTCACGGAGGTCGTCCTCCGTGTGGATCTTTATGACTAAATCATCCACGTAAACGTCCAGATTCCACCCGAGTTGGCTGTCAAATGCTTTGTCTACTAGTCGCTAATAGGTAGCCCCTACATTCTTGAGTCCAAAGTGCATTTTTGTGTAGCAATATACTCTTTGACTAGTATGAAATGTCGTCTTTTCCTCGTCTTGATCCGCCATTTGTATCTGATGGTATCCCTATACGCATCTAAGAAGCATTTGAAGGGGTATCCGCACAATGACTCGACCTTCCAGTCTATCTTTGGGAGTGGGTAGCAATCCTGAGGGCATGCCTTATTAAGATATGTGAAGTCAACACACATGCGCCAACTGCCATCGTGTTTTTGACCATGACTGGGTTGGAAAGCCAGCCATAGTAGTAGACCTCTCGCATGATCCCCGCATCTACTAACTTCTTTACTTCATCTAGTATTGCTTTACTACGTTCTAGAGCTTGTCCCCGTTTCTTTTTTCTGACTGGCATATATCCTTCACGGATCTATAACCTATGTTCCACTATTGATCATGGTACGCCTGTCATATCCTTTGGTTCCCATGCGAAAACATCCAGGTTGCTCTTTAGAAGTTTACACATGTCCGCCCTTCCCTTGTCCGACAGTGTTCCTCCAATCATTACTTCTTGATCAGTGTATTCCGGATGAATGGCAATCTTCACGTTGGTGGTGACAGTACTCTTGGCTCTGCTGTTACTCTTGGTGGTTCTACAATCGTATTTCACTCTACAAGTGGTATGGTTGGGTTGAATATTGTTACGATTCCCCCGTCCACTAGAAATTTCATCATACCATGGGCTGTAGAGGGTACCGCTCGCATCGCCATGATTGCGGGTCGCCCAATAATTCTATTATATTGTGATGGCGATCGTATTATCCGGAAATTCATCGAGACTTTTGTCGAGTGCTCATCATCTCCTACCTTTACTAGTAACCTTAATTGGCCCACAGGCCAGGCTGCTTCCCCACTAAAGCTGATGAGTGGTGAAGTCGCGGGTATCATCTGGTTCCTTATCTACTGGCTTAGTTTTGAGAAGCAATGTTCGTACAAGATTTCTGTCGATGAGCCTCTACCGACGTACATGCGATGGATGCTATGGTCCCCGATGTTGATTTCTATTATTAATGGCCCATATGCGACGTTGCTTGTGCGGAGAGGTGGAAAAGATATGTCCTTTCCTCTCGAAAAGTTTTGGCTTACTTTTTGCTTCGTCCTTCGTTTCCACATTTGTACCATGTAAACGGTTGTGATCGCACCTTTTGGTTTCTGACTTCTGTCTTCCGTGACTTCCTTGACTAGGTGTTTTAGCTTGCTTGCTTTGACCAGACTTTCTATGTGCTTTTTTAGTTGGATGCACTCATTTGGGGCGTGCCCTTTTCTCTATGATACTCACAGTGCCTATTGCCTTGGCGTGTTTCCTCTAGGGTAGTCATTGGCCATAGTCTTGGGAAGTTCGCGCCTTTTGATATGACTATCTCTCTTAGATTTAAATTTAAAGGTGTGAATCCAAAATTGTTATCACGTCCCCCTTTTTGGCTTCCCTCGTAATCGAGATTACGAGCTCTGCTCTGACTGCTAGCTTGCTTCTTTGGCATATCCTGGGGTCTATAGCTGTGTGCATTTTGCATAACTTCTGTGGCAGTGATTTCTCTCTGTATGAAGGATCTTACCCGCCACATCATTTTAACACCCCCATTTTACCTTTACACAGCGGAACATTGATCTTGGGTATTATTTCATAGAACAGAAGTCATAATAAAATAAAACAACTCAAAAGAGTGATTAAATCAACTTTCTTTATTTATCATTAAAATTCAGAGCTTTATAATATAAGGTTCCTAAAATCTATATCAATAATTTCAAGCTTGTGACTCTTCATGCCATCCTTATGTTGCTCCATGCTATCAATCATAATTTCCTAAAATATATGCTTAAAGTCAACACAAAGGTTGAGTGAATTCATAGGTTTTAAACAATTTAAATACAAGATCCTTTTTCTTGAGCTACGTTATTATTCACTCGTAAGTTAAATAATAAATGAATCAATGCACTAAGCTTATGACACTGCTGTTAGACATATCAGAAACCCACAATTGCCCTTATGAGGAAGTCTGCCAAACTATCTTGTATAGAAAAATAAAGTCTGTCTATTTGACTACTGAGTTGCTAGCAAGTGCGACTTGCCCAGACAGGGGATGTCAGTACCCAAATATTACTATTTACAATACTAGTGCTCATTTTCAAGAAATCATTAGCGATTCACAATTAAAAAGGGACTTTCAAGGCAGAAGTAAACATAGTGTCAATAATCATATCTGGGAAGCATACCAAAAATACTTGTATTCTAGTTTTAACATATATCCCCCTCACGGGTTTTAAATCATTTATAGATCATTTAAAAGTGAGGTTATGAACTCACCTTATGTCCATAGAATCCGAGCTATAATCAGATATATTTCATTCACAGAGAACAACTTGATCTTACAAATAACAACTTGATCTCACACAAACCTGGATTAACAAATTGTATATAGTATCAAGTCTTTAATCTTTGGTTCAATCTTTCTAAGTATTTGTTATATATTCTTTATTTAATATTTGGTTTGTAAATCTAGCATCATTGTTCGGGCCATCATAATCGGAAGTCATTCTATTAACGTTTGAGGAGCGAGGGCACTTTAAATCGTAAACCCAACCACTCAGTCAGAACGTAATATCGAGATGGAACATCGTTGTGTAAATCCCCCTACTAACATGATACTTTCATTACTTCCTCATATTTATAATTAATCTTCTTTAGTTTCAAAAATAGTCCTTTTGTTATACTTTGGTAAAATTACACTTTTAACCCTTAAAGTATATAGTTTCATTATTTACAATTTAAACCCTAAATATTTAACCTTAGGGCCTCAAAATTACAAATATTTATTCTTATATCTTTAAATTTGACAAAATGACACTTTTGGCCCAAATGTTAAATAGTTTCAAAAATGAGAGTTTTAGTCCCTATACTTGTAAAAATCACATAACAACCTCAAAAATGGACCAAATTATCTAGGATTCTAAAACAAAGTTTCAAAACATGTTTATAATCATAATAACATCATTTATCCAGAATTATAGCTTTTGAAATCGGTTTTTGCTTATTATTTTATGTAAATTACAAAACTAGGGTTTGAAGACATCTTTAGCTTATAACTTTCATTTAAAATGATCAAAATCTCTAATTTCTTTTATATTATCTTTATAACATTTTATTAACAGTATAGCAACTCTAAGAAAGTATTATAACAAGATCAAAGGTGCTACCAAAGTGATTACCTAGGATGCTCCAAAACGGCTCCTAATGGGGTATATGGACTATATCTTCTTCATAACTCTTCAAGAACTCCTAGAACTTCTTCCAAAGCTTGCTAATTATCTTAGGTACTTCTTAGAGTTTCAATGGTGGTATAGGAACATAATTTATAGGTGTAGAAGATTAAAAGTGAAGGATGATTCAAAAATGAAGCTAAAGACTCCTATTTATACTATTTGTAACCCTGAGGCTCCAATTTTTGCCCCCAAACGTGTAAGAACCAGGGAGTAGTAACTAAGGAAGCCTAGGAAAGATCTATGCAAGTCTAAGAATGAGTCATGAGGTCTAGGATCAAATGTATATGTATGTGGCTAGTATTACTCACGGCATGAATTAGTATGAGAACAAGGATGTGGCAACTACAAATAGGTGCATCACCTACTTAAAAATATCGCAAAATATCTATTAGTACTGATACTAGGTTTAAAAATGGTAGGGAAAGGTTTGAAATGGGTTTTTGGAGGGAAAATGTAAAACCGAGTCTTAATTAGGGCTTATAAGTTTATACTTTGTGATTTTGGTGATTAAGGGTTTAGGAGTGTGATTAATGATGGATTAGGGTATAATTTTTGTATACACATTATAATTAAGAAGTTTGAGTCTTTGGTTTGATGTTTAACAAAGGTTTGAGGTGAAATTGGGAAGAAAACCTAGGCGAGTTAGGGTTTATAATGATTTATGGTTAAGTCTTAGTAAAAGTGACTATCCTTCAATTAGCTACTGACGTAAACTCAATTTATACATCCTACATTGTCCTTAATGTGTTCATGAAGTCCTTAGATTGGTTTTACTAAGTTATTCTAAGTAAACATGTCTAAAGGGTAAAAATACCCATTTTGACCTAATTTATAAGCCATGCATTGAAATGTTGTACCTTGTGATTTAGGGTACTTGTACATTGAATTAAAATAGTCTATAACCTTAATGAAATGCTATAAGTTTTTGTAGACTTGTCCTAAAAGACTAGGTAGTGCTTCTATGTAGATTCCTCAATATAAGGGGTTTTAGGTCATTAAGCCAAACGACCTTATATATTGGGTAATTAGGGTTTATGTAAGCTTATTCTAGGTCTTACATAGTATGTTTATGACTTATATGGTTTCTACATTCTTAGTTTAAGAGTTTACATAGGGTAATCATAATCTAGGTATAATTATGGGAGCTTAAGATCATATGCTTTGATAACTTGTACCTTATGCTTTATTAACTTGTAACTTGTATTGAAATAAATGAATAATCTTAATATGATACATAGTTGAGTTTTATAATCATTTGAAAAAGATTAGACTCTAATTCAATGTGAAATGGATTTTATATGCTAATCTTGGTTACTAGGTCTTATCCTGTAATTAGCTTTAGATTAGTGAATATTAGTATTTTGTGATCAATTACCTTTCCTTTATTTGATAGATTATAATTAGTATACTGTATTTGATATTTGTACATATATATTATGTAGTTATATTGCATGAAACATTGTTTACCAAGGGTTTCTAGGTGATGATCTAGACTATTATGTGAAGGTTTGTTAGTATCATAACAATTATATAAAACCCTAAACGAGAACAAAGCACATATAGCGGAAGCGATTTAACAAGATCATAATTAATAACACAATTATAATTAATCGAATTAGGGTCACATACCTTTACGCTAAAGCAATTCCACAAGACGAAGAACGAATTACCAATTCGGGTTTATACCGTATATACCAAGATATAGTCTAAAGTAAGACTATATTACGTTCTTGTACACACGTAATACAACGAGCTAACCGTGATTCTAACACGTGAAAACCGAGCTACAACGCTTGTAAATAGTCTACCCAACAACCCTAGAGAGGGGCTAGGACTAGATTACGTATACAATCGATCAACCAAGAAAAACCAACTAAAACCCTTTGTTGGTGGGGCTTGCGATCGACCAAGAGAAAGAAGGAGGGGAAAGATTATTGTTGTTGATATGATTATGAGAGGATTAGGAGGTGTATTTATAGGCCTAAACATCTTATAGCCCAAGATAAATATAAGGCAACAATTGCCCCCTCCCCCCTAGGCTTAACCGACGGTCGAAACACTCCTTAGGGGTGTTCCGGAACCTTTCGTCCTTCTTTCCTTTAGTATACATACTATATATTTTTAACGCTCGTTATAACTTAACTATTAATTATTTAATGATCGTTAAGGTTATATCTTTACTTGCTCGGTTAAATTAATAAATACATAAATATATTCATTAAATAAATTAATAAATACAATAAGTATATTTATTAATTATATTAACTCTTTACGTATTGTGTGCAATCCTGTAATCTCGAGTTCGTTCCTATCACACGACTATTAAATATAAGTCCATAAACTTTCAGCTCCCACTTGGACATATTTCGAATATCGTGATTACATTGACTAGCGTCTAGTTACACATAGCAATGTCTCTAGTAAAACACGAGTAAGGTCTCCTGGACAAAACCTTTTAACGATTCTGCATCGTTATTATTATCCTTTTATTTCTAATACAACGTTAATAAGGATATGGATCTCAACCATTCCTTTCATTAACCATTCTGTTTCTCATTCATAGATTCAGCAAGATTGCCAAAACAAATCTGGGTGTGGCCACACAAACATCTTACTAATCCCACGAGGGGCCCAGCTTTATTAAACTCTAAAACGAAATTGGAGGAAATAAATTCCATATTGACTACGAATAAAACTTATGAATTTTGCAACACTTCCGAAAATAATCCTTATAACTACCAGTTACGTTTAGCGTAAGATTATTCCACAGAGATGCACTAGATTCATAACAGTTTCCTGGTATCTCAAGTCTAAGGATAACTATTTATGTTTTACTTAATGACAAAGATCCATAAAATAATAACATATTGTTGGGATAAGTCCTATATAATTGATTCATCGAATATCATCCAAAATCGATCAATATACTTTCAAGTATACTCTATCACTATTTTGATTTGTCTTAGTTTAATAATATTCCCATATTATTAATCGACAACGGACATTTAGCGTAACTTTTATTCATGGATTAAAACATGTAAAATAGGATACACTTATTAAATAATAGAAATAAACGAAACCCAATCTTTATTTTATTATATAATAATGTCATAACATCCTTTATCCAAATACTAAACACAGATTTATTGCATGAGTTGGCTAGCTAGTTGCAGCCCAATCGCCTTGGCATGCTTAACTACCTTTGGTCTAGGCAAAGTCTTAGTCAAAGGATCTGCTACGTTATCATCTGTGTGAACTTTTATCAATTTTATTTCCTGAGCTTCAACTTGTTCTCGGACGTAGTGGTGTCTACGTATAAAGTGTCTGGCGCCTTTCGTGACTCCAGGGTCATTGGCAAATATTATTGCGGCAGAATTGTCACAATACATATCAATAGGTTCTTTAATTGAAGGCATCACTCCAAGATCTTCAATAAACTTCCTAATCCAAACAGCTTCCATTACAGCTTCTGAAGCAGCCATGTACTCAGATTGAGTAGCATGCATCGCAATCGTTGTCTGTTTCTTGCTCTTCCAGTCAACTGCTCCTCCATTGTTAACAAAAACGTAACCTGTCTGAGACTTCGTATCATCTTTATCACATTGCTAGGCTACATCACAGAAACCTGTAACATTCAGTCCTGTGTCTGATTTCCCTTCAAATACCAAAAACATATCTTTTGTACTCCTTAAATACTTTAGAATATGTTTAACAGCAGTCCAGTGGAGCTTCCCTAGATTCTGTTGGTATCTACTGACCAAGTTCTGAGCAAACGCCATATCAGGCCTTGTGCATCTAAGAGCATACATTATAGATCCTACAACCGAAGCATAAGGCACCTTCTTCATGTATGCCTCCTCTTCAGGAGTTGATGCATCCATCTCATGACTCAGATTATGCTTAACTTCCATAGGTTGAAAACCTTTCTTTGAATTATGCATATTATACTTCTTCAAAATCTTATCTATATAAGCATCTTGACATAGACCAATTAACCGTTCTTTCCTATCCCGATAGATCTTAATTCTTATAATGTATGTTGCTTCTCCTAAATCCTTCATAGAAAAACATTTACCAAGATAATCCTTAACAGCTTTAAGTCTTGGAATGTTATTTCCCATGATTAATATGTCATCAACATATAGGACTAGGAATACTACATCACTCCCACTAGCTTTGTGATATACACATGGCTCATCACGATTCCGAATAATTCCAAACTTTTTGATTTCTTCGTCAAATCTTTTATTCCATTAACGTGATGCTTGCTTCAATCCATAAATGGACCTTTGAAGTTTGCACACATGTCCTGGGTTTTCAGGATCAACATACCCTTCTGGTTACTGCATATAGATGTCTTCATCTAAGTGACCGTTCAAGAAGGTAGTTTTAACATCCATTTGCCATATCTCATAGTCATAGTATGCTACTATAGCTATGAGAATCGTAATAGCTCTTAAGTCTACTACAGGAGAAAATGTCTCCTCGTAGTCTACGCCAAAAGTTTAAGTAAAACCTTTAGCTACTAAACGAGCTTTATAGGATTGTACTTTTCTGTCCATGTCGGTTTTCCTCTTCTATATCCATTTATGTCTCACTACTTTAGCATTGGGTGGTGGTTCTACAAGAATATAAACATCATTTACTTTCATGGATTTCATTTCCTCATCCATAGCAACCATCCACTTATCCTTCTTAGGATCAAGTATGGCGGATTTATAATTAGCGGGTTCACCAAGATCCCCTAACTCATCATCATCCTCTATGTTAAGACACATATTGCTACTTGCGTTTTTAATCCTTGCGGATCTATGTAGAGGAACTAATTCCGGTGGAACCGCCAGACTTTCTGGTTCTATAGGAATTACATTACTAGTGTTTTTAGAAGGTAATGTATCTATATGACTCTCCTCAAGATCATAGTTTCTCCCACTAAATTCTTGATTTATAAGATCAGATTCAAGGAAGTCTCCATACCTAGCAACAATTACTTTGTTCTCAGGTGGATAATAAAAGTAGTAACCCATAGTTTCCTTAGGGTATCCTACAAAGATACATTTTACAGATCGTTGTTGGAGTTTGTCACCCGAGTCACGTTTCACATACGCCTCGCAACCCCAGACCTTTAAATAATACAAATATGGCTTTTTCCATGCCATAGTTCATATGGTGTCTTATCGACCTTCTTTGTGGAAACCATATTTAAAATGCGACCAGCAGATTCTAGAGCATAATCCCAAAAGGATAAAGGTAAAGTTTTAAGATTAAACATAGATCGCACCATATCCAATAATGTACGATTTCTCCTTTCAGATACACCATTTTGTTGTGGAGTATAGGATAAACTCTTGACTTAAATATTCACCACTGATGACGTATAGTCCCCAGCGGGGTCATGGACCCGGCCCACGGGTACTACCCGTATCCGGCCCATCACAGATGGGTGGAAATAATGTTATTTGAGCTTATGGGCTTGGATGAACAGTAGCCGCACACACGTGTGCGACCCACGGCCCGGCACCGCCCGACCCCAAGTGTTCCACAAAGGTATTACATTCTACACTCTAAAACTCTCATCCGATTCCTATAACCCTAACCGATTACTTACTCTCACGCCGGAGTCTAATCGTGGGAAACATTCCCACGGTAAGCCTAACGCGTGTTGTTTAGTGTACAGGATCCAAACCATACAATTCATTTGGTGCAGAAGCTGGAGTCCAGCCAACCCAAATTAAGCCTAATTCGGGTCTAGCAAGGATCACCCAACTTTTGTATCAACAAGTTGGCGCCATCCGTGGGACCATTACACTAAGCTAGAGCGAAATCTCATCTTGAATTCTCAATAACGAAGAGGCATCCGCAAGGCAACCCCAGGAACACAAATCCTGGAAATTGGAAGTCCCAAGGGGAAGGGATACTCATTCCCACTCGATCCCCTAGCCATCAAGCGGGTGGACCAAACAACCAGAGTGGCTTTCAGTCCATGGGTGTGACAAGCACGATCTCCATGACTCCACCACCTACTTCGATCTTGGACAATCCTGATCCAGGGAGTGCGCCCAATCCCCCTAACAAGGAGCCGCGCAGACCATCGATCGAGGAAGAAGTAGAAGTTGAACCACTCAGCGAGGAAGATCTCACTCGAGTTCTCACGCAGAACTTTGAGAGGATCGTCCCAGGAATTGCGTCAAGGTTGAATCTAGGGAGGGACCTCCAATCTACGCTCAACTTTGGCAACACCGGACCAGGTACTTCTTCTCAAAATCAGAGGAAAAGAAGGGCACGACCTCAGGAGCGGAATCTCTTTGAGGAAACTCCCCAACCCAGGAATGTGTTTGAACGCATAGGGGATCACCTCATGCAGGAACTAATGCAGTCTCGAGAAGAGGGAGAGAGGTCCGACGGTTCACCCGAGCGACCAGATCTGGAACTGGCCAGAGCCAACCGCCGCACAAGTGAGTGGGATAGGATGAATATCGTGAAGAAGGCTCCTAGCTCTTCTTAAAAGAGCGGTCCTCACCCAAGAGATGGGGCACCACCTCCTTCTCTCGGTCTATCAGGAGAGGACTCGGATGACCATCCGCCCAAGCATCGCCGACCTAGGCGTACTCCTCCACCACCACTAGACAATGAGGAGTACTATGGCGGTCCTTAATATCGAGAGACGGAAGCAGAAGATCTTTCTCAACCGTGGTGCGACCCTAGTCTCACCCGTCCATGGGCAGACCCCAGGGAAGATCCCTTTACTCTCCGCATACGGAATTACTCCAAGGACACAAAACGTCGCATGCCAGCGTGTGTCAAGACTTATGATGGAACTGGTGATCCGGATGATCACCTCAAGATATTTGATACGCAGGCGAAAATTGAGCGATGGCCCATGCCTATATGGTGCCAAATGTTCAATTCAACCTTGATCGGCAATGCTCGTGACTGGTTTGAAGGACTTCCTCTACGAAGCATTGATAGCTTCACTAAATTACGCACTGCGTTCAAGAATAATTATACTCAGCGGAAGAATTATAATAGGGACCCGGTCTCATTGGCAACCGTCAAGCAACGACCGGGCGAGTCTACGGAAGCCTTCACTGAACGCTTCAATGACGAGTGCACACGCACAAAGACAATACCAGAACTCCTGAAAATTTCCGACTATATGCATGCCATAACAGACAGGGAATTAATCAGACGTTTCAATGACAAGCGTCCAGAGAGGTATGACGACCTCATGGAAAGGGTCAGAAACTTCATAGAGGGAGAAACCGCGGTGGCCGCGGCCTATCCTTCGAAAGGAAACAGCTACCGGTTGAACGACCAGTCCAGGAGACAGTCGGGCGGACAAAGCAACCAAAACAATGGTAGGGGCTCAGATTACAAGAGCCAAAACAAGGGAGGACGTGCGAACGATAAGTTTACCCCTTTAAAGATGTCCTACCGGGAGATCTTGCTGACGGAAGGGGCTAATTTTCCGAGGCCTCCCCCAATGACGACTGCGCTGGACCGTCGCCAAGGAAATCGTTTCTGCGAATTCCATAACGACAAGGGCCATGGTACGGAGGAGTGTATCCAGCTCAAGAAGCACATTGAGTCACTGATCAAGTCATGTAAACTCAAGCATTCGGTTGAGGATTGGAAGGATGGAAAAGACAACAAGGAGTATGACAAGAAGGATCCCCAAAAGGACAAACCTTCAACTATATACATGATCCAATCCAGACAGCGCCGCATGAGGCAGAAAATTAGTCAAAAATTTTCACGCGGCAGGGAAATCTCATTCCCTCCCATCACAGCAAGCGATGTGATTGATGCACCTCTCACTGTTGAGATAAGCATTGGAACACACAATGTTCGTCGCATGTATGTGGATGGTGGGTCATCAGCAGAAGTACTGTACGAACACTGTTTTATACAGTTACGACCAGAAATAAGAAGCCAATTGGTACCGGCCACGGCGCCGCTCATTGGTTTCAGTGGAGACACAATTTGGCCAATAGGGCAACTGCGTCTGCTTGTAACCATTGGGAACAAAGAGCACTCCACCATGGTGTGGATGAACTTTATGGTGATACGCTCACACTCTCCATACAATGGGATCATAGGCAGACCGGGTATCCTGGCCATACGAGCGGTGCCTTCCACGACACATGGAATGATCAAATTCCTGGTGGAAGGAGGAATCGTCACCATCTATAACACAATCGTACCAGCATCCGAGTGTCATGCCGTGACAACACCGGTTCCACCTGTTCCCCCCAAGGACGGATCACCACCTCCCAATTGGAAGGTGGCAATCCATCCTGATTACCCGAAACAAGAGGTGTCCATAGGGGGAACGCTCTCAGATAATGGCAAGAGGGCCATGTGCTCTCTCTTGAAGGCAAACTTAGATGTATTCGCATGGGAGCCCAAGCATATGACGGGCATACCACGAGCGATAGCAGAACATAGGCTCCAGATCCGCCAGGGATACCCACCCGTCAAGCAAAAGAAGCGCGGTCAGGCACCTGAGCGCAACCAAGTGATATTGGATGAGGTACATAAACTGGTGGACGCGGGTATCATGCGCGCGGTATACTACCACGAGTGGTTATCCAATCCAGTCATGGTCAAAAAGCACGACGGGAGCTGGCGCATGTGCGTGGATTTCACGGATCTGAACAAAGCCTGTCCGCAGGATTGTTACCCGCTTCCAGAGATTGACTGGAATGTGGAATCTCTATGTAGATATCCCTTTAAGTTCTTCTTAGACGCATATAAAGGATAGCACCATATCCAGATGGCAGAGGAGGACGCAGAGAAGACGGCGTTCCATACTAGTCAGGGGGTATATTGTTATACAAAATGCCGTTCGGAGTAAAGAACGCCGGGGCAACATACCAGCGGCTTGTTGACAAAGCCTTTGACTCACAGATAGGCCGCAATCTGGAGGTCTATGTGGATGACTTAGTCATCAAAAGTCATACGGAGGATGCACTTCTCTAGGACGTTCAAGAGACGTTTGACACATTGAGGAGGGTTAATATGAAGTTCCAAAGAAATGCACGTTTGGGGTAACGGAAGGAATGTTCCTTGGATATATGATTGATCGAAAGGGTATTAAGCCTTTCCCAGAAAAAAACGAACGCAGTAATACAGCTACCATCCCATCAGACACGGAAAGAGGTACAGTCCTTAAATGAGAAGCTGGCCGGGCTAAACAGGTTCTTATCAAAGTCCGCAGAGAAGTCACTCCCCCTATTAAAAACACTCAAGAAGTGCATTAAGAAGGGAGACTTCCGGTGGACAAAGGAAGTTGAGGAAGCCTTTGGTCAACTCAAGCAACACCTCGCATCTCTCCCCATGCTAGTAGCTCCCCGGCCAAAGGAGGAGCTCATTATGTATCTATCAGCCACACATGGAGCAATAAGTGCGGTACTCATGATGGATAGGGACACGGTACAAACTCCGGTCTACTTCATAAGTAGAACATTGCAAGGGCTGGAGTTGAATTACTCCTCTATGGAATAATTGGTTTTGGCACTAGTGTCTGCTACAAAACGGTTGCGCCGATACTTTCAGGCGCACCCAATTGTAGTCATTACTGACCAACCAATAAAACAAGTCATCTCTAGACCGGATGTGGCAGGTAGGCTACAAAAGTGGAGCATTCTATTGGGAGAACACAACATATCTTATAGACCAAGGACGGCTGTTAAAGGCCAAATCTTGGCGGATTTCTTGATAGAGAAGCCGGATGAAGAAGGACCAATCGTAAAACAAGACGAAAACCTAGCAGAACCCTGGGTGTTATTCATGGACGGATCCTCGTGTACGGATGGGTCAGGAGCTGGTCTCATCCTTACGAATCCGTAAGGAATGGAGTTTACGTACGCCCTTCGTTTTGAGTTTACAGCCACCAATAATGAGGCAGAATATGAAGCATTAATTGCGGGTTTAAAAATCGCTGCTAGAATGGGAGTCTGCAACCTTGAGGCCTACGTGGACTCACGGCTTTTCGCGAACCATATCCTGGGAGGATATATAGCTAAGGAGGATAACATGGTCCGATACTTGGAGAAAGTCAAGTCACTCATCGCGGCTTTCAGCAAGTTTTTTATCAAGCAGGTACCAAGAGGTGAGAACAAGAAGGCGGACGCTCTTAGCAAGATCGCGTCTACAAGTTTCGCCCACTTATCCAAGCATGTCTTGGTGGAAATACTCAAGGAAAAGTCTATAACAGAAGGGGAGGTCGCTGCTATAGTTTAGGAGAACAGACCTACATGGATGACCCCGATCGTTAACTATTTGACTAATGAAACCCTTCCGGACGAGGAAAAAGCAGCACGGCGCATTAGAAGGAAGTCGCAGCACTTCGAGCTTAGAGAAGGTATCCTTTATAAGCGCTATTTCTTGCAGCCGTGGCTGCGGTATGTGGGACCGCGTCAGGCCACTTACATGATCAGTGAGATACATGAAGGGTTATGCGGCATGCACGCGGGCCCCCGATCCGTGGTGGCTCGAGCCCTACGCACAAGATATTATTGGCCTACCATGTATAGTGACGCACGCGACATGATTCGCAAATGTAGTGATTGCCAGGTGCACAGACTAGTGTCGCGGCATCCGCAGCAGGAACTTACACCTATTACATCCCCATGGCCATTCTACAAGTGGGGGATCGACATTGCAGGACCATTTCCTGTAGTTGCGGGGGGAGTCAAGTTCTTGATTGTCGCAATGGACTACTTTACACGTTGGATAGAGGCTAAGGCAGTCAAATCCATCACAGGCAAACAAGTTAAAAAGTTTGTTTGAGAGAACATCGTGTGCCGCTTTGGCTTACCAGGAGAAATTATCTCGGACAACGGGAAGCAGTTCACGGATAATCCATCCAAGGAATGGTGCGCAGCATTGAATATCAAACGGGGCTTCGCGTCTGTTAAGCACCCGCAGACAAATGGTCTTGTGGAACGGGCAAATAGAAGCTTGGGAAATGGCATCAAGGCACGCTTGGAAGAACGGAGTGCCAAATGGGTGGATAAACTACCACATGTTCTATGGGCGCATATGACTATTATCAAAACAGCCAACGGGGATACTCTATTCGCATTGGCTTACGGCACTAAAGTTGTTATACCAGTAGAAATAGGAATGCGCACCATCCGCACAGCAGAGGTTAATGTCGTCACGAACGACGAGCAACTACGGATCAACCTGGATTTGTTGGCGGAAAAAAGGGAGATAGCAGCCATCAATGAGGCCAAGTCCAAGGCTAAAATGAAGGCTTATTATGACGCCAAGGTTAAAGGTGTTTCTTTTCGACCGAAAGACTATGTCTATCATGCTAACGAAGCAAGTCGAGCGGAGAATACAGGAAAGCTGGGCCCTAAGTGGGAAGGATCGTATGAGGTCACGGAAGCCTTAGGACGGGGTGCGTACAAGTTACGTGACATGGATGGCCGCGATCTGGAACACACATGGAACATCTCCAATCTCAAAAGGTGTTATCTTTGAAAGCTACGGCTTCCGCATGGATACTTCTCTATATCTGGCTTTAATGGAGATCCATGTGTTCTCTCTGTTTTGTTTCTTATGTTTTTTCTAGGTTCTTTTTTGTTTTTTAGGACTTCCCATGCTTGTTAAAACAAAAAATGTAAACGTTCTAATAAAATGCCGTGGTGCCTAGCTAGCTCCACGACTTGTTTTGTGCAAATTGTTTTTCTTTAGATTCCGTTATAGTCATATGGGTTTAATTGTTACTAGTATAATGTGCCATGTCTTATTCATATGCATTCATTCAATACCGTACATGTACAATACGCCTCCAGGTGGGGTAAGAGGATTAAGTGAACCTAATAATTCAACTTGTCACATAAGAGGGATGCAACCCCAGTGACGCGGATCATGTATCCTTACTAGACACCTTATTCACGAGACGTTGTGATAAGTTTCCATATGCCGCGCTCACGTAGTTCTTTGCATGGTAAAGACGCACGTCGCACGTCTAGTAAAGTATAGACTTAGTTTTATTCTGGGTAAGATGTGACATGTCATGCGATACAGATACATGATATCTAAAAGAATATGAACAAGTTTCCAAAACATCAAAATGGTCGTGCCTACCATGGAGTTATACATAGCATAACAAGTGTTTCTAATCCTGAGGTACCGTGGACATCCACGGACAAATGTTTAGAGGTTACAAACCAAACTGTCCAAAATAGATAACAAATTAAGGGCACCCTACATGGGGGGGAGAAACCTACCTATCTCCCATTGTTCTTCAGCCAGTCAAGGCAATATCTCACTGCGTCCCTTCCGCTCCAAAGCTTGAGCCGCATTCCTCTCCAGCACCCCGCTTAATGGTTGCTCATCAACTACGAGTCTGGTCACATCCTCATAAATAGGAAGGGTGAGGTGGCTGGGCGAGGGAGTGAAGGAAGCCCGGGAATGACCCTCATCTTGAGAGAATGCACCAAGACTAAGCTTTTCCATAATCTCCATGTTTGATGCATCCTTTGTGGCTTCCAGCTCGGCCAAGAATGGGTAGTGTAGATCTCGCATTACAGCCATGGAAGCAGTCATCTTGTTAGCAGCTTCGGTGTTGAAGAAGGCATGCTTTGTGAAGTTTTCCTTCTTCCTGATTAGCTCTGTGGCCTTGACCATTCCTTCATGGCGGCCGTGATCAATGCCATCTGACACAAGGCTAGCAAACTGCTGAACAAATTCGGGGGCTTCCAACACCTTGGTAACGGCTAGACGTGCCCCGTGACCCACCATCCACCTGCGGCCAGCAATGGCTGCTAGTAGTTGGGGGCATAGCACGTCGTCACGTTCGGTGGTAAGGGCATTTATTAGCACATCTTTTTGGGCGGACGCCTCCCTCAGCTGTTCGGTCGTGGCCCTCTCATGAGCAAGCTCCTCTTTTACCTTTTCCCCGCCTTGGATCATCGTATGGGCATCCTCAAGTCTTTTGGTGAGCATGGATACTTGGTTGGAGGAGGACTTGGCCGATGCTTCTACTGCGGTCACCTGTATGAAATACATTACTTAATAGAATGGTGGTTATTATGGAATAGGTGTGATGCGGCGCGGATACATACCTTGGTTGTTGCGGCCTCATGTTTTATCTCAAGCTCGGCTACCTGCTGGCCATGAGCATTGGCGCGGGCCGATTGTTCTTTCACAGTCGCCTCGGCGGTAGCAAGCTGGGATTGAAGGGCACCAATTTGGGCTTCATTGTCCTCGATCATCCTCTCCCTTCGCCCAACCTTCCTCTTGAGGGACTCCACATGCCCTAACGCGGCTTCAAATCTTACCCTCATCAAAGTACCCATTGCCATTTGATGCACCAGTGCGCCGTTGTACTCATCCACCAGGTCAGCATGGCTTAGTATATTTACATCTCATACCAAACCAGGGGGATGCAGTTATTAAGGTACTCACGGCACTCCTCAGCCTCTCTCATCCGCGACGCAGTAGTAATATTCCAGACAGGATTGAATGGTTGAGATGGGCCAGACATTGGGATATCTTGGGAAGCTGTGGGGTTACCTTCTTCGAAGGCAGGGCCGGACCTGGTTGCGGCTCTATCCAGCACAGGTTCTCTCTCCACTTCCTTCTCTTTCCCCTTCTCTTTCTGTACATCGGGTGGAGGCGCGACACCAGCTTGTTCATCTCTACAAAACACACATTTGGAGTAAATATCAAGTGTTGTTTTAAGGAAAGTCGTGGATCTTACTTAAGAAAGAGGTAGCCTTACATGTTATTCCCTGCTAGTTCTGACGCAGTCGGGGGAACCTGAGTAACTGGATCCACATGTGCGGCCCGCACCGTTTCGGAGGCCTGGGTGGTGCTCCCAACATATTGATAAAGGGGGTGGTCCTCGCAAAGTTTTTTTTTTTGGGGGGGGGCATTATGTTCGCCAACCTCGGCCTGGGCGACTCTTCTCACCCGCTTGTTTTTTTTGCGGGTACGCTTCGGGGCGGGCTGGGCTGCTTCTTCTTCAACTTCCTCTTCAAGTTCTTTTTCTGCTCCCTCGTCTTATTCTTCATTGACTTGATGCATTTCCTCCTCATCATCGCCCAACATCTGGCGAAGACTAGAGGTGGTCCTCTCAATATTGTCTCCTTTCTCTTCCCCGTATGCGGGGGTGGCAGTCTTAGGCGGCGAGGGGCGCCCGACTTTTTCTTCGAGCATCATATTATCACCGTCCTCGTTGTCAAAGTCCACGGGGGTCCTCAGGAGCGTTGTTTCCTCTTCGTCTGAGTGGGGGTCCGGCACGGCCTCCAGGGCAACCGTCACATTTCGGGTATGCTCAAGGAGAGGTAACTCGTTCTCACGTCTGGGACGGGATCCCTCTGGTACAAGCTTTGGATCGCCTTGATGTAGGAGTCCAAAGAAGTTCATTTCTGCCACAATAAACGAAACATGTTAGGCATTAACAGATAATCGTATGCGTCTTTGATGTACGGATGCTAAACCTACCTTCACCATGCCTTCTCCAAAACACAGGATATCTGTTGGACGAGCCGAAATAGTTGCGGCTAATCCCTAGTAAATAGAGGAATGATTCGGGGAGGTTTCTATGGAACCTTGTTCTGTTCCTATCTATTTCTTGGGAGTGTTGGGGATTATATGTACTGACGTGCGGAAGGGGGTCATGAGATAACCTATGTTTGAAGACATAGTCGGCCGGCCACACTATCGAGTCAATTAAAAAGTAATGGTCGTACCAGTTTTTCAATGAGTCCATGGGCTTATTATGGGACTGGGGGCTATTGGGAGATCGTTTCTTAAAAGATAGCCAACCATTTACTATACTGGGGGTGTAAAATAGCCGGAATAGTTCTACGGTTGGGGGGATTCTTCTAGCACGGCATAGAATTTCAAACTAACTTACCTTACATGCGCCTATACAATGAAGCTGGCTAATATGTACATCGTAATACCCTAAGAGATCTATGAGGAAACGAGTAAAAGGAATGCGGTAGTTGGCCGCGTCAAAAAGACGAGTATATAGGCCAATCTTTCCCTGCGGAGCCTCAGTTATGAGGTCTCCGGCACCAGGGAGAGAGGGATGTAGATTGGTATGGATGAAGTAATTGGTGCAAAAGTGATCTAATTGCTCCTGGGTCATTACATTGAGCACGAATCCAATTGCGGGGTTGTTTCTTTGGGCCATTACTAAATAAAAAGTTAAGGACGTGGTATTCTAACCTGAGGAGGAAGGGATCCGTGCGTGAGTAAGTGAAGCTAAGAAGAAAAGATTTAATGGCAGAAATGGAGAAAAAAACTGTGTGTTTCACACAGCCGTAGGGGTGGCTTATTTATAGGGTTGCCTTGTGGGTCATGGTCTGTTGGATGCATGACACGTGTTTGCCACTATCCTTAATTGTGTGGCTAGGGTGTAAGTGGCAAGTGAAAAGTCAGGTGGGACCCATGGGTCACTTCTGGCTCAGTAGTTTACGCCGCTCGAGGTTCTGACTATTTGCACTTTGTCAGTCAAGTGGCAGGTGAACAGTCAATTGTGTCGGGATATGCGGTCTTACGTAAGATCCAAATTCAATGCTACATTTAATTTGTCTCGGTCGTCAGGTGCGGCTGAGGTACTATTGGAATAAATTCCTAACGTCAGGCAGCCACATGTGCGGCCTAAACAAATTTTTTTGATAATCATTTTCTCAAAAAGATCTTTCTTGGTACGTCCAGGGAGCTTCTTGTTAGTCTAGAGGTTACGACTACGGCTGTAACAACTAAACTAGGGGGACATGATGACGTATAGTCCCCAGCCGGGTAATGGACCCGGCCCACGGGTACTACCCGTATCCGACCCATCACAGATGGGTAGGAATAATGTTATTTGAGCTTATGGGCTTGGATGAATAGTAACCGCACATACGTGTGCAGCCCACGGCCCGGCATGCCCGGTGCAGGGTTAGACAGAATCATACTCCCATTATGATTGGGATTTATCCCAAAGGAGAGGATATTCACTCACCATAATTAGAAGATAACAATCAATCTAAATCTGGTGATTATCCTTTCCTTGGGGCCGAAGCATTAGTGACAGCCCATTAGGGTTTCACTGCCTATATAAGGAACCCCCAAGGGTTCCACAAAGGTGTTACATTCTACACTCTAAAACTCCCATCCGATTCCTATAACCCTAACCGATTACTTACTCTCACGCCGGAGTCTAATCATGGGAAACATTCCCACGGTAAGCCAAACGCGTGTTGTTTAGTGTGTAGGATCCCAACCATACAATTCACTTGGTGAAGGAGCCGGAGTCCAGCCAACCCGAATTAAGCCTAATTCGGGTCTAGCAAGGATCACCCAACTTTTGTATCAACAACCACCTCTATCAGAACGAAGAGCTTTCATCTTCTTCCCTAATTGCAGTTCTACTTCTGCTTTAAACACTTTGAATGTTTCAAATACCTCATGTTTATGCTTAAGTGAATAAACATAACCATAATGGCTATAATCAACCGTAAATGTTAAGAAGTAGCTAGCACCTTTCCTTGACATATGTCTCAGTGGTCCACACATATCAGTATGTATAAGTCCAAGTAGATCAGTATCCCTTTCAATATTTCTATTAAAAGGTTTCTTGGTCATCTTTCCAGAGATACAAGACTCACATTTATGAAATGATTCATCATTGTTATTTTCCAAAAAACCTTCACGTTGAAGCTTTTGTATGCGAGTCTTCCCAATATGGGAAAGTCTACAATGCCAAAGATAAGAAGAGTTTTTGTCAAACTTTATCTTCTTACTCATGCTAAATACAGATTTATCGTTCATGGATTCATTATCATGCATGTCTATTTCAAATACACCATTCACAGAAATTGCATTAAATTAGAAAATTCCATTTTTCCAAACAGAAATTCCATTATTATCAATTGTGTGAACGAATCCATTATTTAACAAACAAGAAAAGGAAATAACACCCCTACAATTGTAGGTGCATAATGACAATCATTTAATCTCAGTACTAAACCCGAAGGTAAAACTAGATCAAAAGTTCTTATAGCTTCAACCGCTGCTTATGCGCCATTGCCCATTTGTAGATATTGTTCCCCATAGGAAAGCTTCTTTTCCAGATTAAATCCCTGCAGCATATTAGAAATGTTAATACCGCATCCCGTATCATATACCCAGGATATTAATTTGTATGTTAAATTGAACAATTCAATCATAAATAAAGTACCTGAAGCTTCAGCGCTCTGCTCAGACTTCTTCTTTATTTCTCGCAATTCTTCGAGGTAAAGAGGGCAATTCCTCTTCTAGTGACCACTTGCCTTGCAATGGTGACAAGTCTCATCCTTTTGAGATTGACTCCTCTTGACAAAGTTCTGTTTGGGTTTCGAATAAGTCGCAACTTGTTTGCCCTTATTACCCTTGCCTTAGCCTTTCTTCTTGTTCGCTTACAGTTTTGGATTACTCACTTTACCCTTTTGTATGGTTAGTATAGAAGGCGTAGCGGTAGATGCCTTGTCTTTCAACCCCTTTTCATAGTTAGTGAGCATTGTATGCAAATCATTAACTGTCTTCCCCGTGCAATACATATTATAGATTCTAACGAAATCATTGAAGTCCTTGTTAAGGGACCTATGGATCAAGTTGATAGCCATATTATGATCATAGGGTTGTCCTAGTGCAATGAACTGTTCCATATAACCCCTCATCTCTAAATAATGGGCACTTACAGACTTTCCCGGAGCTTGCTTGCAGCTATGCAAAGCATCTACCAAGTCGTAGATCTCCACAGCTTGCGACTTTTCGAACATAGCCTTGAGCTCATCAAGCATTCGCTTTGGAGAAAATAGCTCATACTTCTATTGAAGTGTAGGAGCCATTTTTCCAAGCATTAAGCAAGCTACCTTAGAGTGCTTCTTAACATTAGCAGCGTGTTCAAGCCTTTGCGCATCAGATGCTCCTTTAGCAAGATCCTCTGGATAGGGAGTAGTCAAGATATCGATAGTACCCGCTGCTCTTAAGACAATTCTTAGTGAGCGGTACCAATCATTGAAGTTTGGGCTAGTAAGTTCAGGTCGTTCAATGAAAGCTTTGAACGCAGAACTTATAGTGTTATTGGTGGGTTGAGCCATTTCTACGTAAATAAGTTCAAATATTAGTATTTTCGATAACAAAATACTTTCAAGAAAATAAATTACCCCGACATAAAAACCATATTATTTTCCTTGAATTCTAGAACTATATTGACATAGATCCATTACATCAGTTGATCTTCTAATAATGAATGTACTCAACATAGCGACTTGTCGAACAATTCAATTGACAAACAGTTTTCGATTTCTAGATATTTAAGGGATTTACATTGCCAAAAACGTTTTGCATTGTAAACATATTTCATCCCTTCTGAATGCATTAAGTTTCGAGATCTCACTGAGTAACTTAATTAAGTCGTCTAATCTGAGTAACGTAAAACCATCATACGAATTCTCATTCTACAAATGGTTTTCTCTCCATCACAACATCAAACAAAAATGACGAAGTAATTTCAGGTGTTCGTCAATTAGGAACATTCGACTTAAACTTTAAGGGTATAAATTTTGATGTCAAAATCAATGTATGGAGAAGCATGCATACAATCTCCATAGCATAAGTTTAATAAAACATTTAGTAAACTTTTTCATGAGATTAAATTTCTTCATAAATTATGTTGCGGTATTGGTTAAACCAATTAAAGAATTTACCCACAACTCATCACATCGTACTTTGCTAGAACTCGGCTACGCACAAAGCAATACCCTTATTCATTGTGGTTCGGATGTGAATTTGTGGTAAATCACCCTTAAGGTATAATTCAATTAATAATCATAGGTAATTTCAATTTTGACACACAGGCGAGCCGGGAATTTGGTCAGCGACTAATGGCATAACACCTCCTTCCTTAACCGGGTACATGACCAACGGTGCGTTAAACCCACTTTATAGTTTGTCTAAATTGGGTAGGCCGTTAGATTATTATTGCAATTCACCAATCAACGTAATCTTATGTGATTTAAAATCTCTAACAAATCATTATTTTTAATATGATTTAGTCCATATTATTTCTTTTCAAAAAAAAACCTTGTTTACAACAATTCAACAATTATATATATAAACAAGTAAAAAAAACTAAATCATAAACACATAGTAACAATTTATATGTACAACAAATAAATCAAATAGCCACATGCATACGATTTATTCAATAATCATCAAATCTAGGTCTTTATATATCTATATAAAAGTCTTCCCTAATTCTAGATGTATTGAATCAAATAATCACATAGCACATAAAATCATATAAACATATAATTTTATGATCCATGAAAACATGCATGTAATCATTGATTCCCCACAAATCGTAACAACTAAATCTCTACAGATCATAACCATACATGACATAACAATTAATCATGCAATTTAATCTAAAATTATCCCTCATGTAATTTAGGGTTTCAAAAAAATTCCGTTTTTTTATAAAAAAAATAGAGTAAAACCCTAATTTTTAAAAAAACAAAACCCTAATTTTATGAAAAACCTAAAAAAACATGTAGTTTTAACTCAAAGCAATTATAGTTAAAAAAAATTAGATTTTCGATAATTATAACATGTTAAAACGACTCTCGATGCCACTGAAGGTTTATTAGTATCATAACAATTATATAAAACCCTAAACGAGATCAAAGCACATATAAAGCAATTTAACAAGATCATAATTATTAACACTATTATAATTAATCGAATTAGGGTTACATACCTTTACGCTAAAGCAATTCCACAAGACGAATAACGAGTCACCAATTCGGGTTTATACCGTATATACCAAGATATAGTCTAAAGTAAGACTATATTACGTTCTTTTACACACGTAATACAACGAGCTAACCGTGATTCTAGCACGTGAAAACCGAGCTACAACTCTTGTATATAAACTACCCAACCACCCTAGAGAGGGGCTAGGACTAGATTACGTATACAATCAATCAACCAAGAAAAACCAACCGAAACCCTTTGTTGGTGGCGCTTGCGATCGACCAAGAGAAAGAAGGAGGGGAAATATTATTGTTGTTGTTATGATTATGAGGGGATTAGTAGGTGTATTTATATGCCTAAACATCTTATAGCCCAAGATAAATATAATGCAACAATTCCCCCCCCCCCCCCCCGTTAGGCTTAACCGACGGTCGAAACACCCCTTAGGGGTGTTCCGGAACCTTCCGTCCTTCTTTCCTTTAGTATACATACTATATATTTATTTAACGCTTGTTATAACTTAACTATTAATTATTTAACGATCATTAAGGTTATATATTTACTTGCTCGGTTATATTATTAAATACATAAATATATTTATTAAATAAATTAATAAATACAATAATTATATTTATTAATTATATTAACTATTTATGTATTGTGTGCAATCCTGTAATCTCGAGTTCGATCCTATCACATAAATATTAAATATAAGTCCATAAACTTTCATTATGTACATTTATTTGCACTTAGCTTTGTATAGTTTGTTCTTACCATTCCTAGGTATTATTATATCTTCAAAGTATTGTTTACAAATTGTTTATAATCCATAATGACTTATTCATATGTATTCTTGTAACACCCCATTTTGGAAATGGAATATTACGCATAATCATGGCGTGTCATCAAAGCATACAAGGATAAATGTCTAAGCATTATTCAACCATAAAAGGGAAATACCGGAATCAAACATCGGTACCCCAAAGTAAAGCTCATCACACACAAACATAAATACTGTAAAAGGAAAGGACGAAACAATGTCCATAGCAACTGTATCAAAGTAAAGGAAATGCATAAAGTAAAGAAAGACAGTAAAGCTTCCAGTCCATATGCACCTACGCTTGAGATCTACGAGCGTCCCTGAGTACCTGCCGTTTTGGGAACATGAAAAGGAAAACGGCTGAGCAAGACGCTCAGTGCACGGATGTACAATAAAGCATGAAATAGGATAAGCATGTAACATATAACAGCGGAAGACTAAGTACTGAGTAAACTGGTTAAGTATCAAGAAAACTGGTTTTATAGTTTGAAAAGCCTTATGTTTATCTTGTGAAAACTGTTTTAACATATATATACCATAGCCCATATAGGTCATGAAAAGGTCACGTGCATGAATACTTGGAGGGGTGACCTCATCATGCTGATTAGAGGGGATGCCTCTAATCAATATACTGGTTTGGGTAGGAGGGATCAGCTCCTTGTGAAGGGTGCAAGGCACACACCACATTCACCATGATAAACTGAATAAACATGTAACTAGGATGCACCCATACGCCCCACCTGATATAATAATATGGCCAAAACTGAAAGGGACGCCACGAGCAATCACTCCGCCGTGGGGAAGTCATAACATCGGTGCCTCCAATGCTATGGTTATGGTACCTCCATAACTAGGTGAAACTGGTCATGCTTGTATATGGCTATAGATTATGCTAAATTAACATAAGCAGTTCAAAACAATAAAACAAATGCTGGGGAAAACAGTTGGCTGCATACGGGGAAATCCTAATAAGGAAAGAATGTCCATACTGAAGGACGGGAATCCGTACCTCAAGTCCAGTGAATGAACGGAAGAAAGACTCCTACTTCTGGATCACTAACGCTACATGAATACACACGTGTATAAGTATCGATTCACTGATTATGTACTGGGTTTTATATCTCATATTAGCTGATTTGGTATGTTTTAGGTCCTGGTTCCCTGTTTAAAGCCTTAAACTGTGTTTATCTAGTATTTTGATTAATCTGATTAAGTATTACTGGTGTTTCATGTATTATTATACTTACTATATAATAATAAGTAACTTTCCAAAAATAGCAGGTTTCCAAAAATAGAAAGTTTCCAACAATAGAAAGTTTCCAAAAATAGAAAGTTTCCAAAAATAGAAAGTTACCAAAAATAGAAAGTTTCCAAAAATAGAAAGTTTCCAAAAATAGAAAGTTTCCAAATATAGAAAGTTTCCAAAAATAGAAAGTTTCCAAAAATAGAATTTACTGCTTAAAATAGATTAGTTTCTAAAAACAGAAAGTTTCCAAAAATAGATCAGCTGCCTTAATTAAATAAGTTTCCATATATAGAAGGTTTCCATGGTTAGATTAGCTGCCTGAAATAGATTGATTTCCATATATAGAAGGTTTCCATAATTAGATTAGTTGCCTTATTTAATTAAGTTTCTATAAATAGAAGTTTCCATAATTAGAATTAAGCTGATTACATAAGCTAACATATAAGTCTAAGTGTTATAAGCTTATTTCTTAAGTCATATGATATAGTGTATAGTTTAATTATTATTTCATGTATTTTAATTAAACTATAGGTTAAGCATTTTAATTAAAGTATAACATGTTTTAATTAAAATGAAATGAACTACTTAGGTTAAAACGTGTATTATTATTATTAATAATATAACCTAAGTCATGTCTAAATTAATTAATTATAGGCATGTTTTAATAATTAATTAATTATAACTTATAACATAAAATACTTAGGTTAAATTAATGTCATGTTAAACTAATAATTAAAATAACCTAAGTCATGATTTAATTAATATTTCATGTTATTAATTAATTATATCCTAAGTTCATAATTCATAAAATTAACATGTAACATAGATCATGATTTTAACCAACGAACCATGAATCGGGCATGAATTCGACACCGTACCCCGAGCCAAACCCGGGGCACACGTGTCTCCTTGCTGCCGTGGGTCCCACATGAGCCAACCAAGACCAAATATGGTCTTGGTGGTGGCGGCAATAGCAAACCAAACCCCCCCTCGGGTTTGTTTGCTAGGCGGCCAAAACAAACATCCCTTTTAAATCATTCTTTGATTTTATTTAATACCAAAACATGTTAGATCAATGATTAATTACCTTGTTTAAATAAGAAAAATAATAACATGTTCATGAAAATAATCAAAGATTAAAAGAATTAAAAAGAATTAAAAAGAAGGGTTAGAAAGGTATACCACTATGTAGCTTGGAAAAAGGATGAACAAACACGGTTTCTAACACTTGTTTTTAAGATCAAAATCAAACAAACACCCTCCAATGGTGGTGTTTAGGTGGCGGCACAAAAGGAGAAAAAGGAGAGGAGAAAAACTCTTTTAGGGTTTTTGTGTTTATTTCTTGAAAATGAAAAATGAAAACATGTTTAACTCTTTACCCCCCTTTACTTGTAAAGTCCATGGGCTAAGCCCATTTCTTGTATGTGTGCCGTGGGTATGGGGGCCCCACATGGGGTACCCGTACCTTTCTCGTGTCCTGATGTTTCGTGTTCGTTCGTGGTTAAACGTGCTCGTGTTTAAAGTGTTTCTGTTTATTCTATCGTGTCGTTTTTCGTAACTTAACGCTCGTAATAATATTATAAGTATTTACGTAATTATTCTAGTTAGTATTTAATATGGTGATCATGAATTAATTATGTTCACGTGATATATTATTAACTGTTTATCATGAGTTCGTACGTAATCGATACTTGTCATGTCATACACGTATGCACTTGCTTGATTATTAGCACATGAATGTGATCAATACTAAATGAGGTAAGTTTTAATCTAGGACGTACGATCTTAAGGGCACTATTCATGGTAAAAGCATGCGGGTTTTACAATTCTTCCCCCCTAAAAAGAATAATTCGTCCCCGAATTATAGATAAAGTAAGCTGAAAAGAAGTAACATACCCGAACTCAAAATATGAAGTGAGGGTAAGAAGCCCGGATAGACTCCTCTGTTTCCCAAGTGGCTTCCCGCTCGGTATGGTCCCTCCAAAGAATTTTGACGAATGGAATCGTCTTCCTTCTCATGACTCGTTCTTGCCTATCGAGTACTCGTTCGGGTTCTTCTATAAAAGTGAGATCTTCACGTATCTGTTCCAGTGGATACTGAACCATGTGAAGGGGATGATAATTGTACCCTCTGAGTAAGGACACATGGAACACGTTATGCACGTGCGAAAGCTGAGGAGGTAACGCCAATCGGTAAGATACTTCGCCGATTCGTTCAACGATATCAAATGGTCCGATGAACCGAGGACTGAGTTTTCCTTTGATCCCGAAGCGTTTAACACCATGTGCCGGCGAAACCTTGAGGAAGACGTGATCTCCCACATTAAAATGTATGTCCCTACGATGCTTATCGGCGTAACTCTTCTGACGTGACCGTGCTTCTTGCAACTTCTGTTTAGCTACCTCAATCTTCTCATTGGTCATTTCTATAATCTCTGGTCCTTCGAGTGTTCGCTCTCCCACTTGATCCCAGCAAGTTGGAGCGCGACACTTTCTGCCATACAACATTTCAAAAGGAGCACATTTGATACTTGCGTGCCAGCTGTTGTTGTATGCAAACTCGACTAAACAGATGTAATCGTCCCAATCACCTGTCCATTCCAACGCACACGACCTTAACATATCTTCCAATGTCTGAATTGTTCGCTCCGATTGTCCGTACGTTTGAGGATGGAAGGCCGTACTCAGCTTAAGTTGTGTACCCCAAGCTTTTTGCAGACCTTTCCAGAATCGCGACGTGAAACGAGGATCTCTGTCTGAGACGACGCTGGAGGGAGTGCCGTGGAGTCTCATGATCTCCCTTCTGTAAGTATCTGCGAGTTTACTTACCGGATCTTCCTTGCGTATCGGTAAGAAATGAGCTGATTTGGTGAGTCGATCAACGATGACCCAAATAGCATCGTGCTTCTTCTTGGTAGGCGGAAGACCGGTAACAAAATCCATGGTGATTTTGTCCCACTTCCACTCTGGGATATCCAACGGTTGAAGGAGACCGCCAGATCGCTGATGTTCAATCTTAACCTGCTGACAGGTAAGACATTTGGAGACATACGTGGCTACATCCTGTTTCATACCACTCCACCAAAAGTGCTGTCTGATGTCATGGTACATTTTTGTCGACCCAGGATGTATAGAAAATGGGGAGCTGTGAGCTTCAGCTAATAATGCTTCCCGGAGTTCTTGATTGTCAGGAACACAAAGTCTCGTGCCCTGCCAAACGATACCGTCTACGTCCATTTTGAATTCTGTCTGCTTCTCCAAATTCTGAATTATCGCCCAAATCTCTCCATCATCCTTCTGCGCTTCCTTGATCCTAGTCAGTAACTCAGGTTCTACTCTAAGATTCGCCCAGTATCCGTGCTGCCCACGTACCATGATTTCGATGTCTAGCCGCTCCAAGTCTCTTATGTTTTGTTCCTTGATCTCAATGCCGTTGATCATTCCGGACTTTCTGCTGAGTGCATCTGCTACTACATTAGCTTTCCCGGGATGATACTGTAGGTTAATATCATAATCCTTCAACAGTTCCAACCATCTCCTTTGTCTCATGTTCAATTCTCGCTGTGTGAAGATATACTTCAAGCTCTTGTGATCCGTGAAAATGTCGCATGATTCTCCGTATAAGTAATGCCTCCATATCTTCAATGCGAACACCACTGCAGCAAGTTCCAGGTCATGCGTAGGGTAGTTTTCTTCATAGGGCTTAAGCTGCCGTGAAGCATACGCGATCACTTTCCCATGTTGCATGAGAACACAACCCAGTCCCTTCCCCGATGCATCGCTATAGATCTGAAATCCACCTGTACCAGATGGGAGAGTAAGAATAGGTGCAGATACTAACTTCTGCTTTAGGTCTTCGAAGCTCTTCTCTCGTTCTTCCGTCCAGACGAATTTCTCTCCTTTTCGCATCAGTTTGGTGAGAGGCAATGCCAGGCGGGAAAAGTTCTCCACGAATCTTCGATAATATCCAGCTAAGCCTAAGAAGCTGCGGACTTCTGTCGCTGATGTTGGTCTTGGCCATTTAGTGATAGCCTCAACCTTCGCTGGGTCCATAGTGATCCCTTCTGCTGATAAAATGTGACCTAAGAATGCCACCTTGTTTAACCAGAACTCACACTTGGAGAATTTCGCATACAGCTGCTTCTGACGAAGAATCTGTAGTACAGTACGGAGATGATCTTCGTGTTCCTCCGTGGACTTTGAGAAAATCAAGATGTCATCGATGAATACAATGACAAATTTATCAAGGAATTCATGAAAGATTCTGTTCATCAGATCCATGAATACTGCTGGAGCGTTAGTCAGGCCGAATGGCATGACCACAAACTCATAATGGCCATAGCGGGTACGAAAAGCAGTCTTGGCAATATCCTGCTCTTTAACCCTTAGCTGATGGTAGCCTGACCTTAGATCGATCTTTGAGAAGTGTTTGGCTCCTTGAAGTTGGTCAAACAGATCGTCTATACGTGGCAGTGGATATCTATTGCGGATGGTAATCTTATTAAGTTCACGGTAGTCAATGCAAAGTCGCATGCTGCCGTCCTTCTTCTTAACAAACAAGACCGGTGCGCCCCATGGAGATGCGCTTGGTCTAATGAACCCTCGTTCAAGAAGTTCCTGCAGTTGGTCCTTCAGTTCTTTTAGCTCTATGGGAGCCATACGATACGGAGCCTTAGAGATCGGCTCAGCTCCTGGAACAAGGTCGATGTTGAACTCCACTTCTCTTGCAGGTGGTATGCCTGGAAGTTCATCTGGGAAGACGTCTTGAAATTCCGAAACTACTGGTTGATCCTGAATCGATGGGGATCCAGCATCCATGTCATGAACCGTAGCTAGATAACCTTCGCAGCCATGTGACAGTAACGCACGTGCTTGCAAGGTAGATATGACTTGTACAGACCGTCCGGGTATGAACCCGTTATGGATGTACTCTGGTGCATTAATGTCGCCGAAGATCACTCGATATGAGTGGCAGTCTATGGTAGCATGGTGCTTGGATATCCAATCCATGCCGAGAATCATATCGAACTCAATCATGTCTAGAGGAAGTGCATCTACTGCACGAACTTTATCGTCAAACTCTAGAGGAAGACTCTTGTATACATGAGTTATTAATACAGAGTCCCTCAGAGGCGTGGAAATGGTAAGCTTATTTTCTAATGGCAAGGGAAGTGTCCTGATGTTCTTAGCATAAGTATTGGAAACAACTGAATGAGTGGCACCCGTGTCGAAAAGAACACATGCAGCCTGGCCGTACATATACAAAATTCTAGTAATGGTACCTGTAGATTTGTTTGCCTGATCGCGCGATGTCGTGTAGACACGCCCAGTGGTAGGAGGCGGTTTAGTATCAGCATGACCCGAAGTACCCTCCATTTCACCCTTACGGCAATCTCTCATACGATGGCCAGGGAGGCCGCACTTGTAGCACGCGTCGGAGTCACGACGACATGGGCCAGGGTGTCTGCGATGGCAAGTGCTGCAAAGAGGATGAGTGAATCCTCCACCAGGAGTCCTTGCTTGCTGAGGGCCTGCTGATGACAAAACGTGTTAAGAATAAGGTATATGCACGAGTATAGGACGTAAGCGTCATAAGATGTTTACCAGTGTTAGCTGAACGGTTAGGCTGAGAACCCCTGTGGTTCTGGTCCCTTCCGTTACCGTGGTTCCTGGTAGAGATTAATATAGTGTCAGCATGAGAGACATAACATGAAATCATAAGAAGATGCATAAATAGTAGGACCTGCTGTTGTTGGAGTGTCCCGCATTGTTACGGTAATTATCATTACCGTTGCGCCTTTCCACAACAGAACGGTCGTTAGAGTGACCGTTTCCTTTGGGCTGATTGGGCTGCTGCTGAGTAGCCGGCTGAGACCGGTCCCCAGTTTTCTGCCTGGAAGATACAGTTTAAGAGATGATTATAGAACATATAATGATAGGATGCGGTCTGGTTAACGCTAGAACACGAAGTGTTTTACCTCTTGTCGGGTCTTTCAGCTTCCCCGAACTCATCGCGTTCCTGCAACATCTCAAGCTTTCTTGCTGCGTCGGCCACTTGTGCTACTGTATTGAACGTAACACATACCAGATTGTTCGCGACCGAGGTGCGAAGTGCCCACCTAAAATGGTGTGCCTGCTCCTCAGGAGTACCAGCCGCTGCTCCTAGAAAACCAGCTAGGCGAAGAAAGCGCTGCATGAATTCGTTGCTATTCTCGCCCTGTCTCTGACGTATCCCGTGGTATTCACGCTTGAGTTTGTCCTGCTCTGCCTTAGGAAAGAACTGTTCCATCACTCTCTCCTTGAATTGGGCCCATGTCAAACCAGCGACCCATTCATCACCTCCTTCTGACTGCGTCAAAGCTAGCCACCAGTTGAGTACATCGCCTTCAAACCTGTAGCATGCCAATTTTGCCTTGAAGGCGGGGTCACATCCCATAGCATTGAAGATTTTCTCAATGTGAGTCATCCAGCTTTCAGCATCGCTGGGGCTATCAGTCTTTTCAAAAGCTCTAGGACGGAGCTTGTTAAATCTTTCCAACCATACCGCTAGAGTCACTGGGGGAGGAGGAGGAGGAGGTGCCTGATTCTGCGGCTGCTGATTATTGGCAGCTTGGACTTCAGCATGAATGTCATTCCTCAGTTGAGGAAGTAAGGCTTGCATGGCAGCCTGAATTGCAACATTGAGCTGCTCTTGCTCGCGTGTGAGAACCATCTGACAGTATAACATAAAACATATGATTAACAGTTCAAACATAAAATATAAAAAAAAATTTATGCCAAAAAATTTTCACGAGAAAAATTTTATGCAAGAAAATCTTTGTATGAATGCATGATGCAGTTTTATGAAAACTTTTGATGCTCGAGAGTGAACGCCTCCGGTCAGTTCACTCAAAATAAAAGACATATCGAGGGGACGCCTATGGGTCGGTCCCAAATCTAAAAGTTTCGATAAAACACATGCGACTAAATAGGGCCAGTCCTGTACCAACCATTACTTAGTCAAAAACCCTGTAACAATGACATGTATATGTATGCTTAAAAATGATGAATGCATGAAAACAACTGTCAGTTCTAGGAAGACCGTAGTGACTACCCACTAATCACATGTCATATTTGAGAGCCTACAGGTCGAAACCAGGCTCTGATACCATAATTGTAACACCCCATTTTGGAAATGGAATATTACGCATAATCATGGCGTGTCATCAAAGCATACAAGGATAAATGTCTAAGCATTATTCAACCATAAAAGGGAAATACCGGAATCAAACATCGGTACCCCAAAGTAAAGCTCATCACACACAAACATAAATACTGTAAAAGGAAAGGACGAAACAATGTCCATAGCAACTGTATCAAAGTAAAGGAAATGCATAAAGTAAAGAAAGACAGTAAAGCTTCCAGTCCATATGCACCTACGCTTGAGATCTACGAGCGTCCCTGAGTACCTGCCGTTTTGGGAACATGAAAAGGAAAACGGCTGAGCAAGACGCTCAGTGCACGGATGTACAATAAAGCATGAAATAGGATAAGCATGTAACATATAACAGCGGAAGACTAAGTACTGAGTAAACTGGTTAAGTATCAAGAAAACTGGTTTTATAGTTTGAAAAGCCTTATGTTTATCTTGTGAAAACTGTTTTAACATATATATACCATAGCCCATATAGGTCATGAAAAGGTCACGTGCATGAATACTTGGAGGGGTGACCTCATCATGCTGATTAGAGGGGATGCCTCTAATCAATATACTGGTTTGGGTAGGAGGGATCAGCTCCTTGTGAAGGGTGCAAGGCACACACCACATTCACCATGATAAACTGAATAAACATGTAACTAGGATGCACCCATACGCCCCACCTGATATAATAATATGGCCAAAACTGAAAGGGACGCCACGAGCAATCACTCCGCCGTGGGGAAGTCATAACATCGGTGCCTCCAATGCTATGGTTATGGTACCTCCATAACTAGGTGAAACTGGTCATGCTTGTATATGGCTATAGATTATGCTAAATTAACATAAGCAGTTCAAAACAATAAAACAAATGCTGGGGAAAACAGTTGGCTGCATACGGGGAAATCCTAATAAGGAAAGAATGTCCATACTGAAGGACGGGAATCCGTACCTCAAGTCCAGTGAATGAACGGAAGAAAGACTCCTACTTCTGGATCACTAACGCTACATGAATACACACGTGTATAAGTATCGATTCACTGATTACGTACTGGGTTTTATATCTCATATTAGCTGATTTGGTATGTTTTAGGTCCTGGTTCCCTGTTTAAAGCCTTAAACTGTGTTTATCTAGTATTCTGATTAATCTGATTAAGTATTACTGGTGTTTCATGTATTATTATACTTACTGTATAATAATAAGTAACTTTCCAAAAATAGCAGGTTTCCAAAAATAGAAAGTTTCCAAAAATAGAAAGTTTCCAAAAATAGAAAGTTTCCAAAAATAGAAAGTTACCAAAAATAGAAAGTTTCCAAAAATAGAAAGTTTCCAAAAATAGAAAGTTTCCAAAAATAGAAAGTTTCCAAAAATAGAGTTTACTGCTTAAAATAGATTAGTTTCTAAAAATAGAAAGTTTCCAAAAATAGATCAGCTGCCTTAATTAAATAAGTTTCCATATATAGAAGGTTTCCATGATTAGATTAGCTGCCTGAAATAGATTGATTTCCATATATAGAAGGTTTCCATAATTAGATTAGTTGCCTTATTTAATTAAGTTTCTATAAATAGAAGTTTCCATAATTAGAATTAAGCTGATTACATAAGCTAACATATAAGTCTAAGTGTTATAAGCTTATTTCTTAAGTCATATGATATAGTGTATAGTTTAATTATTATTTCATGTATTTTAATTAAACTATAGGTTAAGCATTTTAATTAAAGTATAACATGTTTTAATTAAAATGAAATGAACTACTTAGGTTAAAACGTGTATTATTATTATTAATAATATAACCTAAGTCATGTCTAAATTAATTAATTATAGGCATGTTTTAATAATTAATTAATTATAACTTATAACATAAAATACTTAGGTTAAATTAATGTCATGTTAAACTAATAATTAAAATAACCTAAGTCATGATTTAATTAATATTTCATGTTATTAATTAATTATATCCTAAGTTCATAATTCATAAAATTAACATGTAACATAGATCATGATTTTAACCAACGAACTATGAATCGGGCATGAATTCGACACCGTACCCCGAGCCAAACCCGGGGCACACGTGTCTCCTTGCTGCCGTGGGTCCCACATGAGCCAACCAAGACCAAATATGGTCTTGGTGGTGGCGGCAATAGCAAACCAAACCCCCCCTCGGGTTTGTTTGCTAGGCGGCCAAAACAAACATCCCTTTTAAATCATTCTTTGATTTTATTTAATACCAAAACATGTTAGATCAATGATTAATTACCTTGTTTAAATAAGAAAAATAATAACATGTTCATGAAAATAATCAAAGATTAAAAGAATTAAAAAGAATTAAAAAGAAGGGTTAGAAAGGTATACCACTATGTAGCTTGGAAAAAGGATGAACAAACACGGTTTCTAACACTTGTATTTAAGATCAAAATCAAACAAACACCCTCCAATGGTGGTGTTTAGGTGGCGGCACAAAAGGAGAAAAAGGAGAGGAGAAAAACTCTTTTAGGGTTTTTGTGTTTATTTCTTGAAAATGAAAAATGAAAACATGTTTAACTCTTTACCCCCCTTTACTTGTAAAGTCCATGGGCTAAGCCCATTTCTTGTATGTGTGCCGTGGGTATGGGGGCCCCACATGGGGTACCCGTACCTTTCTCGTGTCCCGATGTTTCGTGTTCGTTCGTGGTTAAACGTGCTCGTGTTTAAAGTGTTTCTGTTTATTCTATCGTGTCGTTTTTCGTAACTTAACGCTCGTAATAATATTATAAGTATTTACGTAATTATTCTAGTTAGTATTTAATATGGTGATCATGAATTAATTATGTTCACGTGATATATTATTAACTGTTTATCATGAGTTCGTACGTAATCGATACTTGTCATGTCATACACGTATGCACTTGCTTGATTATTAGCATATGAATGTGATCAATACTAAATGAGGTAAGTTTTAATCTAGGACGTACGATCTTAAGGGCACTATTCATGGTAAAAGCATGCGGGTTTTACAATTCTCCATTCATAGTTTACCATTCTTGAGTTTACAACTTATTTATAGGAATTCTAGGGTTTCTAAGGGAATTTAGGGCATTATAGTTACATTTGGGATGTTCTTATTCATAATGTACTTATTATATTACTTTTAGATCTTTAACTTGATATATACATTGTATTTCCAAGATATAGGAATATGTTGAAGTGGCAGTTCAGGTTGTGAGAAACAATTCATCTTACCAAGTAAGGCATAAAAACAAAAATTTCTAATGGAATTTCCATTTCCATTAGTCATAGCATATATCATACTTGTCAAATTTATGGGTTGTCATAATCACCCCATCAAAGGTTTCTGGAGTCTTCTCGTTTAACCTCAGTATTAGATGTTTGTTGCTTATTCCTGCCATAAAACAAGATACTATTAAGATTTCCGGGCATTCTTTTATCTGGATGCATTCGCCCTTGAAGTGTTCTAGGAAGTCCTCCAATCATTTTTCCATGGTTTTGTTTGACTCTCGCCAGCGACACAACGCTCTTATCATATCTTTTTTGTTGCACATAATTTCTTTTGAACGTTTTTCATAACTCTTCAAATCCATTGATTGTTCGTGGCGAGAGCCTGTCAAACCAGATTCGCGCATTCCCTGCGAGCATAGAGTTGTATATGTTGCACCATATAGGCTCGGGCCATTTCTCAATACCTCCTTGTGACTCGAAGACTTTCAAATGGTCCTCAGGATCTGTAGTGCCGTCATACGTTTTAATGTTTGTCGGCATGCGACGTTTCATTGTATCCGTATAATACTGAATGCATTTTGTGAAAGCGTTCGTTCTTCCTCTTCTCCACAATTGCGAGAAGTCTTGATTTTTCCCTCTGTGTGATTGGTAAGGGAGCGCCTCACCATCTGAGTTTTCTGAAGAGGGAGCTCCAACTCGCGCCTCGTGGAACGACTATTGTTTGAATCCAATGAGTCATTGCTTAGGGACTGATAGCATCTCCCGCGTTTCTTTCTCCTTACGATCTGTTGATCTTTCATGTACTTTGTGGCAAGTGGGAGTAGAGCATGTAGATTATTTTCTACATACACTTCAATTGCTCGTGCCTTCGTAGCAACCGCTTCCTTGCTTCCGGCTGGTGTGCGAGGTAGCTTCCGCTTATCTTTGTTGGGGGGAGGGGGGGTGAGCAGACCCCTAATTCGCTCCCCTTTCTCCTATAGTAGGCAGGGGAGTTGAGAACAATAAGTCTGATCCTCGAGGAGGTAAATTTGCCACATCCCGGCTATTGGCTCCACTAACAGATTCAGGGGTAGGCCCCGCGGGTGTGATCCGACCGTCTACCGTCGATGTCCTTTTGCCACCTCCGTTTGTGCCATTTTTCGTCATGCTTAGAGTTTAGTGTAAGGCCCCACGGATGGCGCCAACTTGTTGATACAAAAGTTAGATGGACCGCGCTTGACCCGAATTAGGCTTAATTTGGGGTGTTGTGGACTCCGGCTCTTGCACCAAGTGAACTTGTTTGAAGACCATACACACTAATAAACAGACATCATTAGGCTTACCATGGGCGCGTGTCCCGTGATTAGACTCTGGTGTGAAAGTAAGTAATCGGTTTGAGTGTATGTGAGGGTTGGAGTATTATGTATATCGTACCTTTGTAGAACCTCAGAGGTTCCTTTTATACCCGAGAGAGTCCTGGATGGGCTCTCCTAATCTTGCGGCCTAAGGAAGAGATAATGTCCAGAAATAACTTGATACTTATCGCATAATTAAGGAGAGTGTATATCTCTTTCCCTTAGGAGAATATAATCCTAAGTTGGATTATATTATGTCTGATCATGTCGCAGTGCGACAAGGACATGGCTAAGTAATAAACCGCGTGAGACAGCGGCTTACCGGGCCTCATGGGCTTTATGTGCGCGTTGTCTGTGTAATGATCCATACCCAATGAATACGGGTAGTATCCGTGGGTCGGGTTATTCAGCCCAACCCAGTACTATACGTCATCACAAGGCAACGCGATTTCTTGAGTAGGTGTGTTTTAAGTTTGATTTGAATTGAGAAGATTCAAGTGTTCCTATTATAGCTTTCTCATACAAGGAGAAAGGATGGGAATGAGTCTTATTCTTACAAGGAAATAAGACTTAGTTTGTCTTCCTTTATCACAAAAGCAAACAAACTTTTTTTTACGGTTTGTGTTGCATAAAATCATTTATATAAATACAAAGTTTATATTTAGTATTTTCGATAATTATCCTTTTACAATTAACTACCCGAGTTTACAAAAAATAATTAATTTTATGAAAACGCTAAGATCCTCATTGAGGTTCCATCATCACATCAGTTGATCTGCTAGCAACGATAGATTCAATAGGTAGATGACGTTCATCAACTGCAAATCAAGTGCAATTCTTAGATCCTTATGGGACTCATGACATAAGTGAACATTTTACTAAATGTCAAACTGGCATGTTTAGTCCCTTCTTTTCCTCGATCAAGGTCTTACCATTGTATCGATTAAGTCATCCAATTTGAGAACATGCGAGAATAAGTCTAGGTCTTACGCATAGATAATAATCACCTTGGGTTACAATTCACATCCGTCTCACAAGATGCAAAAAGTAATTGCAACTTATCTCAAACGATTGGACGACATGACTTAAATTTGAGACGGGTATAAAAGTTTGATTTACAAATCAAAAAAGTGTACAAGGAAGCATGCATTTATCCATCGTAGCATGAGTTAAAAACTTTCCTTAACTGAAGTCTAATCTTGTTTTAATTTATGTGTGTCAAGTTGTCCATGTTAAAGACTAATATAAAACCTAAGTGGAGTTATTATTAGTTTAGACAATACATAAAAGTAATAGTATTCACAACATGTTATGAGTTATTATGAAAACTAGATTTTAGTTTTAAAATATATTTAAATTTTAAACTAAATCAAAGATTTAGTTTTATAAATGGTTTGTGATTGGTATTAATTTTTTATAAAAACTTTTGCAAGTTATAGAAAAATATCAAGAAAATAATCAACTAAATAACCACAAGTATGCAAAGCCTCGAACCGATGAAAAAACCTATGCTTGATCTCGTGAGCCATCATGAGGACCAAGAAGTCAACTAAGGGTAATTCAAAACAACCACAAAGTGGGCTCCCACTTTCTCAAAGACCATAAAGAGCAAGTAGAACCCAAAGTGAACATGAGGCCCAAATCTGCCATAGATTTCAGTCTACTTATAGGCCCCAAAACCCATAGAATGAGTCTTCCCTTGCCTGTGGTTCAGTTGATACTTTTGAAGGCCCATTAATTGTGAATCAGCACACCAAAATTGGGCTTTTATCTCCTTATAGAACTCTAGGAAATCACGTTCTAGTGTAGGTCACTCAACAAGTCCGAATTTCACAATATGTCTTTAATTCCTTAGCCATTCTCATCCAAGCATCGGTTACAAATGATTTATGACTAAAAAATTTTAACCTATCATTAACCTACTGTAAAATAACCAACATCAAAAACATATTAATGAAGCCGAAACAATGGCAAATCCCCAAAACTGAAATTAAATGCAAATCAACACACAACATGTCACATTTGGTCTAGGTTTTCATCGGCTTTGCTTAAAAAAATAATAATATCCTGATTTTATGAATATAACAAGGTGTTGGCTAAGTCCATGGTCAAACATTCATGTATTTACCATGGAAACAAAATTAAAATAACAAGACCACTTGTTAGCCAACGAATTTGAAGAAATAATCAACAATTAATTAAACCCCCGATTGGTACGTGTAACCAATGGCCTTAGGATAATAAAACCACATTTTAATGACCTTATAATTATCATATAATTACATAATTCATATCCATATGGCTATTCTAAAACCAATTCACAAATCGTGCCAAAACACGCATTTTATGGTCATTGTACACGTACCCGTAACAATACCAATTAATGTATGCGTAACCCGTGGCTAAGAGATCAAAACACACAGATCATAAGACCTTCTATAATCTTTTTTCACACGAAAATAAATCCTCATGGCCTGTTATAAATCAGTTTCACAAAACCAACAAAAAATACGCGTTTTGGCCACTTTTACGCATACCCGATAATCATATGACATCATATGATGACTCGTGATATGTAACACCCCACCATGGCAGAATATGGGGCGCGACGTATGGATATCATCACAACAAACGGTGTCTCTATAGAGAAAACTAAAATGCAACTATAATGTCATAAAATGGTGACACAAATGTCATGACAATATCTCAACAATGTAGAAGTCTAGGTAAGTAGGTAACAATCCTACCTCTTACCCAAGACAAACAAATAACACTAACAATCACATATAGGTGCCAACAATATCACTACCGAAACAATCAGAAAGAAAATAAACTAAGAAGGAACGGGGATCTCCTTCTAAATGCATTCCTACTCGACTCCAATCCTAGCCACATAAGTTCTCACGTTTAACCACGTATCACCTGAAAAAGACACTAAAACACGTCAACATAAAGTTGGTGAGAGTCATAGGTTTAGACTCCAACGCTAAATCAGTTACAAGCTGTGAATAACAACCATCAACACAATAACATATGGACAATGCGCTACAAGTATGCATTAACAACTAGCATTCATGTTCAATTAATCATCACAATACCAAGGCATCACGCCTTACCAACAACCACAATTTCCAAGGCATCACGCCTTACCAACAACCATAATTTCCAAGGCATCACGCCTTACCAAACACCATGGTACCATAGGCGCCCATACACCTATGTACCAATCCCAAGGCCACTACCTTGTCATTAACCATTGGTCCCATAGACGATCACGCTATGTACCTATCCCAAGGCCACTACCTTGTCATACACAAACAAGAACCACATAGCAGTTAATCACATAATGTACACACAAGTCCATCTCAAATCACAAACACATTCACAGCATCAATTTAGAAAATAACCCAACACAGTGTCTCTTCCATCCCATCTGTAAGTCAAAATCAATATTAAACATGGGACTATGAAACTCACCTGGTAACTTCTTCACAAGTCCTCGCACTAGCAACATGCTAACAAACCAAAAACACGCAATCAATACATGAACCAATCACTAAGATAGCTCATCAACCTATGATGGACATCTAAACTTCTCTCATATAAATACCCCATTTGTAATCTCTAAACACCCCATTACCCTTCCCTAACAAGTCCTTAACTTGGTTAAGTTTAATAACTATCCCGTTCATATTTTACACAAAACAGTCCCAGTTTTTAGGTCTCAAAACTTTAAGTCAAACGCCCACTTAAACATACCCATGGTTTCTGTAAAAGGAATATTCATACTTTTACATATGTTAGTTAAGACCTCCTACTTGACCTAACCTTAAAGCTACTGTTAAGGCCCCGATATATGTATATATATTGCTACCTATCCAGAATTCACTGATTTTAAACGTATGAAAAGTTTGTTACAACTAAGGGGTCTTACCCTAAACCAAAACCTTAGCCCAAGTGCAGATACGTACTAAAATATATAAACCATCTCTCATGCTCGTGAGAAGATCCCAATGCAACCCAAAGTACCCCAAACAACCCAAAACTTAAAAAGAAAACAGGCTGATTACAAAACTGTTTTGACCTCCGACTGTTGTAACCTATTTTTGACCCACTTCCCGACCTCCAATTTAGTTCTCGTTTCTTGCATTGGAAAGCCACTTCAATTACCTTTTCAGGGATACTTGGATCGCATCTTGAATATTCCTATAACTCCCGATATGATCAAAACAATTGACTCAAAATTCTGCCCAGTTTTTAAAAACGAGTTTAACAAAATCAACCTCATTAGTTAACCCTAATCCCTCTAATTACAAGCCCTAATTTATTTAATCATTAAAATATGATTAATATACTGTTTTTAATTAAACCCTAACCTAAATCCATCATAAGATGATCATAGAACATTAAAAACAATTTATATGAAAAGGGTTTTGAAGATTTACCTTTAAATTAATGGAAGATGAGAAAAACCCAATTTTTGAAGAACCCTAATTGGCCACCATTGTTAAAATTCGACTATGAGATGTTATGGGGGTGAAAAACCTGATTATTTTGGTTATGGGATGGGTTTGGTTAAGTCCTAAAGGCCTCCTAATCTCATTACAAGTCCATTGGGCCTGTTTTTGGGCTTTTTGGTTATTTTCTTCCTTCATTTTCTTTTAATCATAATAACCGACCCTCCCCTCTTAGATTTCATTTTTTTATTTATTTTACTTATTAATAATTGTATTAATAATATTACTTTTATTTTCCTTAATATATTTCAGCTCCTAAAGCCTCCAAAACCTCAAAACCGTAAAACTAGTCAAATTTACGCGTTTTATAGTAAAAGACGTAAAATATACACTTTTATAAAAAATCTCAAATTTTGAAATAAACTTTATGACTAAGTCCTAAATGACTTAAAACCATCCCGAAAAATATCCATATGACTAATTACCTCATCCGAGACCTCTAAATGCTAAACCGTAAATCGTAAAAATAGGATTTTCTATAATTCATATACGTATACATAAAACCATTAAATAACACCATCTCACTTCATAGTCACTACCATATGAACTCATGAACATGAAATCATCACACATCGTTTCACTCACAAGGTACCCCGTACCGGAAACGATATCCAAACCACAAATTATACACACCAATAAGCACATAAACACGTAAAGACACGTAACTAGCACCAAAATAAAACTAAGTGACGAACCTCAAAACCAGGGTTGTCACATCACTCCCTCCTAATAGAAATCTCGTCCCGAGATTTACTCCTTAGGATCAAACACACGAACAACAAATCACATGAGGATACTTGTTCTAAACGAACTCCTCTCATTTCCACGCGAACTTTAGTTCAAGTTTCAAAATACCACATATACAAACCAAAAATAATTAAACTCATTGCCAAACTCTTGACCTCACAGTCAATAAATCTCACAAATGATCTTTGATAAGACAAAGATTCTTATTAACACAAGTCCCGAATAACTGTACATGCAAAATGCATTCTCAAACAACTTTTACCAAGCTCAATACACGAAATGTATCATGTATACAACTCATTTCCCCCAGGTAATTATATGCTCATAAGCTAATGGTCCGATATTTCCAAAGATCATAAATGGACCTACCAAATTCTACATCAGCACTTCCATTTTACCAAAACATACCACCCGTTACTATGGGTGAAACTTCCTACATAACTATGTCACTAACTCTAGTGGTTTCCTCCTTTTCTACATAGTATCCCTTGTTGCTCTCATCTTTTCCACAAACATCATTACCACATTAGTAGCCTCTTTTACCAATTCTAGTCCACAATGGGGACAACTCACCCTATCCTTTCATATAGTGCCTCAAACGGCATTTATCGACTTCTAGTATGATAACTATCATTATATGAAAACTCAGCCATCGCTAAAGAGTTTCCTAACTCCCTCTAAATCAATCACTCATGCACTCAGTGTAACCCCTAAGGTTGTATAAATATCTCAATTACCCATCCTTTTCCAGTTAGCTGGATATACTCATATCCAATCATGTTCCTCAAATCTCTTTAGTCTGTACCCCAAACTACTTAAAAATCCCAATTTCCTTACCAAGTGACCTATGGCGGTCTTTCACATACCCATTAGTTCTTCCTCAACTCCTACCATACATCACGATGGGAGGCTTCCCTTGCCATAATCCTTCATAAGGAATTCCATACATATTTGGCTAACTTTTACGCAAAACCCTCTATTCCATCACATTCGTACGCACTCCTTCCAACTTCTCAACTACGTGACTACTCATTCCTCTTGAAATATGAGATGAATTAGTCAGTCTATCGATTATCACCCAACTCTCGTCACCTTCCCCAGTTTCGTCCTTACATCCCCCTTTCCAAGCTACTCCTATCTATGTAAGAAGTATAGTCTACGTCCCTTTTTCCCATATGATTGTCCAAGCCACGCAACATACATGTTGACGCGTTCTCTGCTTTAGACAACTTAACTCGCGTAACCTACATCCTTCATCCAAACCACCCTAATACGTCATCCCTATAGTTCAAGTTCGTCTCAGCTTCACTTCATTCTTCTTATTCCATGTCTTAACAATCATGCTTGCTTTCCCAGATGGTACTTGGCCTTGCAATTTTCTTTCATCACTTAACTCCACCCATCACCTTTTCCAAATGTTTAATCAAGATGATTGAATATGTGTTGGAGACGTTCATGATCCGTATAGATCATTCTCCACGTCTTGTACACAAAATGCCTCTAACATTCTAGGCAGATATAACAGTCCAGCTCCACTAACTAAGTCTATCCAGTTCTTCCAAATATGCACTGCAACGGATAAGCGATCGCCTTTCTTTTCCTTCCTCGTACGCGTCCAAATCCTTGCTCCACGTATCGTCATGCTTTGCGAATTCATCCAGTCCTTACGATAATGCCAAGATCTGCTCATCATTCAATCCACCTCTTCAGCCTCCAAAATGCTTCCTCGTCCTTCTTCACTTTGCCCCTTGCTGGTTCCCCGATATGCCATCATTTCTGACTACTAGTCCTGGCCAACTTAATCCTAAAACTCACACTTTAAAATCTCACGTTTAACTCCACTCCAAAATCAACACATAATTCGCCTCACTCCCCTTCTTAGATTTGAGTAGATCAAGATGTCGTCCATACTCCCTATGACAACTCGTTTACATACGTTCATGCACACTCGGTTCATTAACTCCATGAGAACCGCTAGTGCTTTGGCGAAGCCAAATTCATAACCGTAAACCCAAAACGTTCATACAACATCCTTAACAGTTTCAACTACGTCCTCCTTGCACCCTCTCCTAGAAGCAATACGAATAAATTTCTACCTCATTCTACTCGTGAAAAATGTACACGCATTTTAAAAGACCAATGCTTTCTCTCATCAGACCACTCAACCGCTTACCACATCTAATCTACTACTAAGCAACTCGACTTTTACCTTGCATCCGTTGCAATTTCCATCAACTCTTGTTCTTGGAATCATTCCATCAACAATTTCCTTGGAAAGACACTAACTGCAACTCATCTCACTCCTCCTACTTGCTCTATTTATGGTTCTACCTCAAAATAATAGGCAAACCTACTAAATTTCAGGAAGTTTTCGGAAAACTTACATGTCTTACGCACAATCATAAATACCTTTGAGGTATTATATCCCCTTCCAACACTCTCTATGGCACGTTATTTGTGCCAATATCCATACATTACACATATATCTATTCATCTCTCTTGGCACTCCTAAGAGACCTCATGACCACATTAGTTCGTCTACGAACTTCTTTCCTCCCCGCTAAGGGTATTCCGACCGTTCTCTCATGGCCACCTACTTAATCGTGTAGGCGCGACCAAATCTTTCATATGACTACCTCAACGTTCCTAAACAATACGAAACCAAAACTACATCCTGAATCCACCAGATACGATCAAAGAATCAAACCCACGGATAACTAACGACATTTCATATGCACCAGTTAAAACAAGTCAAAAACCATGAGACTCAAAAGAAAACTCAAACCCAGAACATGTATCAATTCAAAATGACCCATGACAACGAAAATAATCCAAGAAACACCCGATGGCAACCAAAACATATTACGCCCCGCGACATATTATTTAAACCGTGCAAAAGATCGACTTTTCCAAAAGAATATATATCTTTTTTTTATTATTACCTCCCACATCTATGTGACTCAAACAATCTACAAACAACCCTCTTGACGAACTCAAAACTCAACTCAAAACTAGGTATCCCGTGCATCCCAAATCATAAAAATAAACTACTATTCAAACTGAACCTCTAACCCGACACTTGTACAATAATTTCGGCCAAGATACTGACCTTCCATGACTATACATTCTGAATATTTGAAAAGTACGTTCCGAGTACATAATATTTGGCTTTTGAATCACTCAAAAAGCTCTAAAAACGAACAAGTTATGACCAAATCAGTTTTATACTAGTTGTTTTAAAACTAAGGAATAAACTTAGTGATTAATGCAATCCTTTTAAATGAAAGATATAATTGTATGTGTTACCTTCATAACTCAATTTAACCTCGTATTAATAATTATAAATGACGTGAATCGGTTAAACCCAATTATATAAACTATGTAAGTAGAAAGAAATTTTACTTCGCTCTATTTTAAAGAAAGTGTTTTAGAATTTGAAATAAATAAGTGTTGATTAAAAAGAAATCTTATGTTGCACCTTGTTTCAAACACGACTCCAACACCTTACCCTTATTTTACCGAATACAACCAACTATCTAACCCTATAATAGATTTCCAAGTCCCCCTTTTTCTCAATATATAACGACCAAAAGAAATGTAAGACCCAACACAAAAGATTTCATTATCTCAAAAGAAATCCCAAATTATTTCAATAGACTTGAAACCAAAAACTCCATTTTAAAACGTACACGTGAAATACGAAATTCAAAGAAAACGCTACTAGACACACTTCAAAAGATTCAAAACGTCGTTGGAACTCCAACAACTCTAGCACCAAACACGACAAACACAAGGTACGTTCAAGTTATAATAACTAGTGAACGACCATATACCATAACCCAACACGTAGTAGTATATATACATCCGCATGTATATACGTATTAAATCACCCAAAACATACTCGTTACCATACATGTCGGATCAACCAATCACGTCATACACTCGTTTTTTCATACGAGTAATCACCATCTCACCATGCCACAACAAGGCATAAAGCCCATCACCAAAACCAAACCATATCGTGTGACCCCAAAATCACACAACACAACTATAACCCAAAACATATAACACCAAAAAGAATAATATCCATATCATAGGCAGCCATTACATAAACCCATATATTATACGTATCCCCAAATTCTACATCTCATCATATACAAGCATGTACTAACCCTCTTTCATGCAATCATACTTAGGAACCCATTGAAGTTGTGGTACTTGTATAACTATGTTGGCCACCATACTTATACAATTACCCTTCCCTCAATGCACTCCCTCCTATGATGACACTTATAAGAATCAATACAACATATAACACATGAATCCATCTACTCACATAAGCTCATAGCCACATAAACAATAAGGTCCAAAACTCCATCTATTAAAATAACATAGTAATACTCTTGAAATACGTGAATCCATAGTCTAGCTAAAACAGCATAGACTAAATCCAAAACGAAAATATAATCAGTTATAAGTCATGTCGCCCATAAGAGTGGAAACAGCTTAAAATCCTTCCTACCCATGTACTCCTAGTAACTCGAACCACCACACGATTCTTAGGGAACATGACTTAAACATCAAAAGAAAAATAACATACCTCAGGTATGTAAAATAACTCGATAAAAGATAGAAACTACCTTGTACTAAATTATGTACTATAATGTACAATTTAAGCAAAATACAACAGTGACTAGCGTGGACGATTATGGTTCAACACGCACTAGTCACAAACCCGAAAAGAAAATAACATGTGACTAAGTATGAACATGCTACAGTTCAATTCATACTAGTCAAAACATCGCAATAAATAACATCCAAACACATCAATTATTATAAAATGCACACATACTCCTATGACGCCTATATGCAGGGACCCTTAAGCTATAGACTAGGCTACGTGACTAGGCAACCTAATTCTCTATAACCATTGGCTCTGATACCATTCTGTAACACCCCACCATGGCGGAATATGGGGCGCGACGTATGGATATCATCACAACAAACGGTGTCTCTATAGAGAAAACTAAAATGCAACTATAATGTCATAAAATGGTGACACAAATGTCATGACAATATCTCAACAATGCAGGAGTCTAGGTAAGTTGTCACACCCCCAAATTCACCGCAGCGGAAGACTGGCTTTGGGAAGCTGTGACTTCATGAGTATTCGAGAGCTTGATCCGAGAACGACCTCTACATGCCAAAAACCACAAAGAAGACTCCAAATAATCCAAATAGTCAAGTACCTGAAATACATGCTTAAAAATGTCAACATAAAGTTGGTGAGTTCATAAGTTTGTTTTAAAACGTTTATGAAAAACTAGAGTTTTATAGACCACTGCACCTTGCAATAAAATATAAGAGTTTAAAAATCACAGTTTCTGTTAAATAAACTTTCTTTGAAAATTTCAAAGTTTATTAATAAAAACAAAGTGTATTGATAAAAACAGAGTTTACTGGTAAAAACAAAGTTTACTAATAAAAATAGTGTTTACTGATAAAAGCAGAATTTAGCGATAGTAATTATAGCTTACTGATAACAACAGAGTTTACCGGAAATAAATAGAGTTTTCTGATAAAACAGAGTTCACAGATAATAGCTAGCGTATTCTGATAAAAACAAAGCTCACTGATAAATAATAAAGTTTTCCAATAGAATAAAATTGTTTAATGAACCACAAGATTTTCCAACCACTTAGTGACAATATAACAAATACAAAGTCACTAAATAAAATAAGGCATTTATTATTGTCTAAGCTCATGACACCGAAGCGTTAACAACACCGGTAGTATAATCACATAATGCAGCCCCTACGGATGCCTAACCCACGACATCCGTCCACAGACTCAAATGAAACTGTGCCCGCTTGTCCTCTGTTGGACCAAGCCGGACAGGGGCGTCAACCCCGATAGATCTATCCATAACATTCGCGCTTTCGACCGGTCATCCGGTCTGAAATTAACGGTTCATGATAATGGGCCAAAGTAATTGGGTTAAAGTGGGACTTAGACCAATACATAAAAGAGATATGCACTTGTGTTCATTCTTGCAACCATTGTCTCTACCCGAGAATCAGTAAAAAGCAGTTAAAGTTTTGGGCTATGAAAATCACAATAGAAATTTTAGTATCAGCATTCATATGTATAACAATTAGAGGAGTTTACCACTTAGCATGTAACAATTAAACCAGTTTAAAGATAGTTTATGACCAACCAAGTAAGCTTAACATTAGCTTATGACAATCAAGTAATTTATAAATAGTTATAGACAACCAAACAAGTTTAATATCAGTTTCTGACAACCAAGCAAGTTTATAAGTAGTTTATGACCAAGCATGTACCTCCCCCAAAGAGCAATTATAAAACATTTATAACTCAATTCAAAGCAAGAAAAGGTGGGGTATGAACTCACCTCGACGTAGTAGCACGAATAATAGTGATGCTAACAATACGCTCAGTAGAAACGGAAATCGATACGGCTCGGTCATGGTGTTGTGGTTTAACTAATCGGCTAAATCCAATAACTTAAGAAAATGTATATTTGAGTTCTCGATACATATGTACATCAACGTTACCCGTTGATAATATATTTTAGTTACAAGTTATAATAGTTCGGTGGTTGGTTAAACAAATTAATTAAGCACGCACCAAGTATATAATGTATTCCGTACCCATTACGTATAATTATACGATTATATAATTCTTATGTTGAATTATGTAATAGAGATAACAATTTTTACAAAATAAACCTAAGTATATATTTATTTTGTAGTTACCGTATAACGATGGTGATAAAATAATTAGACAACATAATTCGACACATTTTAAGAAAATCACCACTTTACTAATAATTGTCACTTTTAAATAATAAGTATAATTTTCATCAGTTTATCAATATAATAGAACCCATTTAACTTATCGGTTTACAAATAGGATAGTATTTAATTATTTTATCGGTTTACAAGTCTAATAGTATTAATTGTTTTATCGGTTTACAAATATAATAAATTTATCGGTTTACAAGAACAATAGTAGTTTGTAATGAACAAAACGTAAAGTATTAAACTTTGTAGAAAATTTCGGCATAACTCATTCGTTTATACACGTTTTCCATATTTACCAATTCTCAATATTATCTATTTTTCAAAACAATCTACGTTACCCTAGTCGCATTTTAACGTATATCCAACTACTAAATAAATCACTATAATTAAGTAACAACCAAACACAACCTATGTGTTGTAAATCGAAAAGCCAAACGCCCGATGTGAGCTACTTAGACACATATTTAAATGTATAATCATTTTTATAGTTCTCGTAATAATAATAGTATCCGACATATTTATTTAACCGATAAATATATATATACCACCATTTTAATCCGCTTTAATACTTAATAAAATTAGATATGTTATTAGCCGACCCTAAACCACAACGAACCATGAACTCAAATCGTGCTCGGCACTCTAAACCCTCAACGTCCAGCGTCCAAACACACCCGAACTAATAATCAGCAAACCCAAACGCTCCTTAACTTTCTGCAACCCCAAACGCCCCTTTATAACTCGTCAGCAATCCCAAACACCCTCTTGTAAACTGTCAGCAGACCCAAACACCCTCTTATAAACTGCAACAGACCCAAACACCCCCTGGTGACGTTTCTGTTGCACCAAACGCACCCCTGTGGAGTTTCTGCTGTACCAAACGCACCCCTGCTGCTGATAAACAGCAAATCCAAACACCCCTGTTGAACAGCGAACCAAACACTGTTGTTGATAAAAAAGCGAATCCAACACCCATTGCTGTTGATAAAGAGGGAATCCAACACCTCTCCGTCCTCATTTTCTGCTCGAGCCAATATCCATGTTGTAGTCAATTCTGCCCGCGCTAAATGCACCCTTAAGCTTACCCGAACGCACCCTCGTGGTGCTATGCGAAAACCGAGACACAAACTGGTGGCTTAACTAAAACTCGACGCGTCCATACTGCTCTTAACAGCAGATCCAAAACATCTCTGTCGTAAACAATCACACCATTGTTGTTGCTGCTACCGTAAACATACGCACACTCGGTGGTGCTGTATATAAACTGAATCGAATACCCCCGAGTCGACGAATCGCAACAAACAATCCCTCCCGATGGCTGAATATAACTGAAACAAACATACCCAACAGTGGCGACTGTTGGTGGCGGCTGCGGTGGTTAACTGATGGCAGCAACCGTCGGGTCTGATGATAGCAGCAGCGGCTGCGATGATATTGTGGTGATAATATGGTGAGGTGGTGTAAGGGGGCAGCAAGGTGGTGATGTGATGGCTCAAATGGTGGTGTAAGCGGATGGCGGTGGTGGTGTTTTGATAGAAGCGGTGGCGTGACAGTGGTGATGTTTCTGTGGCAGCGGGGTGGTGACGAGGCGACTAAAATGGTGAAAACGGTGGTGGTTCAATGGTTGGAGTGTGGTTGTTGGTGGCTAGTGGAGTAACGGTAGGGTGGTGATTGTGAAGAGATGAGTGATGGTGATGTCAATATGGTGGCGGCCGGATTCCAATGACGGGTAGCCGGAAAAATAGAGTAATATAAAATAATGATCTTGTAGATCGGGTAGATCGGAAAGTTATAAGTATTTTGAGGCTTGCCAGAAAATATGACCGGAAAAGTTTTCCGGCGGCGGCTGTTGGCCGGAACTGGTGAGGGTGGCGCCGGAAATTATAAGGGAGAGGGAAGAGAGTGATTAGGGTTTTGTATGTGTTTGTAAAATAAGAAAATGAATGAAAAATGTGAAGTTTTTATTATTTATATGGTTGCAATAAAAGTTTGTTAAAATTAATGATAACTTGTATATAAATGAGGGTTTATTATGTAAGTTATTTACTTAACTTTTCTTCCAATCATGTTTAAACATGGCTCGGGACTCGTTTCAACTCGATAAAATTTGATTTGTTTTACGAAATTCATGTCGTTGATTTTAAAACGATTTTTCCAATAAACTAGAGTATTCACTCGACATTATTATGTAATGTTTTATAAACCCGTTTAAAAATATTTAATTATATATCCGTTATATCGGAACAAGTTTTGATTTAAAGAAATATTAATTTCGCCTTGAAGATTTCCATTTTCAACATACGTTATTAAAACTAAATAAAATATAAACTAATTTAACAAACTTTTTATCAAATATTTTTGGATAGTTAAATATAAATTTAATTTGTCTCGCGTCGGTTCTCAGATTCGCGCAGTCTTTTACAGTATGTAAAATAAACTCCCGTTTTCGAATCAAATAACTTTGATATCTCTCGAAAACGAATTTCGATTAATAATAATATTAATTTATTATTATTTAAAGTCTAGAAAATTCCCGGTTGTCACAGTACATCCGTGTTATTTGGAGTTCGTCCTCGAACTCAATCATTGTTACCTAATTAAAAGTGTAGAGAAAGGGATTTTGAGGTTCTACCCCAGTGTTATATCAAATATATTTAGATCTGCTCACAGATACTTCTGTCCGAACTTTTAAAATCGTGTTACCTACCAATAGTTACTTTAGATAAGCAAGAGGTATAAGTGGATTAACTTAAGCGGTTCTACATGTCAAACAGACAAATCGGTCATCGTTCATAAAACGATAAAATTCAAAACGAAGAGTTGAGAAGAATCGTTAGTTCTTAAACGTCTCTAAGGGTTCACCACCACCAGCCCGTTAGGTTCACTCGATCGGTATAAAGTCTCTAAAGATTCACTTAACAATTCGTGAATCAAACGAAGCCTAAATAATTACTCTTCAAAACGTCGTCATGATACGATAACAAGACGAAATACGATAAATTCGTATGACGATTCTCGAGTCAAAAGAAATACACTCCCGAAACTGGAGTACTAAATCAATACCATAAATATACAGGGTCACGTCGGATATCCTTAAGCCCACTCATTTATAATCACATATTTACATACAAAAGCGTCCTAATCTATGCAAATATGTTATTATAAACTTATGGTTCGGTGATTTATGATTTCTTTATTCAAATGCAAAGGCGTCCCAATCCATCTAAATAAAGACTTCATAAATCGTCCTACTTAAGTGTCACCGGCAAAATACCCAATTCGAAATCGTTAAAATCTCTAAACGATATTATCCAAAATTACAAAAAGCAAAGAGTATGAGTTGAAAATAAGCCGTCTTCCATAAGTAGACATTTCGAACGTACCAGATCGAAGAACATAAGTGTCGATAGGCGATAAAGCAGTCGTAGACGTATATTGAGTAAAGAAACTCACGGTTATATGTAGGATAAGTATATAGTAGTCGGTTCTAAATAAGCAATTATCCAATCACACAATTCTTTCTCATCCTCGAGGAAGACTCATCAAATACTAAGCTGAGTAATAACTTATCATAACCCAACCTCGAAACTCACTCACAAAGAATGGCCCGGGTTTTGTTATGAATTATTACACATCTCAAGCTTTCGATGACTCAGCCCGACGCTGAATATACAACACATTCTCAATTAACACGTAAGACTACGAGTCTTACCCACCCCCGAGGTAATTCATCAAAAATCATAGGCTGTGTAACGTCCCATACTTAATTTCATCTCGCACTCAAACAAACAAGAGGCCCGCTGAGGCATAGTTAAGTATTGTTACACCTCTCAACCTTTTTGAATGAATTAACTCGAACCTGGGATTACTCACGACCAATAATCAACCAAAAATCACATAATGTGTCTACGGTTTGATTATAAAAAGATCTGCGGGACCATTTTATAACTCACAATGCCCAATAAATGTTCTAGCATGCATATATAAAAATATATTATATGTCTGAGTGCACTAATCAAGCAATCGAGCTCATGTAACAAGTAATAACATAACAGACAACGAAGCAATAACAACCATGCATTGCAGATATATATGTAGCAGCGGAATAAGTACGATGTGATAAATGTTACTACTAAATAAAACCGAGAGCCGGTTATAGTCTAGAGTTACTAATGCAACCTAGTTCTCTATAACCAAGGCTCTGATACCAATCTGTCACACCCCCAAATTCACCGCAACGGAAGACTGGCTTTGGGAAGCTGTGACTTCATGAGTATTCGAGAGCTTGATCCGAGAACGACCTCTACATGCCAAAAACCACAAAGAAGACTCCAAATAATCCAAATAGTCAAGTACCTGAAATACATGCTTAAAAATGTCAACATAAAGTTGGTGAGTTCATAAGTTTGTTTTAAAACGTTTATGAAAAACTAGAGTTTTATAGACCACTGCACCTTGCAATAAAATATAAGAGTTTAAAAATCACAGTTTCTGTTAAATAAACTTTCTTTGAAAATTTCAAAGTTTATTAATAAAAACAAAGTGTATTGATAAAAACAGAGTTTACTGGTAAAAACAAAGTTTACTAATAAAAATAGTGTTTACTAATAAAAGCAGAATTTAGTGATAGTAATTATAGCTTACTGATAACAACAGAGTTTACCGGAAATAAATAGAGTTTTCTGATAAAACAGAGTTCACAGATAATAGCTAGCGTATTCTGATAAAAACAAAGCTCACTGATAAATAATAAAGTTTTCCAATAGAATAAAATTGTTTAATGAACCACAAGATTTTCCAACCACTTAGTGACAATATAACAAATACAAAGTCACTAAATAAAATAAGGCATTTATTATTGTCTAAGCTCATGACACCGAAGCGTTAACAACACCGGTAGTATAATCACATAATGCAGCCCCTACGGATGCCTAACCCACGACATCCGTCCACAGACTCAAATGAAGCTGTGCCCGCTTGTCCTCTGTTGGACCAAGCCGGACAGGGGCGTCAACCCCGATAGATCTATCCATAACATTCGCGCTTTCGACCGGTCATCCGGTCTGAAATTAACGGTTCATGATAATGGGCCAAAGTAATTGGGTTAAAGTGGGACTTAGACCAATACATAAAAGAGATATGCACTTGTGTTCATTCTTGCAACCATTGTCTCTACCCGAGAATCAGTAAAAAGCAGTTAAAGTTTTGGGCTATGAAAATCACAATAGAAATTTTAGTATCAGCATTCATATGTATAACAATTAGAGGAGTTGACCACTCAGCATGTAACAATTAAACCAGTTTAAAGATAGTTTATGACCAACCAAGTAAGCTTAACATTAGCTTATGACAATCAAGTAATTTATAAATAGTTATAGACAACCAAACAAGTTTAATATCAGTTTCTGACAACCAAGCAAGTTTATAAGTAGTTTATGACCAAGCATGTACCTCCCCCAAAGAGAAATTATAAAACATTTATAACTCAATTCAAAGCAAGAAAAGGTGGGGTATGAACTCACCTCGACGTAGTAGCACGAATAATAGTGATGCTAACAATACGCTCAGTAGAAACGGAAATCGATACGGCTCGGTCATGGTGTTGTGGTTTAACTAATCGGCTAAATCCAATAACTTAAGAAAATGTATATTTGAGTTCTCGATACACATGTACATCAACGTTACCCGTTGATAATATATTTTAGTTACAAGTTATAATAGTTTGGTGGTTGGTTAAACAAATTAATTAAGCACGCACCAAGTATATAATGTATTCCGTACCCATTACGTATAATTATACGATTATATAATTCTCATGTTGAATTATGTAATAGAGATAACAATTTTTACAAAATAAACCTAAGTATATATTTATTTTGTAGTTACCGTATAACGATGGTGATAAAATAATTAGACAATATAATTCGACACATTTTAAGAAAATCACCACTTTACTAATAATTGTCACTTTTAAATAATAAGTATAATTTTCATCAGTTTATCAATATAATAGAACCCATTTAACTTATCGGTTTACAAATAGGATAGTATTTAATTATTTTATCGGTTTACAAGTCTAATAGTATTAATTGTTTTATCGGTTTACAAATATAATAAATTTATCGGTTTACAAGAACAATAGTAGTTTGTAATGAACAAAACGTAAAGTATTAAACTTTGTAGAAAATTTCGGCATAACTCATTCGTTTATACACGTTTTCCATATTTACCAATTCTCAATATTATCTATTTTTCAAAACAATCTACGTTACCCTAGTCGCATTTTAACGTATATCCAACTACTAAATAAATCACTATAATTAAGTAACAACCGAACACAACCTATGTGTTGTAAATCGAAAAGCCAAACGCCCGATGTGAGCTACTTAGACACATATTTAAATGTATAATCATTTTTATAGTTCTCGTAATAATAATAGTATCCGACATATTTATTTAACCGATAAATATATATATACCACCATTTTAATCCGCTTTAATACTTAATAAAATTAGATATGTTATTAGCCGACCCTAAACCACAACGAACCATGAACTCAAATCGTGCTCGGCACTCTAAACCCTCAACGTCCAGCGTCCAAACACACCCGAACTAATAATCAGCAAACCCAAACGCTCCTTAACTTTCTGTAACCCCAAACGCCCCTTTATAACTCGTCAGCAATCCCAAACACCCTCTTGTAAACTGTCAGCAGACCCAAACACCCTCTTATAAACTGCAACAGACCCAAACACCCCCTGGTGACGTTTCTGTTGCACCAAACGCACCCCTGTGGAGTTTCTGCTGCACCAAACGCACCCCTGCTGCTGATAAACAGCAAATCCAAACACCCCTGTTGAACAGCGAACCAAACACTGTTGTTGATAAAAAAAGCGAATCCAACACCCATTGCTGTTGATAAAGAGGGAATCCAACACCTCTCCGTCCTCATTTTCTGCTCGAGCCAATATCCATGTTGTAGTCAATTCTGCCCGCGCTAAATGCACCCTTAAGCTTACCCGAACGCACCCTCGTGGTGCTATGCGAAAACCGAGACACAAACTGGTGGCTTAACTAAAACTCGACGCGTCCATACTGCTCTTAACAGCAGATCCAAAACATCTCTGCCGTAAACAATCACACCATTGTTGTTGCTGCTACCGTAAACATACGCACACTCGGTGGTGCTGTATATAAACTGAATCGAATACCCCCGAGTCGACGAATCACAACAAACAATCCCTCCCGATGGCTGAATATAACTAAAACAAACATACCCAACAGTGGCGACTGTTGGTGGCGGCTGCGGTGGTTAACTGATGGCAGCAACCGTCGGGTCTGATGATAGCAGCAGCGGCTGCGATGATATTGTGGTGATAATATGGTGTGGTGGTGTAAGGGGGCAGCGAGGTGGTGACGTGATGGCTCAAATGGTGGTGTAAGCGGATGGCGGTGGTGGTGTTTTGATAGAAGCGGTGGCGTGACAGTGGTGATGTTTCTGTGGCAGCGGGGTGGTGACGAGGCGACTAAAATGGTGAAAACGGTGGTGGTTCAATGGTCGGAGTGTGGTTGTTGGTGGCTAGTGGAGTAACGGTAGGGTGGTGATTGTGAAGAGATGAGTGATGGTGATGTCAATATGGTGGCGGCCGGATTCCAATGACGGGTAGCCGGAAAAATAGAGTAATATAAAATAATGATCTTGTAGATCGGGTAGATCGGAAAGTTATAAGTATTTTGAGGCTTGCCAGAAAATATGACCGGAAAAGTTTTCCGGCGGCGGCTGTTGGCCGGAACTGGTGAGGGTGGCGCCGGAAATTATAAGGGAGAGGGAAGAGAGTGATTAGGGTTGATGAGATGGCATTTATACATGATCTCATCGTTCTTTTCGGGCTTTAAATGCATAAAAATGTCATAAAATACCATATATATGCTTGTGTTTGTTTACTTGTGTGTTTTAGGTATGGATATCGTGAAAAAGACAAAAGATCACAAGAATCAAGGAAAAACGGACACGAGAAACGAAGCCGTACAATGAACCGGGCCCTAATCATGGAATTTTCATCAAATACCCTTGAAGACTTGAAGACAAACAAGATTGATCCTCAATGAATGAAGAAATGACACTTAAAACCCTTGTATATTAATAATTACAAGTTTGGTCCCTTAAGTTTGTCAAAATTGCAAAAAGGTCCTTCAAGATTGAAGAAATGGCAAGATTAGTCCCTCAACAATTTCAAATTGCCAATAATGGTCCCTCAACAAGTGAAAGACTCATTGAAGACCTTTGAAGATCAACATTGTCCAAGATTAGTCCTTGAAAAATCACCAAATGACAAAAATTGCCTTTGAAACATCTTTATGGAAAGTTTGTGCCAAAATTGTCAAGTGTGGAAACTTAAATGCAAAGGAAAGTCACATTTTAGGGCGAAATACTTTGTTTGCCAGAAAAACCAAACCATAAGGACCAAAATTGCCAAGGTAAACATTCAAAAACAAAAACAGGCGCCTAACAAGTTTTTTTCCCCTAAAATCGGATTCAAGAAAGTACTGTGCATCTTTTTCACCACCCAGATTTTTACCCGACCAAACCTTGGGTAATTCTCAATTAAACTCTCACACACTTAATTCACACATGCCAAAACCCTTCCCACTCCTAAAAACCTGCATCCCACACATGTGCACCAAACCCCCAATTCCCCAATCCACCAATCACATCATTCCTTAGCCCCCAAGCATCATGACGTGGCTTAAATCAACGTACAAGATTATTTGCTTACTCCCAAAGCAAAATAAACGTTCAAGATCAAATGGACAGCTCAAATGCACCAAAAACGTCCAAGGGTAGATTTGGGATTTTCTATGTATTAGGGTTTATGTTTTTATGCTTCTAGGATGTTCTATAGGCTCTATAAAAGGAGACCCAAGCTGTGGTGATCCCTTTGTTCCAGTTTTAAGCATAAAATCCTTGTAATCCCTTTTTTATGAAATTAAAGTTTGGTGTTTGTTTAAATCATTGTAATCCCTTTTAATGTTTATAAAAAGTTGAGTGTTGGGTTTATGCTTGATTCTGAGTTCCATGTTAAATTTGGTTAAGTGATTTGTGTTTTAAAAATTGTTTCAAGTTTTTTGGAGATTTGGAAGATTTTTGAGAAATCTGTCCAAGGTTTTGTGATGTTACAAGTTTCATGTTATTGGTGATAATAGGATCATTTAAACGTGTTAAGAGTTTTGAGAAAGGTTTTGGAAAGATTTAAGAGAAACAAAAAGAAAATCAGAAAATATATTATTACTTGTTTTTGTGTTTTCTTTCTTTGTTTTGATTTGAGCAGGATCAAAGGGTGTTGTTGATTAAGTCTGCACCAACCCGGGTTGGTTTGGAGGTGGATTCAACATCCACTAGGACCCTTGGATGTAAGGGTCCTAAGGTAACTCTCTTTTACTCTTTGTAAAGTTCATAAAAGTGCTTGTTACATGATTTTGCTTGATTGATTGATTAAGTGTGTTATAGATAGTTGATTTGTGTTCTCAAGTGTTGTTATGCATGTTTTGAGATATTGGAACAAGTTTAATCAAGTTTTGTAAGGATTTGATGTGTTAAAACGTTTTTCAAAATTTTAAAAGGGTGTTTGGCAATACGTTTTAGCAGGGCATAATGTTTTGATTAGTGTTATTGAAGGTGTTAGAAGTTTGGAATAGGATTGAGTTAGGTTTTTAGTTAGTCTTAAGTTGATTTGAAACAAGTTTTGAGTAGACTTGTGTGCTTAAATAGTTAAACAAGTAAGTAAAATCTGCATATTGCTAAATTGCTTGGTTTTTCATGATTTTGTGCTTGATCTTGGAAAATCTGTTGAAGTGTTAGGTATACTAGAGTATTGATTTGGTTTGTGAACTAGTTGGTGAGTTTGTGTGTCAAATTTGGGAGCCTAAGTGTCACTAAAGTGCTAGGATTTTGCTAAACAGTTCACTATTCTAGTTTATACATCTCAGCAACTTATATTGGCTTGGTGTGCATGTGATTTGCTTATTTGTGGTGTGTTTGAGTGTTTATCTTGTGTGTTCTTGACTTCTTGTGCTCAAAGGAGCACAAGAGTGCCCTCTTGTACCAAAAAGCATACCAAAATAAGCCAAGGTCAAGTCCTCTTGGCCAAACTCATAAGCACAAAGCACTTAGCAACCTGCTAGTGTCAACTTTCAACCAGGCACGTTATACAATTTGCGCCGCAAGACCTACCTAGTTGCGGCGCAACTGAAGAAGCTACAGATCAAGGTGCTATCGTTTCACTAGTTGCGGCGCAAGAAACAAGCGTTGCGGCGCAACTAAGTGACAAAAAGGGGGGGTTTCAGGATTCGAACCCTGGTCACCACGTTCACACCACACCACACTCACCACTGCGCCCTAGGGTCTTTGACTACTAGGGAGTGGTTTTGTTTTCTACTTAACCTGTTTTTCTTTTGTCCTTTATTAAATAAGCCATAGCTATATTAGCTTAATTTCAGCTTATTTTTAAGCTCATTTTTGTTCTTTTCAATTTTCCTAGGAACTTATTTGGATTAGTGATTTTTCTAGCTTATTTTCTTATTTTTCCCATTAATAGATTATTTTTTAGAATTTATTTTATATACGAATTTTAGAAAATCATTAAAAAATACCAAAAAGAGCTTTTATTTCTAGAAAAAATAGTTTTTAGTTTTTAAAATATATTTTTGAGGTTTACATCAAGTTTTGGTTTCAAAAACTTTTATTTTTAATTTTATAATATTTTAAGGTTTTTTATAAACTTTAAAGATTTTTATAAAATTATTAAAAAAGGTTTAGGAGCTATAATTTGTGTTTTTCTCTTAATTATATTATTTAGGATTTTTATAAATTTTTTATTTTAAATTTTAGAAACTTTTTATTTTTAGGATTATTTTAATATTATTTTAATATTAAATTTTCAAAATTTTCTTTTTCTTTATTTTTCATTTTTCTTAAATTCCTTAGCATTAATTAGGATCATTTCCATTTTTAGAATAATTTTTAAGCTTTTAGATTTATTTTTATAATTATTTTAAGTTTAATTAGTTTTTAATTAGTTTAAATCATTTTTAGAGTTTTAAAAATAGTTTTATTAGGTTTTAATTTTTAGAAAATTACTTTTTAGTCTTCTAATAGTATAAGTTAAGTGATAATTCAATAAAATCATATTTTTGACATTTGAATTAATTAAATTTAATTTTAGGGCTTTAATTAGCATTTAAAATTAATTATTTAATTAATAAAAGGTTTTAAAATATCTTTGTTGGATTTTTAACTTTATTTATATTATTTTAGACTTGTTTTTAGCCTTTTTGATATTTTGTTTTTGGTTTTAATAATTTTTAATTTTTGTGGTTTTTCTACGGCTTTACGTTTTCGTTTTTTACGTCATAGTGTAATTTCCAAGAAACCGTCATTCCATCCTCTCTATATTAATCTCAAAGAAATACAAGTTAATTCACAACACCTATACCTCCTCGAGAACGAACTCACTTTTAGGGTCATTCACACACGGTTTTCCTAAATCGTCGTGCACGCTTACCCTATTTACGTTCTTTTTCCTAAAAGACGTATTTCTACAACCATTTTGGCGCCGCTGCCGGGGAGGTGTGTCGTGTCTTAATTTGGAAAATTTTGTTTTTGATATTATCCATAAATAGTATTTGTGTTAAGTGGAACTCCCTTAACACGTATTATCGGTTTTCTCGGTTTTTCTTTGTGAATATTATTAATATATTGTATTAAGTATCACAACCAAAATACAATATCTCCAAAAGTGTGAAAACACAACCTTGATTCGGGATTTCATCACTCGATCATTGTATTCGAATCTCAAACAAAAAGAAAAGGCAAAAATAGATAAATACTTTCGTGAAGCTCGATTTTGAAAGATACGAACTATAAGGTGGGTATAAGGCGGGTATTATAAAATATACCCTAAGGAAAAAGGCTCTTAAGTGCTTCGCGCCGCCTCGTTTCCCCGCTTGCTTGTGAGTATTTTGAGATTGAAGGCTAATCGAGGGTTTTGCCGCCCAAAGTATTAATACGTATACTATATTTGCTTGGTTTTCTTTGTGATTAAACCCTCGTGAACAATTTGGTTTTCACCAAAGTTCTAAAGTCAATCGAAGGCGTTCACTCCACGTGATCGTTTTCATTCCTTTGAGGCTTCTTTAATCAAGAGTTTGATTCGAGGAGAGATTTTGTAGATTGTTGTCTACGAAGATACACCAAAAACCAAAAAAAAATTTAAATATCATCAAAAACACAAAAAAAATTGAAAATCCACAAAACAACCAAAAAGAATCTTCTTTGCTCACCTCCCATTCTTCGTGAAGTTTATGATCACTCGTAATCAAGCTAAACGAGCTCGTAAACGTCTTCAAAAGCAAGCAAATCAAGGATCGTTGATTGTTGAAGAACCTCCAATTGTTGAACCTATTATAGAACAAGAAGTCGTAATGGCTAATCGTACTATGATGGAGTTGCTACAAGCACCCACCGAGGGTTTTGGAGAGGCCATTGTTATTCCCGCCATCCTTGCGGAGAATTTCGAGATCAAGACGGGTTTAATGTCGATGCTACAAGCAAACAAGTTTCGAGGTCACGAGAAAGACAACCCGCATTACCATATTAGGAATTTCAACCGTCTCACCGCCACTAGCAAATTTAAAGATGTTCCGCATGACGCCATTAAGATGATGTTGTTTCCATATTCGTTGGATGGACCCGCAAAAATTTGGCTCGAGAAAGAACCGCCAAATTCGATTTTGACATGGGCCGATCTCGTTTCTAAGTTTGTGAACAAGTTTTTTCCACCATCAAAAACAACACACTTAAAAAATGAGATTTCACGATTTGTGCAACGTAACAATGAAAGTTTTTCAATGGCATGGGAACGATTTAAGGAGATGTTACATGAATGTCCTCACCATGATTTTTCGGAATTGCATCAAATTGATACATTTTATAATGGGCTTAATGATCATGAACGAGATTATTTGAATGCCGCCGCGGGTGGTAATTTTTTGTGCAAGACGACAAATGAGGCTTTACAAATCATTGAAAATCGATCTAAGGTTTATAGCCCTCGTAACACACCGAGTGTTGCCAATATGGGTTCGTCATCGTCATCACAATCGTCTCGTGGCATTAATGCCTTACATGATGAAGCTAATGAGGAAAATCGGTTTTTTGATAGATTTGCTAATCTAATGTCCCATTGGAAGGCTCAAGAAGCTTCCAATTCCGCTTCGGTTAAAGCGGTTGCTAAGAGTTGTTTATCGTGTGGAGGAGCTCATGATTTATCCGAGTGCATTACCGCGGATGGTAACACTTCGAGTGCTTACGTAGCAACGGGAACTTACAACCAAAACGGCCAAGGTTCCCGCCAAAATCAAGCTCCACCAAATCAAAATGCTAATAATTATCGAAACAACAACCAAGGTAATTACCAAGGCAACACACGCAAGTACAACAAAGGGAATTATCAAAGTGGAAATGGACAAATCTCTAATCAAAACCAAAACCGTGATTTTCAAAATACTACACAAGGTTTTCAAAATGCTCACACGAAAAATTTGCAAGGAGAATTTTTGGATTATGCAAAAGCAAATGATGCTAAATTTGATAATATGCAACGTGAGATGATTAGCTTAAGGTCCGAGTTGAAAAACGAGCTTAAAAATGAACTTGCTAATGAACTTAAAACTCATGCAAATAAAATGGAAGGAAATGTCCAACGTCTTCAACAAAACCAACAAAAGATGGAATTAGGACAACATGAGATTAAGCAAGAGTTATTGAAAGCGGATGCTAGGCAATCTAAATTTGAGGACCGAATGGCTAAAATGTTTGAAGCTATCATGTGTAAGCCCTCTTCTTCGGGTGGTCTTCCTAGTGATACCATTAACAACCCGAGGGGAGAATTGAAGGTTGTTGCTACCCGAAGTGGTAAAACTTTCAAGGAACCAATCTCTCGTCCAAGTACTTCTACGGAGAAGGAAATCGAGAAAGAACCCGAGGTGATGGTCGAAAAGGAGCACATTACAATCCCACGAAGTACCGCTCATACCACACCTACGGTTGAACCAACACCAATTTTGGAACCCGAGATTCCAAGGCCGTCGCCTAATGACCAACCCACACCACCTTTACCCTACCCTTCGAGACGTAACAAAGAGAAAGCACAAGAAAGGAACAATTATCAATTTGAGCTATTTATGAAAATGTTTCGTGATTTGCATTTTAACATAAGTTTTGCCGATGCTTTAATCATGATGCCTCGATTCGCCGCAAACTTCAAAAGTATGCTTAACAACAAAGAAAAGTTACAACAATCGTCTAGTTGTTCATCGGTTTTTCTAAGCCGCATACCACAAAAAGTCGGTGATCCCGGTAAATTTTTGATTCCGTGTGCAATTCAAGATATGGAGGAATGCTACGCCTTGGCCGATCTTGGTGCTAGTATTAACTTAATGCCTCTCGAGATTTTCAAATCGCTTTCGCTTCCGGCTCTTACTCCTTCGAACATGTCCATCGAGATGGCCGATCATTCTACGATCATGGCATGTGGAGTAGCCGAGGACATTTTCGTTAAAGTCGGAAAGTTTTACTATCCCGTTGACTTTATCGTTGTAGACATTCCCATCGATCGAAAAGTTCCTCTCATTTTGGGTCGTTCATTTTTGGATACGTCACGAGCACTTATCGATGTTCATGCTCGTAAAATCACCCTTCGTTTCAATGAAGAAGAACTTGTCATCAATGCAACACAAAACTCCAATCTTTCTCATGTATATTCTATTGCAACTTTAAACCATGGTGACTCGACCAATGTCATTTGCAAAGAATTTTCACCAAGAGTTTTAGGGAATGTCTCCAAAAACAAAATACCATTTCCTCCGCCGGTGGAGGTTATGAGTGCTAAACCTACAAAGAAGAAACCATCAATACTTGAATCGAAAAATCCTTCACATTCGTTCTTGAAAAGTGTTGATAAGTTGCCGGTTTCTACGGAAGATCTTTCGGATGATGAATATGTTGGCCCCGATGGGGAGGTTTTCTTCGTCGATAAACGTTTTGAGAACTTGCCACCACCAAAACCAAAACGGTTTCAAAATGTGAGAATTTTTAGTGTGACTAACATCATCTTAGAAACACCGAATATTTTCGACATAATCAAAAAGGGTTTTCATAAGGAGAGTTTAAAAGATAAAAAAGGAAATGATCTTAAATGTGATTTAATTGATTTTTCCACAAATCTAACTCCGTCATCACCGCGTGATTTGAGTACTACAAACTCGTCTACTCCTTTTGACGATGTTTTGTGTGGTTCTAGTATGGGGGAAGCCCCTTATGTTCCCTCATCCTTGTCCACCGAAGACGAGATATTCGATCCCGGAATTTCATGTAAAGGGAAATCTCGGTCTTCCACCAATGCAATAAATGGAAACTCTATCTATTTGCTTGGTGCGAGTCTACCTCGAGTAGCTCAAACGTTTGTCTTACCAATTGTCTCACCCTTCTACTTCTCATCTATTTTCTTCAAACTCTTTGAGTTTATGGCACATGTTGAAGTGGCGTTGAATTGTTTTTTCCATGAAAACGAGAACGCCATCTTCGACCCCGGTATTTTGCATCACATAAGGACTTAGTCCTTTTTACCGGTTGCTTTTTGGGCCTTGTTTATCATGTAAGCCCCGCCAAAAATTTGACCACACCATTGATTTCCCTAAATGTTCACATTTTGAGGGGATCGAGTCGAGCTCATGACTCGGTAATCAAAAACGAGGTGCCTCGTGGGGGAGATCCCATGCTTATCTTTATGCTTTTTATGTTCACTAATAAGGGGACTTGTACCCTTCCAACTCGTTGTCTCGTGGTTGTTTATGATTGTGTTATCTAGATCATCATCATCATCTACGATTGAAGACTCTCGTGTTCGTTTACGTGAGCCTCCATCGTTCGTTTGAAGAAGTTTTTCACGAATCCATGACATATCCTTTATTGTTCTAACAATTATCTTTTAGCATAATTAATAAACGGCTTTAGATATATTGTTGATCACCCTTTCCATGCTAGATCCTAAGCATTCGACTCTTCGTCTCTAGTATGGGGGTGCTCCACCTTTAGACTCGAAACATTGAGGACAATGTTTACTTTTAGTATGGGGGGGTGAATAGGTACTTGCTTTGCTACGCCCTCACATTTTCCAACTTTCAATGTTTTGTTTTGCTAATAAGGCTAAAAATGGCCAAATTTTAAAATTTTTCGTAGTTTTCATAAGTGTTTTTAAGACACGAATGTATATTTTCCGATGGGTAGAATAAGAGTTAATTTTTGACTTGATGGGCATTTGGAGCCATTTACATTCCTTAACTCGCTCAATTCAAGTTTTGCTAGACTTTTATATAGGGAGCTTTAAAACGCGAAAGTCTTAATTCATTCGGATTAAGAACAAGAACTTTTCGCAAGTTCCTATAATTGATTCTAGAAAGTCACTTATCAAGGGAACTTTAAAACGCATTCTCTAAACTTGAAAAAGTCCAAGAAAGTGCAAGATCCTATAGGTGGCTTGAAAACCCAAAACTTTGATTTGATATAGTCTTAATGAAAGCTAATCCAAATTTGGCTTAATTTTGACTTGCATGGCTAAGTATTCACGAGTCTCTTTAATTAGAGGTCTTTAAATAGTGAAGAACGAGAAATGATAGAGTTAGACAAGTGATCATGCTAAACGTAGAACATGAAAGTGTTCTTTCAAAAACTCATATGTTTTTAATTGTGGCTTTTTCTTCCCATAAGATCAATGCATTAGGAATAAATCATAAGTGCAATAAGTAAGGTCGTACGGTTTGAAAGGTTACTTAGCCTCTAGCGCAAGATCGTTTAAAAGTTGCTCGGGGTTGAATAGAGTTCATAGCCAAGGCATAACTTATTGAAGCGGGACGCGAAGATTGGCGATCATCCAAAAAGGCCCTAACAAGGCATGAGGAGCTCTATTTTTGCTAAAGATCCAAAGATGATGTGAAGTATCATTGTTCCAAAATCAATATGAAGGATCGAGACACACGACGAGAAGCTATTACTCCCCTAAAGAATGGAGAAAGTCTATCCAAAAAGACCCTAACAAGGTATGAGGATAAATATATCCAAGTCCGAAAAGGAGGCGGATCGTTGTATATCAATATCCAAAGTAAAGATTGAAGAAAAATGATGAAGTCGTGGTCCTATATGAAGAATCTCTCAAAAACGTCAAGTGAAGAAATTCCAAATATATGAAGAGAAGACCATAATTTCGAGAACGTCTTCCCAAGATTTGAAGTATGAAGTACATGCCAAATATCGGTCCGAGAAAGGTCTCAAATCGTGAAACGAGTTATGCCAAGATATGAACTTAAGGAGATACACGAGAAGCCGTTTTAAAAGATTTTGTCCTTCGGCTAACTATTGATCAAATCGTGCTACTTTACTTTCGGACTAATAACTACTCAAATAAGTCAATATGAATCACTTGTGATCCATGACAAATAGATAAAAAATGCTAGTAACCCATTTCCTTTTATAAAAACTAGGATTGCGGGGAGAAAAAGTATTACACAATTTGAACGTATGAGTAGTGTTAGCATTGTGACTTGTACCAACAATGATCTTGTTTTTGCACTTAGCATGGAATGTATGACAATCAAGGATGACGAAATTTACTCTAAGGGACATTAACTTGTTTCTATTCTTTGACCCTAAAAGTCACATTTTGGTGATGAAAATCATACATTATGTCTTTACACATTCTCGTAGTATGTTGCAAGTCTTTTACTCTTCAATAAAGGTTAATAAAATTGAACTTTGGTAATGCTTAGATACTTAATTCTAGCATTGCGTGAGGGCACGGCAATGGCTTAGTATGGGGGAGTGATGAGATGGCATTTATACATGATCTCATCGTTCTTTTCGGGCTTTAAATGCATAAAAATGTCATAAAATACCATATATATGCTTGTGTTTGTTTACTTGTGTGTTTTAGGTATGGATATCGTGAAAAAGACAAAAGATCACAAGAATCAAGGAAAAACGGACACGAGAAACGAAGCCGTACAATGAACCGGGCCCTAATCATGGAATTTTCATCAAATACCCTTGAAGACTTGAAGACAAACAAGATTGATCCTCAATGAATGAAGAAATGACACTTAAAACCCTTGTATATTAATAATTACAAGTTTGGTCCCTTAAGTTTGTCAAAATTGCAAAAAGGTCCTTCAAGATTGAAGAAATGGCAAGATTAGTCCCTCAACAATTTCAAATTGCCAATAATGGTCCCTCAACAAGTGAAAGACTCATTGAAGACCTTTGAAGATCAACATTGTCCAAGATTAGTCCTTGAAAAATCACCAAATGACAAAAATTGCCTTTGAAACATCTTTATGGAAAGTTTGTGCCAAAATTGTCAAGTGTGGAAACTTAAATGCAAAGGAAAGTCACATTTTAGGGCGAAATACTTTGTTTGCCAGAAAAACCAAACCATAAGGACCAAAATTGCCAAGGTAAACATTCAAAAACAAAAACAGGCGCCTAACAAGTTTTTTTCCCCTAAAATCGGATTCAAGAAAGTACTGTGCATCTTTTTCACCACCCAGATTTTTACCCGACCAAACCTTGGGTAATTCTCAATTAAACTCTCACACACTTAATTCACACATGCCAAAACCCTTCCCACTCCTAAAAACCTGCATCCCACACATGTGCACCAAACCCCCAATTCCCCAATCCACCAATCACATCATTCCTTAGCCCCCAAGCATCATGACGTGGCTTAAATCAACGTACAAGATTATTTGCTTACTCCCAAAGCAAAATAAACGTTCAAGATCAAATGGACAGCTCAAATGCACCAAAAACGTCCAAGGGTAGATTTGGGATTTTCTATGTATTAGGGTTTATGTTTTTATGCTTCTAGGATGTTCTATAGGCTCTATAAAAGGAGACCCAAGCTGTGGTGATCCCTTTGTTCCAGTTTTAAGCATAAAATCCTTGTAATCCCTTTTTTATGAAATTAAAGTTTGGTGTTTGTTTAAATCATTGTAATCCCTTTTAATGTTTATAAAAAGTTGAGTGTTGGGTTTATGCTTGATTCTGAGTTCCATGTTAAATTTGGTTAAGTGATTTGTGTTTTAAAAATTGTTTCAAGTTTTTTGGAGATTTGGAAGATTTTTGAGAAATCTGTCCAAGGTTTTGTGATGTTACAAGTTTCATGTTATTGGTGATAATAGGATCATTTAAACGTGTTAAGAGTTTTGAGAAAGGTTTTGGAAAGATTTAAGAGAAACAAAAAGAAAATCAGAAAATATATTATTACTTGTTTTTGTGTTTTCTTTCTTTGTTTTGATTTGAGCAGGATCAAAGGGTGTTGTTGATTAAGTCTGCACCAACCCGGGTTGGTTTGGAGGTGTATTCAACATCCACTAGGACCCTTGGATGTAAGGGTCCTAAGGTAACTCTCTTTTACTCTTTGTAAAGTTCATAAAAGTGCTTGTTACATGATTTTGCTTGATTGATTGATTAAGTGTGTTATAGATAGTTGATTTGTGTTCTCAAGTGTTGTTATGCATGTTTTGAGATATTGGAACAAGTTTAATCAAGTTTTGTAAGGATTTGATGTGTTAAAACGTTTTTCAAAATTTTAAAAGGGTGTTTGGCAATACGTTTTAGCAGGGCATAATGTTTTGATTAGTGTTATTGAAGGTGTTAGAAGTTTGGAATAGGATTGAGTTAGGTTTTTAGTTAGTCTTAAGTTGATTTGAAACAAGTTTTGAGTAGACTTGTGTGCTTAAATAGTTAAACAAGTAAGTAAAATCTGCATATTGCTAAATTGCTTGGTTTTTCATGATTTTGTGCTTGATCTTGGAAAATCTGTTGAAGTGTTAGGTATACTAGAGTATTGATTTGGTTTGTGAACTAGTTGGTGAGTTTGTGTGTCAAATTTGGGAGCCTAAGTGTCACTAAAGTGCTAGGATTTTGCTAAACAGTTCACTATTCTAGTTTATACATCTCAGCAACTTATATTGGCTTGGTGTGCATGTGATTTGCTTATTTGTGGTGTGTTTGAGTGTTTATCTTGTGTGTTCTTGACTTCTTGTGCTCAAAGGAGCACAAGAGTGCCCTCTTGTACCAAAAAGCATACCAAAATAAGCCAAGGTCAAGTCCTCTTGGCCAAACTCATAAGCACAAAGCACTTAGCAACCTGCTAGTGTCAACTTTCAACCAGGCACGTTATACAATTTGCGCCGCAAGACCTACCTAGTTGCGGCGCAACTGAAGAAGCTACAGATCAAGGTGCTATCGTTTCACTAGTTGCGGCGCAAGAAACAAGCGTTGCGGCGCAACTAAGTGACAAAAAGGGGGGGTTTCAGGATTCGAACCCTGGTCACCACGTTCACACCACACCACACTCACCACTGCGCCCTAGGGTCTTTGACTACTAGGGAGTGGTTTTGTTTTCTACTTAACCTGTTTTTCTTTTGTCCTTTATTAAATAAGCCATAGCTATATTAGCTTAATTTCAGCTTATTTTTAAGCTCATTTTTGTTCTTTTCAATTTTCCTAGGAACTTATTTGGATTAGTGATTTTTCTAGCTTATTTTCTTATTTTTCCCATTAATAGATTATTTTTTAGAATTTATTTTATATACGAATTTTAGAAAATCATTAAAAAATACCAAAAAGAGCTTTTATTTCTAGAAAAAATAGTTTTTAGTTTTTAAAATATATTTTTGAGGTTTACATCAAGTTTTGGTTTCAAAAACTTTTATTTTTAATTTTATAATATTTTAAGGTTTTTTATAAACTTTAAAGATTTTTATAAAATTATTAAAAAAGGTTTAGGAGCTATAATTTGTGT